>SJYT01042112.1:248037-408348 GCA_006410635.1 Cephalophus harveyi
CCCCCCGGCCCGCGCCCACCTACCCGCGGCGGGGGCCAGGCTGCAGCAGAGCGCGAGCAGCAGCAGCGGCGGCGGCGGCGGAGGAGCGGGAGACCGGGGCGGCGCCGCCTCCATGTTGTCCGGAGCCGGACGGGCCCGCGCCGCGCTCACTCGGGCTCCATGGCGCGGCTGCCGGGCTCCTCGCGCGGCTCCGGGCGCCTGCCGCCTCCCCCCTCGGGCGCCGCGGGCCAGGACGACGGGGGAGGAGGGAGGAGGCGCGGGAGCGGAAGCCGAGCCGCGTCTCCGCCCCCCGCCGCCGCCGCCGCCGCCGCCCTCCGCGCCCCCCGCGCCGGCCGCGCCCTCCTGCGGGCGCCCCCCGGAGCCGGCCCGCCGCGAGGCGACCGCCGCGCACGGGGTCCCAGCGCCTCTGCCCGCGCCCCCTGCCCCCGGGGGCCGGGCGCCGGGGCTCCGCGGGGGCGGGCGTCCGGTTTGCACCCCGCGGGGCCTGGGGCCGGATCGAGCCCCGGAAGCAGGTGTGTCACCTGTTAAGAGCGGCCAGGACCGAGCTCTCTCGGTGGGGAAACTGAGGCACGGGGCCGGGGTGTGCGAAAGGGGTTGCCCCAGGGCACGCGCAGTCAGGCAGTTTCAGGGCTGGAAGCCAGGGGACCCGAGCCAGGTGCGCGCGCTTTCCGGCGACCGCAGCCACCCCAGCAGAGTCCTCCTGGGGCGGGCCCCCGACACCTGTGCTCACCGGGGAGGAGACCGCCAGGCGGGGCCAGGGCAGAGACAGAAGCAGGTGATGGCGAGAGGTGGGAGCTGCAGGGGAATCGGGGTAGGTTTGAGGTTGACTTTTAAACTGAACGTATACCCTCGACATTAACTAGGGTACGAAAGACTGAGCGGTAGACACGTTGTTTTTCCAAATATGCTTGTAGGCGGCCTCTAGGATGTAGACCTCACCTTTGATCATTCCACAAGCAGGCTCTGAACCACCCTTCCCCAGCCCCCACCCCGCCCCCTGCCCACCCGAGCGTCAAGTCTGGNACATTAACTAGGGTACGGAAGACTGAGCGGTAGACACGTTGTTTTTCCAAATAATGCTTGTAGGCGGCCTCTAGGATGTAGACCTCACCTTTGATCATTCCACAAGCAGGCTCTGAACCACCCTTCCCCAGCCCCCACCCCGCCTCCTGCCCACCCGAGCGTCAAGTCTGGTTACTGAGCCCTCCGAGGCACAGGAAGCCCTGGCGAGGGGCAGCACGAACTCTGGAGCCCATAGGCCCAGCTTTAAACTCTGGTTCTGCTGCTTCCTACAAGGCGTGCCCTTGTTGAAAGCGTGTGCTTCAGTCGTGGACTACTCTTGATCATTCCCTGGACTGTAGACCACCAAGCTCCTCTGTCCTTGGGATTTCCCAGGCAAGAATACTGGAGTGGGTTGCCATTTCCTTGTCCGCAGGATCTTCCTGACCCATGGATCAAACCTGAGTCTCCTGCATCGCTGACAGATTCTTTAGCCTCTCTGAGCCATCAGGGAAGCCCAGGGGAGTGCCCTTGGGCAGGTCCAAGTATAACCTCTCTGGGGGGAATTCCTCCCCTTATAAAACAGTGAGAAGGCTTACCTTGCAGGTGCTGAGACAATGACGGGCAACTCACCAGAACAGCCCCGCCCATGGATACAGGCATTCTTCGTGTATTTGTGACAACTTTACAAAGCTGGTGCTCGGGCAGAATGTCTCTGTCCCCTAGGGTTTATATTCTAGGGAAGAAGACAAACAAAAACAAGAAGATAGATACATTTAAAACCAAAGCAAACAAACCAGAACACCACTAACAGACTCAGGAATGCCGTGAAGAATGAGGGTGCTGGGCTGCAATGCCCGGGGAAGCAGGGCTGTCTGAGCTACCACCAGGGAGCAGTCAAGAATCTGCCTGCCAAGGCAGAAGACGCGGCTTCGGTCTCTGGGTTGGGAAGATCCCTGGAGGAGGGCATGGCAAACCACTCCAGTATTCTTGCCTGGAGAACCCTACGGACAGAGGAGCCTAGTGGGCTCCAGTCCCTGGGGGCGCACAGAGCTGGAGATGGCTGAAGTGACTTAGTTCACGGGGGTCTTAACTGCCCTGTGACCTGTGGGATCTTCAGTTGGACTGCGTGAACTCTCAGCTGCAGTCTGTGGGTGGAGTTCCCTGACCAGGGACTGAACCCAGGCCTCCTGCCTCGGAGTGCAGACTCTTAACCACTGGCCACCCAGGGAAGCCCCTGTGCCGGAACTGTTTTTACCCCTGTTACCCACATAGCTTATTCCTCACATCTTCAGCTCCTCAGCCAGACTCTCCCTGACCCCGCTTGGAGATTGCACACCACACCCCTTCCACGGCCCACCCTTGCCAGCACTTCCTGCTCCATTTCTCTGCTTAATTTTTCTCCTTTTCACTGACCAACATCTGACAGACTACTGTTTACTTATCTTTCTTCCCTCCACAAGAATACACTTTCACTTGTTTTATTCCACGTGTATCCCCAGAGCCTACACCAGGGCCTGACACAGTAGGTGCTCAATAAATGTTTGTTGAATGAGTGAACTGAAAAGACCTGATTTATATTTATAGAAGGATCACTCTGGCTGCTGAGAGGGACAGGACAGTTAGGATGAAAGAGAAGATGCTGGGGACTGGCCAGCAGTGGGTACCACAGTAGCACCCAGGAGAGATGGCAGCTTGGATGGGTGGGGGTGGGGGGCTCACAAGGGGCTGGATTCTGGGTGCTTTAGGAAGAGCTAATGGGACTCCCCAAAGGCGCTGGTTGTGGGAAGGAGGAGAAGGGCCTCTAGCGTGGCCCACCCTAGGGGCTCTGCTTGTTCAGTCACTCAGTCATGTCCCACTCTTTGCAACACCATGGACTGCCGTGTACCAGGCTTCCTTGTCCTCCATCGTCTCCTGCAGTTTGCTCAAACTCATGTCCATTGAGTTGGTGATGCCATCCAACCATCTCATCCTCTGTCACCCCTTCTCCTCCTGTCTTCAATCTTTCCCAGCATCAGGGTCTTTTCTAATGAGTCAGTTCTTTGCATCAGGTGGCCAAAGTATTGGAGCTTCAGCTTCAGCATCAGTCCTTCCAGTGAATATTCAGGGTTCATTTCGTTTAGGCTTGACTGGTTTGATCTCCTTGCAGTCCAAGGGACTCTCACAATGACCATGGTGGAGGGGTCACCAGAGACCACTTGTGGGGGACAGGACCGTGCCCCAGGTCTCAAAGCATCAGAGTGAGAGCCCAGGTTGCCTGACTCTGATCAGAGCTTCGAGGAAAGCTGTTTGCAAAGAACAGTGAGATTGAATAACTGTTTGATTCTGCAAGATTCCAGCCTCACAAGGGCAGTCATTTTTAGACTCTTCACTAATGTAAGAAGCAACTGGAGAAGGTGCTAAGCTTCCACTTCCCCAGAAGGCTGCATGTCACAGCTCATCACGCCACCCAGCTTTTCTTAGGCCTTGCGTTTGCAAGCGTTCACTCCCAATTCCTTGCTCAGATGGGAGTTCCATCGCAGTGAAGTAAGGGGGGCTCAGCACCTGTCAGATCTAATCGTTTCTGGGGACAGGGGCTCATTTGGGGTCCATTTAGGGCCCATCAGAGGATGACATTTCAGCCCGTTAACACTTGGGGGAAAAGTGCCTCTTTGGTTTCCCTCCTGAGCTGGAACATGCTGACTCTAGAGAGTTATTCTGGGCACACGAGCCCTCCCGCCTGGCAGGCCTGGCTGCTGTGGTCAGAGGTGTGCCCTGGGCTCCAGCGTTTCCGGGCTCAGAGCCTTGAGCCTTCTCCCGAGGCGTGCAGTGGGAACGTCGTCATCTGACAGGCCATCCTTCCCATCCCCGAGGGCCTCTCCCTGCCATGGCACCACTGCCCGCCTTCAAAGAGGAGAAGAGAAGGCTTGGACCAGTATTCTCTATACTTTGAAGCCATGCATTAACGTGACTCATGATTGACGTGGGTCCACGACAGGGCGTGGGGATGGATTACCAGACACCCCTCTCGTGTAGGCACCCCTGCTTGCTCTTCTCCCTCCAGTAGTTTTCATCCACCCCTTAGATTCTGTGGCCCTGAGCCTCAGCCCTCCCTGGGGTTTGGCTTGCCTGTAACTCACATCCTGGCAAGGACGCCCTGGGAAGCCCCAGGAGCATCTGGTCCACTTGGCAGTTTTATTTTCACTGCAGCTGAAAGAGTCGACATTCAAATTTCATCCTCCTTTTAAAGCATTTTAAAGACACCTCCAGTAGGTTGAATGTGCTCCGTTGCTAAGTCTTTGCAACCCCATGGACTGCAGTCCACCACTGGAAAGTGACGTGAAAGTGAAAGTTGCTGAGTCGTGTCCAACTCTTTGCTACCCTATGGACTGTAGTCCATGGAATTCTCCAGGCCAGAATACTGGAGTGGGTAGCCTATCCCTTCTCCAGGGGATCTGCCCAACCCAGCACTGGAGTGGGTCGCTATTTTCTCTTCCAGGGGATCTTCCCAACGCAGGGATTAGACCGGCATCCTTCTGCTTTGGTGGGCAGATTCTTTACCACTGAGCCACCTGGGGAGTGAGCCCGTAGTAAGCTGAATATGTGTTGTTCAGTTGCTCGGTTGTGTCAATTCTTTGCGACCCCATGGACTGCAGCGCACCAGGCTTCCCTGTCCGTCACCAACTCCCAGAGCTTGCTCAAACTCATGTCCATTGAGTCAGTGATGCCATCCAACCATCTCATCCTCTGTCACCCCTTCTCCTCCTGCCTTCAATCTTTTCCAGCATCAGAGCCGTTTCTAATGAGTTGGCTCTTCCCATCAGGTGGCCAAAATATTGGAGCTTCAGCTTCAGCATCAGTCCTTCCAATGAATATGCAGGACTGATTTCCTTTAGGATTGACTGGTTTGATCTCCTTATAGTCCAAGGGACTCTCAAGAGTCTTCTCCAACATCACTGTTCAAAAGCATCAATTCTTCAGTGTTCAGTCTTTTTTATGGTCCAACTCTCACATCTATACATGACTACCGGAAAACCCATAGCTTTGACTCGATGGACCTTTGTCAGCAAAGTAATGTCACTGCTTTTTAAAATGCTGTCTAGATTGGTCATAGCTTTTCTTCTAAGGAGCAAGCATCTTTTAATTTCATGGCTGCGGTCACCATCTGCAGTGACTTTGGAGCCCAAGAAAGTAAAGTCTATCACTGTTTCCATTGTTTCCCGATCTATTTGCAATTGATGGTACCAGATGCCATGATCTTAGTTTTTTTAATATTAGTGTTTAAATGTTAAGTGTTTTTTTATGTTAAATAGTATGTTAAATGTTATATGATGTCATATCTTAGTTTTTAGAATTTGAATAGTGGTAAAGAATCTGCAATGCAGGAGACCCTGGTTTGATTCCCGGATCGGGAAGATCCCCCGGAGAAGGGATAGGCTACCCACTCCAGTATTCTTGGGCTTCCCCGGTGGCTCAGACAGTAAAGAATCCGCCTGCAACGCGGGAGACCTGGGTTCGATCCCTGGGTTGCAGGAGGGCATGGCAACCCACTGCAGTACCCTTGCCTGGAGAATCCCCGTGGAGGAGCCTGGTGGACTACAGCCCATGGAGTCACAAAGAGTCGGACACAACTGGGCGACCCAGAACAAAAAATACACCCACACCCTCATCCTGGAACATATGAATGTTAACTGATCTGGGAAAGGGTCTTTGCAAGTATAGTGAAGAATCTTAAGAGCAGGAGGTCATCTGGATCATCCCACGGGACCCTGAATCCAGTGACACCGTCTCAGAGCAGAAGAGACTGCTGTGCACAGATGGAAGCACAGGGCAGAGGGAGGAGGCCACAGACCAAGGGACGCCTGGAGCCTCCAGAAGCGGGAAGAGGTGAGGAGGAGTCCTTCCCCAGAGCCTCTGGAGGGAGCCCAACACTGCCCATGCCTTGATTTCAGACTTTCGGCCTCCAGATGTTGAGAGAAGACATTTCCGCTGTTTCAAGCTTCCAGTTGGTGGTGATTTGTCATGGCAGACACAGGAATCTATCACAGTCCCTAATCTTCATAAACCCATTTTACAGGGAAGGAAACTGAGGTCAGCGAGGTCAGGGCTTATCCAGGGATCACCTCCGATTTATTCTGTACAATAATAGCAGAGGTCAGTGGTCGCAGCAGAGGCCGTGTGGCCTGTGAAGCCTGAACTGTTTATCATCCAGCCACTTACAGGTGTGTTTGCCCATTCCTGCTCTAGATGGCCCTATGGCAATACCTGTTCTAGAAAAAATAAAGCAGAGCAAGAGGGACAAGAGGTAAGGAAGGCTTCACTAGGATAGTGAACATTTGTGCAGGGACCTAGAAGTCCTGTGCAAAGGCCCTGAGGCACAGTGAGGGGCCTGAGCGGCTGAAGCAGAGAGACAGCCAAGGTCAGAGGGGAGCAGAGGGACCTACCTGGCGGTCCAGTAGCTAAGACTCCGTGTTCCAAATGCAGTGGGCCTGGGTTCGATCCCTGGTCAGAGAACTAGATCCCAGATGCTGCAACTAAGAGTTCGCATATTGCAACTAAGACCCAGTGCAACCAAGTAAATAATTTTTTTTAAAAAAAGAGCAGGCCATCTCTGCAAATCCTGAGAGCCACCTCCTCCAAGTGAGCTGGGGGACCATCAGAGGGCCAGGGACAAAGGGAGCCTGAGATTTGATTTCCATGTTGCGGACTCTCTCTGCTCCTGTATGGGGTGGGAGAGGGGCCCAGGAGGCCAGCTGAGGGCCTGCCATTCACTATGATATCAGTGTGAGTGACATCAGAGTGTGGAGTCCTGCCTTGAACTCATCTAGCCGAGATCCTAGTAGACTTCCCAGTGGAGGAGCAGAGTGGCCAGGACCAGGCTTTGGGGAGGAGGGCTGGGCTGGGCTTAGAAACATGGGAATCTTCAGTATCTGAGGCTGTGATCCTGGAGCAGCAGTTGTGAAGAAGGAGGTTTAGGGGCTGAGCGTTTGGGGCCCTCCAAGCTCAGAGGTGAGGAGCACCGGGAGACAGCAGCTCCCCGGGACCTGGGAGGACGCCAAGTGGAAGGGAAGGGCCCCGTGTGGCTGCCACCAGACAGTGGGACGGGCGCGGACGCCTGCCCACGGGGCCCGGGCGGCCGTTCATCTTTGACTTTGAGGAGCTGTTTGGAATCATGAAGTCGCTCGCACATACCCGGCTTATGTTGAGAGCTGCATACACCACGGGCCCTTAGCTAAACGCACAGGAGTTCAGGGTGAGGTGGAGACCTTCCCCCGCAGCTGGATGGAGCCCTGGGCAGCTGCCACACCTCTTCAGTCGCTCTCATGGGCAGTAAATCCTCAGGTCCCTTCTAGTCCCAGGGGCCGCGTCCGCTTAGGAATTACAACTCCAGTTCCGGTTTAATGATCAAAACGAAGGTTTATTCCCAGTAACGGCTTCTCCCCTCCTCCAGCTCCACTGGGCTTCGAGCAGCTGCGGAACCACAGTGGGGGAGGCCAGCTGGGCCTTGGCCGTCGTCCTCCAGGAGGGAGGGCGGGAGGGGACTGGGACCCTCCAGGATCGGGGGATTCCGAGAGCAGATCTCTCTCTTTCAAGCTTTCTGTGGGGCCTTAGGTATTTCTTGGATGGTGCCTGACCCCCCAGGGCGTACACCTTTGCCCAGTCATCCAGAAAACATGGCCACCGGTCCAGTTCCACGGCCAGCTGGGCAGCAACAGGGATGACCTTGGCCTTTAATGCATCCGGCATGGAGCAAGCAGCAGGAGACACCTGTACGCCTGGGTCCTTGAAGCCCCCTTGCCGGTCTCGGGATGAAAGGTACTCTCTCCTACTCTCAGGGTGGGCCGGGAACTAACTGGAGTGATCAACCAGCTCGGTTTGCCTGGAACTGAGAGGTCCTCAGGGTGCAGAGCTTTCAGAGCTAAAGCTGGGCGAGTCAAGGCCAACAGCGGCCAGTCGGTCGCCCTTGGGTTGGTGAAATCAGGTTTCCCTCTGAGGGACCCTCACCCCAGGCACGTGGGGCGCCAGGACACAGGCCCAAGGCAGGCCCAGTTCCACGCCTGCCGCTTAAAATTATAAGTCACTGTCAACACATATGTGCCATTGTTTTTTTTTTTTTTAAGTGGAGGGATATTTTGGATAAAAAGAGACAGCAGAGAGATCCTTATGGATCATTTCATGCTTGTAAAAATAACTCTGATGATATTAAGAATTATGAGTGTTTTTTAAGAGGAAACAAAAGTCTTCTGTTTATGTGAGAGAAAGTTCTTAGACCTCTTCCAAACTGTTTAATGGAGACACATCATACTGTCTGTGACATACTTTCGATATTTTTGTTTTTGGCAAATGTGGCAAAACCTTAATGCGTTTTGAACCTAGATAATAAAATTATGGGTGGTAACCATAAAAAAATAATGTTATAAATCAGCCCACAGACTGTGGAATAAAGAATGTGGGTTCCCTCTTTATTTGTTGGCTGGACAAATACACAGTTGCGACAGCAGGTGGGGACTGCCAGGTAGAACTCTTTGGACTCCTCTGTGTGGGAGCCAGGTGTCAGGAGACCCAGCCCAGGACCTCTCTGGACTTTCACCCCAGGGCGAGGTCTGCAGTGGGAGGTGGGGTCTGGGAGAGGTGCCCATACTGCCTGGAATGGGCCCTGTGCTGGGGCGAGGTTGGGGGTGGGGGTCGCCAGGGGTCCCCACGGGTATCCAGTGGGGAATGGGCAAGCTGGAGGGGCAGAGTGGGCCCCTCCGAAGCTTAGAGCCCCAGGCGAGAGGGCACTTATTGTTCTGTTTTAGATTTTCAATATCAGACAGAATGGGCTTCAGGTAAAGAATCTGCCTGCAATGCAGGAGACACGAGTTCAATCCCTGGGTCGGGAAGATACCTTGGAGGAGGGCATGGCAACCCACTCCAGTATTCTTGCCAAGAAAATCCCACGACAGAGGAGCCTGGCGGACTACAGTCCACGGGGTCACAAAGAATCGGATACGACTGAACGACTGAGCATGCACCAGGGTCAGAACGGAGGCAGGAAGTCCCATCTTAACTGCCCCCCTGGAGACTGGGGAGAGAGGTCAGCGCTTGCGGGAGGTCAGGCAGCTGGACAGTGGCCAGGCTGGGACGGGGACCCAGCCTCCAGGCTCTGCCCCTGCCAGGCTAACCCCCGCTTGCAGCGACCACCTCCCCTTCCCCAGGTCCTGGCCCCCTGCAGGGACCCCTCAGGTCTGGCCACAGGCCAGCTCATGCCGCTCAGTTTGCAAACACCAGCAAGATTCTCCCTCCTAAGAAAGGGCAGCGAAACCTCACCACCCGCCTCCATGCCTTCCTGTCTGTCCGCTCAGCTGCCAAGCCCTTCCAGCCCACCGTCTACACTCGCTGCCGCCTGGCCTCACCACCTGCTCATTCAGTCCTGCCCCTGCGAAGACCTTCGGTCGCCAGCTGCACAGGCCATTGGCTTCTGCAGGTCTCAGACGCCCCCTCCCCGGCCTCCCTCCCTCGCACCCTTCCCCCTCCCAGACTGCCACACGCTGCCCTGCTCACACGCTGCCCTGCTCACACGCTGCCCTGCTCACACGCTGTCCTGCTCACACGCTGCCCTGTATTAGGCACTCTGGTGGCCCAGACGGTAAAGACTCTGCCTGCAGCACAGGAGACCCAGGTTCGATCCCTGAGTTGGGAAGATCCCCTGGAGGAGGAAACGGCAACCCACTCCAGTATTCTTGCCTGGAGAATCCCATGGACGGAGGAGCCAGGCGGGCTAGAGTCCACGGGGTCACAGAGTCGGCCACAACTGAGCGACCTCACCTTCTTTCTTCTCTTTGCTGCTCTCCCCACTGTGGCCTGTCCGTCAGTGCGGCCAGCATGATGGCCTTAAAATGCCCACCTGGCAGGGTCCTCCCTTCACACAAACCCTCCCTGGCTCCCCAGTGCCCCTGATGGCTCTCCCTGATGGCTCTCCCTGCCCCAGGTCAGGCACAGCTCCTCCCAGCTGGTCGCAGTTCTCCTGGCCCCGTGGTCTTGGGGTCTCCCACAGGGTCTCTGCAGGCCTGAGGGTCCCCTTTCTCTGGGGGAGGCAGGGGCCCTCAGAGCAGGGTGGCGATTTGGACTGAGCCTTCACAGAGTCGGCTGGGACAGGTACCCACAGGGGCTGGCCGCTCCCATGGGAGGCTGGTGTGTGTAGGGAACAGTGACCCCCAGCCAGCGGCCAAGAGCAGCTGTCTTGTGGGGTGTGGAAGGGGGAGGTGGCCTGTAGGCAGGCCGACTGCAGGGCTGAGAACCCAGGCGGGGTATCCTGGGAGCTCCTCACGGAGGGGGGGAACTTTGTTCAGGAGCGTTCCTGGTGCTCGGACTTGCTGGGCGGGGGTCTGGCGGTCCCCAGAAGCTGTCATCGCAGATTCTAGAAGGAAGTCCCCTTCCGCCTCCGCGGTGGAGGAGGGTGCCTGGAAGGGGTCTTGAATCCTGGGTCCCCTGAAGGCTCCGCCTGGGGTCTTAGAAGCAGCACCAGCCGGCAGGCTCTGGGGGCAGTGGGCGGGGGTTATCTCTCTCCCCACCCCGACCCCTCACCTACCTACACCCCCACCCCTCCCCTCGGAGATCCCCTGGATATCCGGGCCTGGTGCTGAGCCCGGAGAGACCCGTGCAGGGGCGCAGCGCTCAGCGAGGACACAGACCCTCCCTCAGGCAGCGGCGAGGCAGAGCCGGCCTCTCGGCCTAGTCCCTGGGCAGCACCAGGTGCGGACCGCGGGGGAGGCGCCTTCTGCCCGAGCCCTTCCCGGGCCAGGATCACACATCCTCCCTGCTTATCAGCGAGCCTCCGACCAAAGCTCGCCGCCCGCAACGGCCCGCAGGGCGCGCCGGCGCCTTTGATGAGCAGCCCCCACCGCCCAGTCAACAAACGCGGCAGACTTTGCACCGAGAGTGTTTACTCCCGGCAAGGACGTGGGGTACCCCCCGCGGGCTGCCCGCTGCTTTCTCTAGGGTGGGGGTGGGGTGAAGGGAGGGACGAGGGGGCTACCGGTGCGTCTTCCCCAGCCCAGGGTCTAGGTTCTCCAGAAGCACCTGCCTGCTCATGAAATCCTCCTACCTGAAGAGGGATTATGCCCATTCTATAGATGGGAAAACTGAGGCCCGGCTGGTTAGGTGACTTGACTGAGATCCCTCAGGGAACAAAGGATGGAGCTGCAGGCTTTTGTTACTTCTCCTCTCTGATGCTACCGAAATCTGGGCTTTCTTTGTGCCCACGAAAACCAAGTAAGAAAAAAAAAAAAAAAACATCGAGACAGTTTGGAGGAAACAGAAAGGTAGCTGTAATCCTCAGATGGCGGAAGGGAGAGCACAGGAGGTTTGTGCCTCAAGAACGGTGCCTCCTTTCCATGAGGAATCTGGGGGCTTATTAGATGGGGGCTTATTAGATGCGGGCTTGCAGTCAAAGGGTTGGTGATGAGGAACAAAGGTGTCAGGATCTTGCATTTTTCTTCCTCTAGTATTCTTTCAAAACAGTCACAGGCTGGTGTCAGGTAGCCCAGTAGTTGGGTGTGGCAGTCGGGTAGTTGGGTCCATTGTCTTTTGTGTTTTGTGCTGAGGCCTTCTTTCTATAAGGCAAAAAGAGAAAAACTACAAGGGATGGTCTGCAAAGAGAGTTCTGTAAAGGTGTAATTAGCATGGAGTCAAAGGATAGTTGGAGGAGGGTGGGGAACCCACTCCAGTCTTCTTGCCTGGAGAATCCCATGGACAGAGGAGCCTGGCAGGCTACAGTCCACGGGGTCGCACAGAGCGACTTGGCACGCACGCACAAAGGCCAGTAGATGCAGAATAAGCTTATGCAGAGTTAGGGGCAGAACAGATTAGGAACAGTTCAAGTAAAACCTGGGGCTTTCTAAGTGGCTCAAGTGGTAAAGGATCTGCTGGCCAGTACAGGAGACGAAGGAGACACAAGTTTGATCCCTGGGTTGGGAAGATCCGCTGGAATAGGAAATGGCAGGATGGCAACCCAATCCAGTATGCTTGCCTGGAGAGTTCCATGGACAGAGGAGCCTGGCGGCGGCCTGCAGTCCACAGGGTCACAAGGAGTCGGGCACGTCGGAGCCACTGGGCGCACGCACCAAGTAAAAGCTAGGAGTGATCAGGCCTGCTCGCTGTTCCATGTTCTTTGTTCTTAGGAAACAAAAGAAAAACTCATTTTCCTTTTTCACCTTTTCACTGCAGCATCTCTCCCAAGCCCTGGGGGGTCCGGGGAGTGAGGGGAGCAAGAAAGAGCCTGAGGGTTGACCCTGCTCCAGGGCCTGCAGTGATGCGAGTGACCACGAGGGGGCAGCAGCATCCTGCCATGCCAGGCTCTCCAGGTGCTCAGGGATTCAAGGAAAGCGCTTGTCAACACGGAGGGGCGCGGAGAAGGACCTGCCAGCCCTTGGATCA
Source organism: Cephalophus harveyi (assembly GCA_006410635.1). Lineage (NCBI taxonomy): Eukaryota > Metazoa > Chordata > Mammalia > Artiodactyla > Bovidae > Cephalophus > Cephalophus harveyi. The sequence continues at coordinate 260,434 of SJYT01042112.1, forward strand.
GGGAACAAGTTCGACCCCACTCATGACCTTGGGCAAGGTGTGAAACCCCTGGAGACATCAGTTTCCTAATCTGTGCCAGTGGGGATAACAGGAGCTGCCCACTTGGCAGAACCGGGAATTAAGAAAACCAGGCAGTTGGACAGAAAAGCTTGCTCCCAAGGCACAGGTTCCAGTTCATATTCTAGAACTAACACAGAAAAAAAGATGTCTTTTTCATAATAGGGAACTGGAATGCACAAGTAGGAAGTCAAGAAATACCTGGAGTAACAGGCAGGTTTGACTGTAGAGTACAGAATGAAACAGGGCAAAGGCTAACAGTTTTGCCAAAAGAACACACTGGTCATAGCAAACACCCTCTTCCAACAACACAAGAGAAGACTCTACACATGGACATCACCAGATGGTCAACACCGAAATCAGATTGATTATATTCTTTGCAACTGAAGATGGAGAAGCTCTATTCAGTCAGCAAAAACAAGACTGGGAGCTGACTGTGGCTCAGATCGTGAACTCCTTATTGAAAACTTCAGACTTAAATTGAAGAAAGCAGGGAAAACCACTAGACCATTCAGGTATGACCTAAATCAAATCCCTTATGATTATACAGTGGAAGTGACAAATAGATTCAAGGGACTAGATCTGATAGAGTGCCTGAAGAACTGTGGATGGAGGTTTCTAACATTGTACAGGAGGCTGTGATCATCCCCAAGAAAAAGAAATGCAAAAGGGCAAAATGGTTGTCTGAGGGGGGATTACAAATAGCTAAGAAAAGAAGAGAAGCAAAAGGCAAAGGAGAAAAGGAAAATTATACCCATCTGAATACAGAGTTCCAAAGAACAGCAAGGAGAGATAAGAAAGCCTTCCTAAGTGATTAAGCAAAGAAATATAGGAAAACAATAGAATAGGAAAGACTAGAGACCTCTTCAAGAAAATTAGAGATACCAAGGGAATATTTCATGCAAAGATGGGCACAATAAAGAACAGAAATGGTATGGACCTAACAGAAGCAGAAGATATTAACAAGAGGTGGCAAGAATACACAGGAAAACTATACAGAAGAGATCTTAATGACCCAGATGGTGTGATCACCCATCTAGAGCCAGACATCCTGGAGTGCCAAGTCAAGTGGGCCTTAGGAAGCATCACTAGGAACAAAGAGAGTGGAGGTGATGGAATTCCAGTTGAGCTATTTCAAATTCTAAAAATGATGCTGTTAAAGTGCTATATTCAATATGCCAGCAAATTTGGAAAACTTAGCAGTAGCCACAGGGCTAGAAAAGGTCAGTTTTTGTTCCAATCCCAAAGAAAGGCAATGCCAAAGAATGTTCAAAGTATTGCACAATTGCACTCATTTCACACACTACGAAAGTAATGCTCAAAATTCTCCAAGCTAGGCTTCAACAGTACATGAACCGAGAACTTCCAGATGTACAAACTGGATTTAGAAAAGGCAGAGGAACCAGAGATCATAGAAAAAGCAAGAGAATTCCAGAAAAGCATATATTTCTGCTTTATTGACTATACCAAAGCCTTTGACTGTGTGGATCACAACAAACTGGAAAATTCTTCAAAAGATGGAAATACCAGCCCATCTTACCCTCCTCCTGAGAAATCTATATGCAGGTCAAGAAGCAACAGTTAGAACCAGACATGGAACAACAGACTGGTTCCAAACTGGGAAAGGAGTATGTCAAGGATGTATAGTGTCACTCGTGATTATTTAGCTTATATGCAAAGTACATCATGCAAAATGCTGGGCTGTGTGAAGCAGAAGCTGGAATCAAAATTGCTGGGAGAAATACCAATAACCTCAGATGTGCAGATGACACCACCCTTATGGTAGAAAGCAAAGGGGAACTAAAGAGCTTTTTAATGAAGGTGAAAGAGGAGAGTCAAAAAGCTGGCTTAAAACTCAACATTCAAAAAGCTAGGATCATGGCATCTGATTCCACTGCTTCATGGCAAATAAATGGGGAAACAATGGAAACAGTGACAGACTTTATTTTATTGGGCTCCAAAATCACTGCAGATAGTGACTGCAGCCCTGAAATTAAAAGACACTTGCTCCTTGGAAGAAATGCCAACCTAGACAGCATATTAAAAAGCAGAGACATTAATTTGCCAACAAAGGTCTGTCTCGTCAAGGCTATGGTTTTTTCAGTAGTCATGTATGGATCTGAGAGTTGAACCATAAAAAAGGCTGAACACCGAAAAATTGATGCTTTTGAACTGTGGTGTTGGAGAAGACTCTTGAGAGTCTCTTGGACTGTAAGGAGATCAAACCAATCAATCCTGAAGAAAATCAATTCTGAATATTCATTGGAAGGACTAATGCTGAAGCTGAAGCTCCAATACTTTGGCCACCTGATGGGAAGAGCCATCTCATTAGAAAAGGCCCTGATGATGGAGAAGATTGAAGGCAGGAGGAGAAGGGGGCGACAGAGGATGAGATGGTTGGATGGCATCACTGACTCAATGGACATGAGTTTGAGCAAGGTCCAGGAGATGGTGAAGGACAGCGAGGACTGTGCTGCAGTCGATGGGGTTGCAGAATCGGACACAACTGAGCAACTCAACAGCAATCAACAGCAGACTAGATATCCCGAGACTCCATCTGTTACAAACACATACCAATACAGGAAACAATAATACTAAGTAAACATTTTTTAATGTATGGCAAAGTTGGTGGGAAAGGAGGGGGTTTCATTAAGGCCAGAGATAATAAGAAAGCAGCAACAACAGGAAAGCCATCTCATAGCTGTGTGGCACTGACTATCTGAACACTGATTATAGCAGAAAATTGAACACTGATGATATTAAGAAATTATTGCTTAAAATTTTAGGTGTGAATACATATATTGTGGCTTTATTTTGAAAAGAGTTCTTATCATTTGTAAATGTATACTGAAGAACTTTCAGATGAAATACTATGATTTCTAGAAATTGCTTCAGAACCACACAGAAGGTGAATGAGCTTTGAGACTGGCCAGAGGTTAATGACACGTGATGAGTTTGTTGGGATCACTATACTATTCTTTGTATGTGTATATATATCTGAAATTCGCCATTAAAATTTATTTTTAATATATATTAAAACATAATATATATCAGGGCGGTCTGCAGGCGGCCTTTTGCTGGGGGTGTCTCCACTTCCAGGAACCTCTCTGAGTAAAGAGGAAGGTCAGTCAGATCAGAAACTCCCGAAAATCTGAGAACCCTCCAAATCAGGACCTTCCCAGTGGGTAAACAACAGTAAAAATCTGCCCACTGAGTTCTGCAGGTGGGAGGGGGGAGATGTCCCCATGTTGGCCTAGGCTCTGAGTAGAACAGAAACAGTTAGAAGGAAGAGAAAAGTCCCCCATGAGAGTCTCAAGCCAGATTGCACATCAAAACTGACTCTGAGGATGTGATCTAAAGTCGACGCAGTTACCATTCACAGTGGCGTGGAGGGACCTAGAGAGCATCCTACTGGAGAGAAGGAGAAATATCATATGACAGCCCTTCCCTGCGACAGCTAAACAGAAATGATGCAAGTGAGCTTGCTTACAGAACAGAAAGAGACTCATGGACTTAGAAAATGAACTCATGGTTGCTGGGGGCAGGGGAGATAATGAAGGGCTTTGGGAAGGTCATGTACACACTACTATATTTAAAACGGATAACCAACAAGGATGTGCTGTATAGCACGTGGCACTCTGCTCAGTGCTATGTGCCAGTCTGGATGGGAGGGGCTTTCGGGGGAGAACCGATCCAGGTGTATGTTAGGCTGAGTTTCTTCAGTGTTCACCTGAAGCTATCACAACATTGTTAAAATACTCCAGTACAAAGCGTTTTGGGTGTTAAAAATAAATAAAGTGGGCCCAGTTGGTGGTGGGGCCTCCAGAGCCTGGCCAAGCAGAGGCAACTCTAGAGAAAGTGCACTTGAGACCGAGCCCTCAGAATCCCCAGCAACAAAGCCATAAGCTTCTCTAGGGCAGGGAGTGAACCACCGCGGGCGGAAAAGCGGACTGGGCCACCCCGGGCCATAAAATCGTCACTTTCCAACTGTCGGTGTGAAGTCTTCCTCAAACATTTGAACAGATAAAAGAGGACGTTCAAAGTATGACAGAGAAGAGAGAAAACGTCAGAGTTGCAGAAAACGACCGAAAAGCAATTCCAGAAATAAAAATTACAATTGAAACCAGAAACTCAATGAGCAGGTTAAACACCAGAGGAGACACGAGAGTGTGCTGGAGAGGGATGCACAGAACTCTGCAGAGGGGCTCAGAGACACGGAGAAATCAGGGAGGAGAGCGTGTCCCTGGGGAGTGGGAACCCGTGCGGCCACTTTAGAAACAGCCTGGAAGGTTCTCAGAAGGTTAAACGTGGCGTTCCCACGTGACCCAGCAACTGTGCTTCTAGGCATTCACTCAGGAGAAACGAAGGCATAAATCCGCACAAAAGCTTGCACTGAATAGTCCCAGCATCATTATTCCTAAGAGCTAAATGGTGGGAACAACTCCACGTCTATCAAAGAATGAACAAAATGTGGTATGTCTATACATGGAATAGTATTTACCCCCAAAGAGAAAAGAAGTACCAATACATGATGAAAACTCTGAAAGCCCTGGGAAAGTGAAAGAAGTCAGGCACCAAAGGCCACATGTTGTACGATTCCATTTACTTGAAATGTCCGGAAGAGGCAGATCCGTAGAGACAGACGGTGGGTGTGTGCTCACCAGGAAGGGGGTGGCAGGATGGACGTGACTGCTGATGAGCGTGGAGCTTTCTAGGGGGAGAGGGTGATGAGAATGTTCTCACAGCGTGGTGGTGGGTGCACAGCTTGGTGAATATACCAAAAAAAAAAAACCCTGTTGTGCACTAGATGTGGGAATTGTATAGCATGTGAACTATAGCACAATAAAGGCTGTTTTTTTTCTTTTTGACGTTGACACATAGAATATGGACAGAGAAGATCTAACAGACAAAATTGATGTTATAGAAGGAAAAATCAGAGTGGGGAGAGGCGATATTCAATGTCATCATCGTTGAAAGTTTTACAGAGGTTATAAAGCAAGCTGCTACTGCTGCTAAGTCGCTTCAGTCGTGTCCGATTCCGTGCGACTCCATAGACGGCAGCCCACCAGGCTTCCCCGTCCCTGGGATTCTCCAGGCAAGAACACTGGAGTGGGTTGCCATTTCCTTCTCCAATGCATGAAAGTGAAGTTGCTCAGTCATGTCCGACTCAGCAACCCCATGGACTGTAGCCCACACCGGGAGTTGGTGATGGACAGGGAGGCCTGGCGTCCATGGGGTCTCAAAGAATCGGACACGACTGAGCGACTGAACTGAACTGACCTGGTCAAATCTTTGGACTCAAAAAGCCCAATGAATCCCAAGCAGGATTTAAAAAGAAAAAAAGGAAAGAAATCCACATATAGACACATCAGAAGGGTCTGGTTCAGGGTCCAATCCGGAGACAGAAATCACACAGTTAGTGGATAGGGAAAGTTTATACTGAAGAGTTGCTAACCATAGCAGGGGATTGGAGTCACTGGGTGAGGGGAAGGGAGGTTGGTAAAAGAGATAAAGACAGCTTTAAAGAAGGCAGAAAAGGTGGGACTTCCCTGGTGGTCTGGTGGCGCTCCCAATGCAGAGAGGCCTAGATTTGATCTCCAATTGGCAAACTAGATTCCACATGCACAACGAAGAGTTCACATGCCACGGCTTAGACCTGGTGAGGCCAAATAAATAAATCAGTAAATAAATATTTTTTAAAAAAGAAATGCTGGAATAGTACGTATAAGGAACAGCTACAACCACACGGCTGAGACAGAGGCCCCTCGAAGGGGGTCCCTGGGAGAAGGCCGCTGAGTTGTGCCTGCCCCAGCCCCCGGGGGGCAGCCCCCTCCCACTGTCCCTGCAGCACCCCCAGCCCCTTTACCGCAGAGCAGGCAATGACCGGGCAGGGCGGGCGCGGCTGGGGCTGGCAGGCAGCAAATTAATAACTGTCAGATCAGGAAAGCAGCAGAACCAAAAGGAAACCACACTCTATATTGTGTAATAACCTATAAGGGAAAAGAGGACTTCCCTGGTGGCCCAGACGGTAAAGAATCTGCTTCCAGTGCTGGTAACCTGCGTTCTCTCCCTGGGTCGGGAAGATCCCCTGGAGAAGGGAACGGCTACCCACCCCAGTATTCTTGCCTGGAGAATTCCATGGACAGGGGAGCCTGGCGGGCTACAGTCCGTACTTGCACAGGTGGGAAGAGAACCACCAAAGCTGCACACCCCCTGAGGACAGTGTGGCCCCCATTTGCACTTCAGACATGGCCACAGGGGACCCCCGGCAGGGAAGGACCTCTCGGAGGCAGAGGCAGCACCTGGCTGTCTCTTCAATGAGGGCCTCCCTGACAATGCAGGAGGTGTAAGAGACGAAGGTTCGGTTCTCGGGTCAGGAAGATCCCCTGGAGAGGGAAAAGGCAACTCACTCCAGTATTCCTGCCTGGAGAATCCCATGGACAGAGGAGCCTGGCGGGCTACCGTCCACGGGGTCAAAGAGCTGGACACGGCTGAAGCGACGAGGATGCGCCCCCCTCCCTCTCTTCTCTGGAGGTCCGGTTGTCAGGGCTCAGGCCTCTGGACCGGTCTGCCGGATCTCCTGTCTCTTGTCTGGGTTTCCATGTCCACAGTCATCTTGTGCTACATTGTCAGCTTTATCACCTGATCTTCCAGAAGGTTCTCAGAAGAGACTCTTTGCTCGCTCTTTTGAATTTGCGGCTCCTCTGCTTGGCGGCACGGGGCCTGTGCTGGGGCACAGGCTTCTGTAGTTGAGAAGACAACTCCAGCTCTTTAGTCGCCCTGTTCCCCCAGGTGGGATCTCATTTCCCAGTCCAGGGACTGGATTCTCGTCCCCGCGACCGAAGGCAGAGTCTTAACCCCTGGGCCAGCAGGGAAGTCCCTGGGCTTTCCATTTTGGAAGCTATGTCTTTGTCATTTCAGGAGCCTGTCTTCGTCTCTCTGTACCTCCTTTGGGTTCCCCTTATTCTCTTTCAAAGCCTCTTGAGTTCTGACTTGGCAGGGACCTCCTCTCACTCCATGGAGGCTGTTTTCTCAGCTGACGCGAACATACAGCTCCTCTGGCTTCTGGATCGACTGGGTCTGGGGTTCTGTGCTGGACTCTGCCGGGCTGGTCAGATCCCCACACCCCTCCCTGGGGATGTAAGCACCCCCCACCCCCACCCCTGCTCAGAGTGTGGGCAGCTGGTCACTCTCCGGGGACTTCCTCTCCTGGACAATGAAAGCTGCCTCTTCAGGGTCGTGACCCCTTCCTGGGGCGGCCAAGGTCAACAACAGGTCACCCGGTTCCCTGTAAAATCAGCTGAGGCCTTGCTGTGACTGCATCTCATTTCAGCTTCCGCCTTTGTCCACCTTTGCCCCCTCCACTTCCCTATACGTGTTGATCCCAGGAACCCTCCTCAGTCAACCACCTGCGCACGAATCCAGCATCTCAGAGTCTGACTTCCAGAAAACATGGCCTGCAGATGTGTCTCTTGGCCAGAAGAAAACCCACAGGTAGTGGAAGAAGAAGACTTCTTTGTTCTAGCGTGCAGGAAGGCATTCAGCGAGCTAGGCCCTCCACACAGGTGTGCAGGCAGGGCCGTCTTTACTCGGGTGTGAGCAAGGGTGTGGGAAGATTCTGCCACTCCCAAGGAGTGTTGCTTCTGTTGTGGTCAGAGGTGAATGGAATGCGAGGAAATAAGGAACTCCCAAAGGAAAACAAGCAGAGGCTACTGATTCACAGCTGGCTGTAGCAAAGGGGTCAGTCACCATCATTTCCATCTGGCAGAGATACTCAAAGGCAGGCAGAGGAGTGGGGAAGCTTCATGGGTGTGGGGGAGACCCGTCAGGTGTGCCCTGGCTGGAGACTGTTGACCTGGGGAGCTGGAAGTGGGCTCACTAAAAGTGGGGTAGCCCATGTGGTCAGTTAGGGGGGCATATGTGACTTTCTCTCATTGGTCCTAAATTGGAAACAGGGACAAAAACTTGGGAAGCTGGCAGTTCATCTTCAGGTCCTGGCCATGTTGGGCTGATGGTTACAAAAGTGATTGTTTCGCTTCCTGCACTGTTGCTGGAGACAGGAATGTGGTTTCTTGCGAGCCTGGCAGCAGTCTGACTTCCTAGGATGTCTATCATGGGTAAAGGCATTGGTTTTCTGGACAGCTCATGCAGATCGTGGGTCAGAGTTTTATTTTCATATACCATTTGCTCATTGTCTCTTTGTGTATTCAGCCGCTCGAAAGAGATCCGGTACAAGGGGCTCCTCCTTTAGAGAAAATCAGGATCTGGTCAAGGGCAGAAGGCCCTCACGTGGCCTGCCTAGCAGGATTGCATCACTATGATGGACCACCAGCTCCTGGGTATCTATCGTTCATTGAACTCTTCACTGCAATTTACCAGTCCTGCTTCACCTTTGTGAATTACAGGAGGCAGGCCAAGGAACTGCAGAACAGGAAAAAGAAATTCACTCTGAGATAGAGCATAGAGTCAAAAACAGTGAGAACATTCCTAAAAGCTGCAAGAAGAAAAGGCTCACGGCCTTTCGAACAGGAGCAGTAAGAGCGGCAGTAACATCTTACTGACATGGCAGTAGCATCAGGGGAAAGAAGAGAGACCAGGGAAAGATGTCCTCAGAGTGCAAAGAGAAAATAACTGTCAATCTCGAGTTTATGCCTAAGGAAAACACGTTTCAGGAGTGAAGGAGAGGGACTTATCTGGCATTCCAAGTGGTTAAGAGTTTGCCTTCCAATGTGGCTTTGATCTCTGGTTGGGGAACTGAAATTTCACATGCTGTGTGGCAAAAAAAAAAAAAAAACCCAAAACCCCCAGAAAACAGAAACAGTATTGTGATAAATTCAATAAAAACTTTAATATACTAAACACACACACACACACACACACATCTCCAAAAAAAAGAGTGAAGGAGAGAAGCAGTATGAAGAAGAGGCAAGAGTAACCCATGGGCCAACCAAAGCCCTTGGGCCACGGCATCCCATGTCCAGCGCCCACGTCCCGCCTCCATTGCCACCATGCCGGAGAGAAAGGCTGAAGGGGACATCAAAGGAGACAAATTCCAGGTGAAGGACCAACTGTAGCGAAGATCTGCAAGGCTGTGTCTTAAACCTGTCCCTCTGGTGGCAGAGCCCAAGCCTCAAAAGGCCCCCTGCAAAGAAGGGGGAGAAGGTGCCCAAAGGGAAGAGGAGGGGCAAACTGATGCTGGCAAGTGTGGAACTAACCCCGCAGAAAGTGGCGGTGCTGAGACGGGCCAGGCACAGGGCCCTGGAAGCGCTGCCCGTGCCCACTGAAGTGTGTGCGTTTCTGATAACTGGGTCCTTCTGGTGACTGTCCAGTTTGAGATACTATTTTTTTTTATCAAGTTTTATAAAAATGCAGAATTTTGGTTTACTATTTTTTAAGCTATGTTGTTAGCACACCAAATACTTCATTGTTGTTTTTGGGTGGAAGGGTTCAGTTCAGTCGCTCAGTCGTGTCCGACTCTTTGCGACCCCATGAATCGCAGCACGCCAGGCCTCCCTGTTCATCACCATCTCTCGGAGATCACTCAGACTCACATCCATCGAGTCAGTGATGCCATCCAGCCATCTCATCCTCGGTCGTCCCCTTCTCCTCCTGCCCCTAATCCCTCCCAGCATCAGAGTCTTTTCCAATGAGTCAACTCTTCCCATGAGGTGGCCAAAGTACTAGAGTTTCAGCTTCAGCATCATTCCTTCCAAAGAAATCCCAGGGTTGATCTCCTTCAGAATGGACTGGTTGGATCTCCTTGCAGTCCAAGGGACTCTCAAGAGTCTTCTCCAACACCACAGTTCAAAAGCATCAATTCTTCGGCGATCAGCCTTCTTCACGTCTCTTATACACATCTAGATGTGTATAAGAGACAGGAACTGAGTTCTCTGGCCTCCTGGGGAAGGCACCAGTGGCGATCCCCCTCTCAGGCACAGCCCATCTGTCCCTGAACCTAGCTTTGCCTTTGACTTTAAAAGCAGCCTGGGGCATTGGCCCCTCTGCATGCGAATGGCATCGAAGGAACAGAAATCTCATTAAAGAAGAACTATCGACCCATCCGTCTGCGTGCTTCTGACTCTCTGCTAACCTTCCATTTGTGACCTGTGATTCTTTAACGTGGAGATTGGAGAAGAGATGAGGAAGAGGAATGAGATGATGACAGCCTGTGACACTGACGAGCAAGGACTTGGAAGGCTGCTCAATCTATCGCATCCACTTGGCCTCCACGAAAGGGAGACTTCCATTCCCATCACCCCAGATTGTGCTGGTCCGGAGCAGCTCCAGGGCCAGTGTGTCTTCCTCAACTTAGTCTCCCACAGTCTCCAGCACGGGTTCCAGGCTGTCAGCCGCCTGGCTCTCCATCTGTCCATGCTTATGTCAGGAAAGGTTAGAAACACCAGAAAACCTGGGGGCCAACAGACACAAGGCCAGGCACATCTATGGGGAAAGGCACACACCCAGGCTGGAAAGCAGATGATGTGAACAGCTAAGAAAAAAGGCCTCACTTTGCTTTAACGTCATCGATGGTTGTCAGGCTGCAGAGGTCAGAGCTGGTGCAGACTGCAAGGGAAGAACTGCACGTGACGCTCAGGTCGGATCTGCTTCAGTTGGCCTTGGCTGCCACCGTGACCCCCTTTTTGATGAGTATAGCTGAATTAACTACCCCCTCCCTGCCTCTGGGCTCCCCTCTCGCCATGCCACACAAATTGAAATAGTGGGGTGGCAGGTGGTGGCAGTGGGGGCTGTGTTGGGAGGGGACGGCAGGGACCTTCCATCTTGTTAATGTAACACTTTCTTATGTGATGGGAGCTGAGAGCAGCCTGTAATGAATTTCTCCTCCGGTAATCATTCACCAGTGCGTTGTGACCCGTGTGTTTTTGCTGTGCTACACATTTCCAGACGTTCACAGGGACTAGTCAGCACCTACTAAAAATGACTTGGACACGACCCATCGATTCTTCCGTGTATTCTTGCCACCTCTTCTTAATATCTTCTGCTTCTGTTAGGTCCATACCAAGGGTACCTGCCATTTAATAGAATGTCTCCGAAGTTGAACTGACGAGGGGAAAAAATGCCTTTCCCGTCTAGTTTTGAAAGGCTTCCTCCTGGTTCCCAGGAAGAAGGGAACCTTGATGCTGACCCACGGTAGCCACCTTGCCACAAATACCTTGTGGTGAGGAAGAGCTGAAGTTGGTTTTTCTGTCCTCTTCGCCCTCGGGTACCTTCAGCTTAGACTTGGCTCCCCTAAACACAGAGACCTGTTGGAACTTGACCTCCACGAAGGCCCCCGGGACGGGGACAAAGGAGCATGCAAAGGAGGGAGTCCCCCTGATGACATCAAAGTAGGGATGGGGAAGACCGTGGCCTGATGCCATCAGAGGTGGGATGTGGGGGTTGGGAGAAGGCGGTGCCCAGGCGCAGTAGAGGATGGCTTAGACTCTGAGCGGAGGCAGAGAAGCACCTCCTCGAGTAATTTTTGAGGCATGGAAAGGTTTTCCCTAGAGCTTCTTTCAGGTTGCCTTTCTGGAAACATGCAGTGGAAATTCTAAACCAGCTTTTAGGATAATCAGACATCTCCCAAACGCATGAAATCCACAGAAGACAAAAATCTTGAGGAAAGGAGTATTTGTGTGTGTGTGGGTGTGTGCGTGTGTGTGTGTGTGTGTAAATGGTCTGTGAAACCGTAAGTGCTGCTGCTGCTGCTGCTAAGTTGCTTCAGTCGTGTCCGACTCTGTGCGACCCCATAGACGGCAGCCCAACAGGCTCCCCCGTCCCTGGGATTCTCCTGGCAAGAACACTAGAGTGGGTTGCCATTTCCTTCTCCAATGCATGAAAGTGAAAAGTGAAAATGAAGTCGCTCAGTCGTGTCCAACTCCCAGAGACCCCATGGGCTGCAGCAAAACTGAAATCAGAAATTTAAAGGAGAGGCAGAGTGCGGTATTTCCCTCTGGGGTCTTACTTAGGGTTCCCTGTGATGCCCTTGTGACGGGTTATAATCGGGAACACTGGGTGAAGTTTAGTGTTTTCAAATCCGTCAGATGTACCTGGACATTTCGATCCATTTGACTGGAAATAGACAGATGACTGCATGGAACACAGATGACAATAGGGTTTATGGTGAAAATCTCAAGCCCAGAAAGCGGCCTTTCTTCATTTCCCAAGTACACTACTGTTCAAATGAGTGAGTTTTGTTGCTCATTTGCTCTGTTATACTGACAGCTGCTCAACATAATTCTTGGAAAAATCATTCAGGTTCTGCAAGACTGTAACTGATTTGTTTCTTTGTTTTTTCCTCTAAGCAAAACAGTATCAAATCATATCAAACCTTCTCAAAGAACTATTTTTCCGTTCCTTTGTCAGGCCATTAACTTGAACTTCTAACAATAATCTAATAAGGAATGAATAGATTCAGAGAAGAGAGAAAGGTTTGCATCTCAGTGATTACATGTTATACTATCTTTAAATGTGTCCTGGGATTAAGTTGTCTTTTGTTGTTGCTAAAATGGAAGACTTTCTTTACTATAAAAATAATACACATTTTACAGAAATTTTGCAAAATACAGAAAGGCATTATAGCTTCTTTGCTATTTTTACCATTTAGTGCAACAGATGAATGCTAGAATTATTTTCTCAAGTTTCAAAATAATTCAAAATTAGGTTTTGATTAGAATTGTATTAAAACCATAAATTTGAGGCTGGGAAAGATTGAGGCTGAAGGAGGAGAAGGGGGTGATAGAGCATGAGATGGTTGCATGGCATCACTAACACAGTGGACATGAGTTTGAGCAAACTCCAGGAGATAGTGAAGGACAGGGAAGCCTGGCATGTTGCAGTCCATGGGGGCGAAGGGTCAGACTGAACAACAAAACTCTAAATTAATTTGGGGAAATATACCTCTCTACAAGGGTTTACTTTCCCATCAACATGATATACCTCTCCATTTTTTTCAGGTATATTTTTATTTTTAAAACAACATTTATTTACATACTTATTTTCGGTTGCGCTGGGTGGTCTCTGCCGCATGGACTTTCTCTAGCTGCCGAGAGCAGGGGGTGCGCTCTGGTTTTGATGTGCGGGCTTCTCCTTGCAGTGGCTTCTCTTTTGCAGAGTTCAGGCTCTGGAGCAGTAGTTGTGGAGCCCAGACTTAGTTGCTCCGAGGTATGTGGGATCTTCCTGGACCAGAGATCGAACCCATTGCATTGGCAGATGGATGGATTCCAGTCCAGTGTGCCACCAGGGAAGTCCCCAAGTGTATTTTTGACTCCTCCATAGAAAGAACGGGCTTCCCTGGTGGCTCAGAGGTTAAAGCGTCTGCCTCTAATGCGGGAGACCCGGGTTCGATCCCTGGGTCGGGAAGATCCCCTGGAGAAGGAAATGGCAATCCACTCCAGTATTCTTGCCTGGAGAATCCCACGGACGGAGAAGCCTAGTAGGTTACAGTCCACGGGGTCGCAAAGAGTCGGACACGACTGAGCGACTGAACTGAACTGAACTGATAGAAAGAACATCCTAAAACCTGACAGTCCTGAATATTTCTCACTAATGTATCGCTGGCTGTTTTATATTTTTGTCACCAGAGTAACTGACATTTTTAAAGTTTTTTTTTCTTTTTGATGGCACCATGCCACATTGGGATTCTAGTTCCCAGAGCAGGGATTGAACCTGAGTCCCCTGCAATGGAAACACGGAGTCTTAACCACAGGACTGCAGGGAAATCCTGTTTTTCATTGTTGGTATACAAGAAATCTACTGACATAAACTTATTTTGCATTGGGGCAAATTATTAACTTATACATTTTAGTTGACTTTAAGGTGACTGAGACATTCTGGGTAATTGATCATACCTTATGTAAATAATGAAAATTTGTCTTTAAAAAATACTCTATTCATTGCTCTTCTCTCATTCCTTTGACTAGAATAATGTTCATTAAGACCTCATCCGTGATCTCTCTAGGAAGAGCTCTAATTTTTAAAAAATCACTATGTATGATGTAGGATGGGGTTTCCCAGGTGGAGCTAGTGGCAAAGAACCTGCCTGCCAGTGCAGGAGATGTAAGGAACTTGGGTTCAGTTCTTGAATCAGGAAGATCACCTGGAGAAGGGCATGGCAACCCACTCAGTATTCCTGCCTGGATAATCCCCATGGACAGAGGAACCTGGCGGAGTACAGTCCATAGGGTCGCAAAGAGTTGGACACGACTGAAGCGACTTAGCACACATGCATAGCATGTGATGTAGGATAACAATCTGAAATAATTATTCTTTATCATATCAAGTCAATATTCTTCTATTTGTAGTTAACTGAGTTTTTAATGCAGCTGCTGCTGCTGCTGCTGCTGCTGCTAAGTCGCTTCAGTCGTGTCCGACTCTGTGCGACCCCATAGACGGCAGCCCAACAGGCTCCCCCGTCCCTGGGATTCTCCAGGCAAGAACACTGGAGTGGGTTGCCATTTCCTTCTCCATTGTGTGAAAGCGAAAAGTGAAAGTGAAGTCGCTCACTCGCGACCGACTCCTAGCGACCCCATGGACTGCAGCCTACCAAGCTCCTCCATCCATGGGATTTTCTAGGCAAGAGTACTGGAGTGGCTTGCTATTGCCTTCTCCGTTTTAATGCAGCTACATTAACCCTTTTAAAAACTGGCGACTTCCCTGGCAGTCCAGTGGTTAAGACTCTGTGCTTCCAACGCAGGGGCATGGGTTTGATTCCTGGTTGGGGAACTGAAATCCCATATGCCTGCGGGGTCAAATAAAAACCTAAAAATTAAAAGATAAATTTGTAATACAAATTCCTATCACTTCCCCCTAACCCACTTCATACGTAGTGAATGTATGCTTGTGATGACCACACAGAATTCCTCATCGAGATTCTTTTCCTCTCTCTTCAGAATTCTGGTAATCACAATATACAAGATATGTTCTTCATGTAAGTAGGAGATAAACATTTAAAACCGTTCTTTTTTAAACAGCCATTTCTGACCAGAGTCCCTGCACCGTCACAAAGTCCCTCCCGCTTTGACTTTCCGTTTCTCGGACTCTGAGCCCTGTTTGCTGATTCCCTGGAACATGAACGCCTCTGGCTGCATCACTGCTGTTTTCGGTGAAGGGACGGCTGGCTCCGCGGCTGCTGCTGAAAGCGATGCCGTGTGACAGCCCCTCAGGCTGGCTCAGTGTCTGCTGCGGCAGTCCCCAGGGTTGGTCACCAGGCATTTCTCTGTGCTGATGCTCTCCACAGAGCCCTGGACGAGGTGGCCCTGCGGGACCAACCCAGGGGCCAAAGGTTGACAGCCTAGTGTTATCTGCGGATTTGATAAGCGCACTCTTAATCCTCTTCCCCAGGACATGCAATTAAGCTAGCAGTTATTCGGTTATTAGATGGAATGATCTACGCATGTTCATGAAGCCAGGATTTCTTAGCAATGTCATCGAAGTCTTTAACAATCTTACTGGGTTTTTTTTGGGCTGGGGGCGAGGCAAGTTCTGCTCGCTGTATACACTACTAAAAGAAGCATATTAAAATCTCTCCCTATGTTGGGAATTTTTCTGTTTCTTCTCTGCCAGTTTTGATCTACATATTTTGAGGTCTTATAATTGGGGCTATTCCAATTTTGAATATTAGGAATTATACATCTTCCTGGTGTGGTGAATTTTGTATAACTAGGAATGTGTCTCTTTTTGTTTGTTTTGCTATGCTGCAAGACATGCAGGATCTTAGTTCCCAGCCCAACCAGGGATCCCAGGATGGAAGCCCTGCGGTGGAAGTGCAGAGTCTTAACCACTAAACAGCCAGCGAATTCCCAAGGAAGTGGGTCTCTTTATCCCCAGTAAAACTTTGCAAAAAAAATCAATTTTATTGGATTTACATATGACCAAATGCATTCATTTTGT
The DNA here is from genome assembly GCA_006410635.1 of Cephalophus harveyi. Lineage (NCBI taxonomy): Eukaryota > Metazoa > Chordata > Mammalia > Artiodactyla > Bovidae > Cephalophus > Cephalophus harveyi. The sequence continues at coordinate 276,379 of SJYT01042112.1, forward strand.
GTTTGTTTCCACTTACCACATGCACGCATGCACACACACACATATACACACACTCATAACTATCATCACAATCCAGTTTTCACTTTCACCTTTCTTTACAACCCTGTGTTTAGTGTTTTAGTGAAATTCATTGAGGCAGAATTTACATCCAGTAAAATTCACAATTCCATGAGTTGGGACAAATGTATATAGTTGTGTCTTCCCTGGTGGCTCAGAGGTTAAAGCGTCTGCCTCCAATGCGGGAGACCCGGGTTCGATCCCTGGGTCGGGAAGATCCCCTGGAGAAGGAAATGGCAATCCACTCCAGTATTCCTGCCTGGAAAATCCCATGGACGGAGAAGCCTAGTAGGTTACAGTCCACGGGGTCGCAAAGAGTCGGACACGACTGAGCGACTTCACCTCACCTCAACCATCACCATAAGCAAGATACAGACTATTTCCATCAAGAAGTTCCCTCATGTTCTTTTGCTGGAGCAGTCAGTTTCAGCAACTTTAGCTGGGCAACGTGCATTTTATCTGGTGACTCTGAACCAGTGCCCTGGTGATCTCTGCCTTCTGTCTCTATACTTCGGTCTTTTCGTGAAAATGATGTGAATGGGCTCATGCTGTAGCCTCCGGCATCTGGTTTCTTTCTCTTACATGTTCTTCTGAGACTCATCCGTGCTGGTGCATGCAGGAGTCCATGGTACAGACAAGCCACACTTGGTCTCTCCATTCACCCACTGACTCATTTGGGTGTTTCCAGCCTTTGGCAATTATGAATAAAGTTGCTATAGACTTTTTCATACAGGTCTTTGTGTGAACATATGTTTTCACTTCCCTTGGGTGAATACCCAAGGTAAGTGGGATTGCTGGGTCATATAGTAAGTGTATATTTAACTTTATGAGAGACTGTCAAACTGTTTTCAAAAGACTCTACCATTTTGCATTCCCATCACCAATGTGTAAGAGTTCAAATTGCTCTGAATCTTTGCAGATACTTGGTAGTTTTGGAGGGACTGGGAAGGAGGACAAGGGGGTCCCTAGGTTGCTGGTACTGACTTTCTTATCTGAATGGCTACACAGGGGGCTGTTAGTGAAAATTCATCAAGCTATAAATCTGTACATATTCTTTTCTGTATGTATAATAATCTTCAATAAAAAGATTTTTAAACTATACAAGATACCTTTGAATAATTTCACTAAATTAGTGATGTGTTGAAATTTAAAATGGGCTTTTTTAAAAATTGAAAATGTCAGTGTAAATCTGTAGCAAACTGCTTTTGTAATCTCTAAAAAAAGTTTTCCAGCTATCCATAGTAAATATCTGAAAGGCAAATTAATATTTCTGAACATTGCAACTGATAGGTCAGCAGGATCAATCCACTAATGTGTATATAATTATATTCCTATCCTCATGAATCATCTATTTTTATTCTAAAAATTCTCACAATTTCAATGTCCTCAATTTTGTGTTTGGAGTGTAAAAATGACTGTAAAGTGTAGAGCATGAGGGGAAGTATTGGTCTTGTTTCCTTCCCTAGGAGCAATGGTTTGGGATTCACTAAGTCCGCATTCACGGCAACTTTATTAAGCATAACAACCACAAGTCATGAGAATCGACTGTAGGATAAACTGAGGCACAGAGTGGCTAAGCCTGCCGTCACTCAGCTAAAAAGTAAAGCGGCCAGGGTTTGAAGCCTGGCAGTGCTACTCCACGGCCCTAACATTTACGTGGGGGTCTCGCAGGGCCTTACGTTCAAATGACATTATAAATCAACAGCTAAAAGGACCAAGCTGAGTTTGTTATTTAGCCATTTCTGCACAGAAAGAACCCGAGGGCATCTGTGCCCTGAGTCACAGCGTGAGGGTTTAAGCTTATCCTTCCCTCTCTGTCTTTAATTCATCCGCTGTCATCAGAAGCAGCTCGCCTGGCCTGCTTTATTTCTCATAATACTCTGCACAAGCAGTAACGTGGTTCCCAGAGCTGTGCTCAGTGGACCCAAGGTGCCAGGTGACCCCAACCCACTGAAAGTTGCCAAATTCCCCTATGAGAGAATGAGTCTCCCTATATTCTGGACCACCTCAACAAGGTATTTCCACTGCTGTCTGAATCCATTTCCTTGCAACATTCTAGACTGGGGCTTTGCAAGCATATTCTGAAGGGCCAGGCAGTAAATACGTTAGGTTTTGCTAGGCCATACAGTCTCTGCGGCAACAACTCAACTCTGCCCTTGCAGTGCAAAAGCAGCCAGATAATACAGAACAAAGTGGTGTAATGATATTCCAATTAAAGTTTATTACAAAAGCAAACACTGGGCCTCCCTAGTGGCTCAGTGCTAAAGAACCTGCGTGCCAATGCAGGATACACGGGTTCAATTCCTGATCCGAGAAGATCCCACCTGCCTCAGAGCAACAGAGTGGCTAAGCCCATGCACTATAACTATTGAGCCTGTGCTCTAGAGTCCAGGAACCACAGCTGCTGAGCCCATGTGCAGCAACTCCTGAAGCCCGTGTGCCCTAAAGCCTGTGCTCCGCAACAGAAGAGGCCACTGAGATGAGAAGCCTGCACGCCACAGCTAGGCAGTAGTCCCTGCTTGTCCTCGCTGCCACAAAGACCCAGCACAGCTAAAAATAAATAAACAAAAAAATAAAATTATAAAGGCAGACAGAGGGCCAGCAGACCCTGCTGGAGACCATGAGCTCCTTAAGAAGGAAGCTTGTGTCTTATCTTCGTAATTTCAGCCCTAGTGGTAAAAATTGTTCCAGTTTCGGCAAAGAGGAAATGAAACACAGGATCACAGAAGCTGGGTTTGAGGAAGGCAAGCACAGAACTATAACTGGTTGCTTGAGTGTATTTTCACTTGTGAATTGAACAGAGATGCTGCACTTTTCATGTTAGATTGGAGCTAGTTGGGAAAATTCAGAGAGGGCCATGGCACCCCACTCCAGTACTCTTGCCTGGGAAATCCCATGGATGGGGGAGCCTGGTAGGCTGCAGTCCATGGGGTCGCAAAGAGTCGGACACGACTGAGCGACTTCACTTTCACTTTTCACTTACATGCATTGGAGAAGAAAATGGCAACCCACTCCAGTGTTCTCGCCTGGAGAATCCCAGGGACAGGGGAGCCTGGTGGGCTGCTGTCTATGAGGTCGCACAGAGTCGGACACGCCTGAAGCAACTTAGCAGCAGCAGCAGCAGTTGGGAAAATTAAAGCAAACACAAATCAAAGGAGCTTGTCTTCATGAACCCTCCCATCTGGTCTACATCTCAGCAAACCTATGTCTTTCAAAGTAAGTTCTACACAACCTCAAACCACGGGGCACCGGGCGGTGCCTCCACTAACTTGAGTTTCGGGTGCTCACGGGGCTCACAGCTGGCTCGCTGACCTTGTCAGCACACACGCTCAGGTTTCTGTGGCCCATTTAGTTTCTTAGCCCAGGGCCCTGCTGACTGAAAAAAACATACAACCTACAAGTTGAGAATTATGTTTTATTTGGCAGACAAAACTGAAGACTTAAGCCAAGGATACAGCATCTCAGAAAATTCTGAGATACTGCCCTGAAGAGGAGTTTCAGCAACAAAAACCAGTTGGAACATCAAAAGATTACTGTTAAAGAGAACCAGACATCTCAAGTCAACGATTTAGTGCTTTTCCATGTATTTGTGTGCTGTGCTTAGTCGCTCAGTCATGTTCAACTCTTTGAGAGCCTATGGACTGCAGCCCACCAGGCTCCTCTGTCCATGGGATTCTCCAGGCAAGAATACTGGAGTGGGTTGACATGCCCTCCTCCAGGGGATCTTCCCAACCCAGGGATCGAACATACGTCCCCTGCATTGGCAAGTGGATTCTTTATCGTTCAGGCACCAGGGAAGCCCATACATACAGGCATTCTTTTTTAAAGTATTATTTTCCATTATGGTTTATCCCAGGAGATTGGATACAGTCCCGTTTATCTATTCTAAATGTAATAGTTTACATCTACCAAACCCAAACTCCCAGTCTACTCCCTCCCTCCCAAAGCCTATTTTTTTTTCCAAACTCTAAATTTTTTTTTTTTAATTGGAAGATAATTGCTTTCAACGTTGTGATGGTTTCTGAGGCACAACACCACACATCAGCCATGTGACAGTTACTCAGTTGTGTTTAACTCTTTGCAACCCCATGGACTGTAGCCCACCAGGCTCCTCTATCCATGGGATTTTTCCAGGCAAGAACACTGGAATGGGTTGCCATTTCCTACTTCGGGGGATCTTCATGACACAGAGACTGAACCCAGGTCTCCTGCATTGCAGGCAGATTCTTTACCATCTGAGCCACCTGGGAAGCCCAAGTATATACATACATCAGCCATAAGCATATACATACATCCAACACTTCTTCCTTCACAGCTCAGTCGGTAAATCATCTGCCTGCAATGCAGGAGACCCAGGTTCCATCCCTGGGTAAGGAAGATCCCCTGGAGGAGGGCACAGCAACTTAACTCCAGTATTCTTGCCTGGAGAATCCCATGGACAGAGGAGCCTAGCAGGCTACAGTCCATGGGGTCGCAAGAGTCGGACATGACTTGGCGACCAGACCACCACCACCAATACCTCTTGAGCCTCTGTCTCACCCCTCAAAGCCTATTTCTAATGAAGGTCAAGTCCCGTCAGCTTTACTCTGTACTTCATTCTGCCCTACTGTTAATCACGGTCACAATTAAAGAACATTCTGTGAGCCTCAGTTTCAGCGTCTGTAAAACGGGTGCGAAGCATGGTCACAGGGTTGCTACTGCTGCTTCTGAGTCGCTTCAGTCGTGTCCGACTGTGTGTGACCCCATAGACAGCAGCCCACCAGGCTCCCCCGTCCCTGGGAATCTCCAGGCAAGAACCCTGGAGTGGGTTGCCATTTCCTTCTCACTGCAGAGTAAAATCACTGAACCAAGCTTAGGGCTTGGCGCATGCAAGCGCTCAAGACACACGGATGGCCATCTCTACTACTTAGTCCCAGCGCTGGCCCTTGGGCCTGGATAAAGTCTGTGGGATGGGGGCGGGCACGTGGCACAGCCACGCCGCCGAGGGAGGTCTGAGATGACCCTCTCCGAGACTCTCGGCCGGACAGGGCGGTATCCGCGACCAGGTGGCAAAGCCCCAGGAACCACCACTTCCGTCAGAGACCAGTCCAAAATAGCCACTTCCGGCCGCGCTGGAGGTGTAACCTGAGCCGCTCCGGGGTGGGCGTGGCTCTGGGTGCGGCCACGCCCCTCACTTCCGCCTCGCCTCCGGCAGCGCCACTTGTTTCGGGGACCAGGCTCCGGGGTCGTCCAAGGCTGCCCGGCCCACCCGGGCCCGCCCTCCCGTGACGTCACCTCCGGGGCGGGGAGGGGCGGGGCCGAGCTGGGGCGGCTGCCCTGAGCGGTCTTGGCATCGGGTTCCGGAGCTCCGCTGCCGGCCACGTCCCCACGCCGGACCGCGGGCGCTCTCTCCCCGCCCGAGGGCCGCCGGGCCGCCGCAAGGCCTGCCGCGCCCGGGTAAGCGGGCCTCCCTGCTGTCCCGGGGAGCTGTTGTCACTGCTGCCTGTACCGGCTTGGGGGCGGAGAGGGGCAGGTGGGGTGCATGGGGGACTCGAGGAGCGGAGGAGGGAGGCAGCGACAAGACGAATGGGGATACGGAGTGCACACTGGTGACGATTTGAGGCGAGGAAGGAGGAGTCAGATGGGGGAAGGAGCGGGAATGGGGGAGCCCAAGAGGCAGGAGGCAAAAGGGGGCCTTAAGAGAACCCCGGTCCGGAGAAGAAGAGACGCGGTCTATCCAGTTTGGGAGTGAAGGAGGGAAAGTTGGGACACACCCGGATGGGTGGGGAGCTTAAAAGGTCCTACTCGGCCCAAGGCTGGGCCCCAGAAGTGTTGCCCTCAATGACAGAGTTGACCCTTTCAGGCGATCCAGGCCTCCCCCAAGCCCTCTCTACCTGGAAGAGGCTTATGCATTTCCACTTAACCTGCCTCCCTCCCCCACGTGAGTCTCGGTAGCCGCTTAGTCTCTGCCATTAGCTGTTAAGCTAGTATGAGGAGCCAGCATCCACATGGTTTGCTGTAAGACATAAATACCTACTTAGAAATCTGCCTTTAATAATATTGTTCCCCCCCCCCCCCACCTCTCTGGAGGAATCATCTCTAAAATTTCAATACAGATGTTCAGCTTATAGGCCAGACTTGCCTGATGGACAAAGGAATGTGGAATTTACCCAGGTGGCCAGCAAAAATTAGGCTCTTGATCAGCAATTAGCATCATACCCAAAACTCCAGAAGCCTGGAAGGAAGCAATATAATTAAGATGCTCTCCAGCGCTCCAGGTTCCCATCTGCCACGGACACACATCCTTTGGAACCCAGGACAATGTCTAAAGACACAAACCCACACGCCTGTGTTCCTTGCGTTGTGATACCAAAGTCCAGCCAGGTGACATGTCGGGACAGATGTCTGTGGTTTGCCCTGTGTTTGTTTCCGCAATCCCTGTTCCTTGGTGTGTGTCGTTTCTCCAGCCTGGAGTCACGTTGCCGCTGCCGCTGATAAATAAGCTCCTAGCGTGATGGACTGTGGCAGGCAGCGCTTGTGTTGGGCTCAGGAACCTGTGTAAGCCAGAAAAAGGAATTAAGCAATTTGGAGTCTGATTTCAGGTAACGTGCATGCAGCACCCTGTATATCCCAGTTTCAAAAAAGTTTAAAATCAAGCCAAGATTGAGAGCACAGAAATCGGAAGTGGGAGATGTTGAGAGGCAGCACAAAGTCAAGGACCAGAGAAGGAGGACGAAGTTGGCGTCTAGGGCCACGTCTGAGGGTGCCTTTCTCGTGGAGCGTTGCCTGGCTCCTGTCCCCTCCCTGCACAGCTCGTGAGGAACTGAGCCCTGAAAATGAGAACTCTCAGCACCGGCCTAACCTCCTATCTTTGCTCCTGGCCTGCTCTCTTACTCAACACCATTTCCTTCCTGCTCTAAGGGTCTCTTTCTGAGACCTTGACCTGCCTAGTCATTCTACACCAGATAATGAGAATAATTGGCCAGATCCTCCTTTAAGGCTCACTAAAGCATCACTGGCCCAATGGATGAGTTTGAGCAAACTCCGGGAGCTGGTGAAAGACAGGGAAGCCTAGTGTGCTGTAGTCCATGGGGTCACAAAGAGTTGGACACAACTGAGTGACTGAACAATACCAAAACCTCTGAAGGGGAAACCAGATACTAAGTTTTGGTGATGTTTTCTCCATCAGGCTTCCCTGGTGGCTTAGACGGTAGTGTCTCCCCGCAATACAGGAAACCTGGGTTCAATCCCTGGATTGGAAAGATCCCCCAGAGAAGGAAATGGCAACCCACTCCAGTATTCTTGCCCAGAAATTCCCATGGATGGAGGTGCCTCGTGGGCTACAGTCCATGGGGGTCACAAAGAGTTGGACACGACTGAGCTACTTCACTTTCACTTTCCATTGTGAGTCAACTTCGATTAGCACAGGTCCCAACAGGGGAATCTTGACATTTGAAATACGGGATTGGAGGGATGAAGTCACGGCCCAGGGGCCTGCTCTTGACTCTACACAGCGGCCAGTTCCTGTCTCTGTAGCAGCGATCACCAGCCGCGCTGGCCGGGGGAAGAGGCAGTGATGGAGGCCGTCAGAGGTTTCCTGAGAGACCCGTGGAGTTCCCTGAGATAGCTCGAGATATGCTCCGTGAGCACGCACACCTCGTGTATGTAATTGTGTGTGTGGTTGCACGCATGCACAAGTATGATTGCACGTGTACACATGGGGCAGTGTGCATGCTTGTGTTGCCTTGTGCACATGGATATGAGTGCATGTGTAGCTGTGTGCGTGAGTGTGACTGCCTGTGCATGTGTGTGTATATGTTGCCAAAACCTTGACTCTGTGCACCAAGGCCAAACAGAGATATGGAGACAGTCATGGAGGAAAAGAAAAGAGTGGCATTCTTACCTTGCCATGCAAAGGGGGGCACCGTAGGCTAGGGCCTCAAGAACTGTGCCCCCTTCCCTGGTGAGTAGGAAGAGGTTACGGTCAGTCAGGGGGATGTGATAAGGAACAAGGCAGTAACTTCTGCAAAGTTTTAAAAGGGTGAGGTTGCTGACAAGATTAGGGTATATGCAGGGTGGGCCCGCTCCTATTCTTGATGAATCTGTCAGATCCATTAGTCTTGCCTTGGGTTTCATCGCTATTCCTCCTGTGATTAGCAAGTGGAAGGCAACGGCACCCCACTCCACTACTCTTACCTGGAAAATCCCATGGACAGAGGAGCCTGGTAGGCTGCAGTCCATGAGGTCGCTAAGAGTCGGACACGACTGAGCAACTTCACTTTCACTTTTCACTTTCATGCATTGGAGAAGGAAATGGCAACCCACTCCAGTGTTCTTGCCTGGAGAATCCCAGGGATGGGAAGCCTGGTGGGCTGCCATCTATGGGGTTGCACAGAGTTGGACACGACTGAAGCGACTTAGCAGCAGTAGCAGGCCATTTGGAACTGAGAGAAGGTCATGGAGTCTGGAGTCTTGCCTATAAGAAATGGGGGACAAAAAGATCTGTGTACCCAGGAGCCTCACAGTGTCCTGGTTGGCACATGTGCATGTGGGTGTCTGTGATCGTGACCCAGCCAGTGGTGGTCCTCAGGCATCACCGCCTCTTGTGTCTGCCACTCTTGGAAGTGGTGAGTTTCTTGCATCTCTTCCTGAATGTGTATCAGATATTCACCAGTGACGGAATCATGCCTGCTGGTTCATATCTTTACAACTGTATCCTGGACTCCTCTGAAGCTTTGGTTGGCTCCTAGGAAAATGCCTCCCTTCTCACTGGATAAGGGATTACCCCCTGCTTTTCCTAAGGAGCACTTGCTCTTTTTCAAACCCTAGATGCATCTTTTACCAGAGTGGAGCATCTGCCTGGATCCCACCTGTGCTGTAGAGCGTGCCATGGCCTGGGAGTGCCCTGCAAAGCTGCCCTCGCCTCCTGCAAAGCCAGACCTCGTCCTGCGAGCCCTCAGTGCCAAGCCCTCAGCTCTCCAAGGAAGATGGCCCAGCCTGGGAGCGCGCCCTGAGCAGCTGCCTCTCGTGAGTGTCCAAGGCCCGCGGGCAGGGCCACCTGCTTGGTGACCGGACAGGGAGCCCAGAAACGGCCCTGTGGGGCCTTTGCAGGGTCAGGGTGGGCAAAAGAGAGTGCAAACATTAGCAGGCCGAGCCATCCAGTGACCGGGATGCCTGGCTGGTGGCGCTGCACCGTCAGAGCCTCTGCTTTCTCTGGTGGCCCTAGACAGGGCTCCCCAGGTGGGCAGGGGAACCATGTGGTCCTCTGGCCATCTTCTGTTTCTGGAAGGTTCCCTCTAGGCCTTGTGTTGAGACACCACGAGACTGTGGGAGTCCCTTGGGGTGCTGCATCTCAGCAGTGTGGGGGGCGGAGGGGGCCTCTCATAGCAGAAGGGGCTCCAGGAAGAGACTGCCTGGAGGCCATCCCTGGACCAAGAATGGGACAGTCCATGTCTGTTCCAGGGTGGGGAGCTGGACAGAAGGAGGAAATCCGTTCAGCCCCCTGAATTGGTTCCTCCTGCCTTAGCTGGAACGTCAGCTGAAGCTCGGTGAAGTCCCAGAGCCAGGGGTGGCCATGTCCCGCCCACTGCCTGTCTTTGTAAATAAAGTTTTATTGGGACGCAGCCACACCCATCACCTGCCTAGGGTCCATGCCTGCTTTTGCAGACTTGAGGAGCCAAGACAGACCGCATGGCCCACAGAGTCTGAAATATTTGCAGTCGAGCTTCTCACAGGAAAAAGCTTGCTGACCCTGCTCTCGAGATTCGTCGTGAGCGGGCAGCGGAAGGCCCTAAGGCCCGGGGTGCATTCTGGAAGCCCTGAGATCCAGGGTTCAGATGGGGAGCACGTGGGGCTTGGTGTTGGGGGTATTGTCAGAGCACTCACTGGGTGTGACTGGCTGAAGAGAGAGCCGTTTCAATACATTTATTTATGGAGAGTCCAGCTGCTGTCTCTTATACACATCTCATGACACAGAGACTGAACCCAGGTCTCCTGCATTGCAGGCAGATTCTTTACCATCTGAGCCACCTGGGAAGCCCAAGTATATACATACATCAGCCATAAGCATATACATACATCCAACACTTCTTCCTTCACAGCTCAGTCGGTAAATCATCTGCCTGCAATGCAGGAGACCCAGGTTCCATCCCTGGGTAAGGAAGATCCCCTGGAGGAGGGCACAGCAACTTAACTCCAGTATTCTTGCCTGGAGAATCCCATGGACAGAGGAGCCTAGCAGGCTACAGTCCATGGGGTCGCAAGAGTCGGACATGACTTGGCGACCAGACCACCACCACCAATACCTCTTGAGCCTCTGTCTCACCCCTCAAAGCCTATTTCTAATGAAGGTCAAGTCCCGTCAGCTTTACTCTGTACTTCATTCTGCCCTACTGTTAATCACGGTCACAATTAAAGAACATTCTGTGAGCCTCAGTTTCAGCGTCTGTAAAACGGGTGCGAAGCATGGTCACAGGGTTGCTACTGCTGCTTCTGAGTCGCTTCAGTCGTGTCCGACTGTGTGTGACCCCATAGACAGCAGCCCACCAGGCTCCCCCGTCCCTGGGAATCTCCAGGCAAGAACCCTGGAGTGGGTTGCCATTTCCTTCTCACTGCAGAGTAAAATCACTGAACCAAGCTTAGGGCTTGGCGCATGCAAGCGCTCAAGACACACGGATGGCCATCTCTACTACTTAGTCCCAGCGCTGGCCCTTGGGCCTGGATAAAGTCTGTGGGATGGGGGCGGGCACGTGGCACAGCCACGCCGCCGAGGGAGGTCTGAGATGACCCTCTCCGAGACTCTCGGCCGGACAGGGCGGTATCCGCGACCAGGTGGCAAAGCCCCAGGAACCACCACTTCCGTCAGAGACCAGTCCAAAATAGCCACTTCCGGCCGCGCTGGAGGTGTAACCTGAGCCGCTCCGGGGTGGGCGTGGCTCTGGGTGCGGCCACGCCCCTCACTTCCGCCTCGCCTCCGGCAGCGCCACTTGTTTCGGGGACCAGGCTCCGGGGTCGTCCAAGGCTGCCCGGCCCACCCGGGCCCGCCCTCCCGTGACGTCACCTCCGGGGCGGGGAGGGGCGGGGCCGAGCTGGGGCGGCTGCCCTGAGCGGTCTTGGCATCGGGTTCCGGAGCTCCGCTGCCGGCCACGTCCCCACGCCGGACCGCGGGCGCTCTCTCCCCGCCCGAGGGCCGCCGGGCCGCCGCAAGGCCTGCCGCGCCCGGGTAAGCGGGCCTCCCTGCTGTCCCGGGGAGCTGTTGTCACTGCTGCCTGTACCGGCTTGGGGGCGGAGAGGGGCAGGTGGGGTGCATGGGGGACTCGAGGAGCGGAGGAGGGAGGCAGCGACAAGACGAATGGGGATACGGAGTGCACACTGGTGACGATTTGAGGCGAGGAAGGAGGAGTCAGATGGGGGAAGGAGCGGGAATGGGGGAGCCCAAGAGGCAGGAGGCAAAAGGGGGCCTTAAGAGAACCCCGGTCCGGAGAGACTGGTAGGGCCCAGGGACCTTTTGACACCTGTGAGACCCCAGGAACCCTGATGGGACGGTTTTGTCAGGAAAGCGCACCGTGAGGCTAAACTGAAGTTCGTGACACTTGGTTAGAAGCCGGGGGTGGGAGTGGGGGCGTTGGGGGGCGGAGCACAGCCTTCCAGCGGAGTTTGTGCTCTGAGGGGATTTTTTCCAGTCCTGGGGCCACCCTGCAATGTCCCCGCTACTCACAGGAGGCAGAAAGCCACCCCGAGGGGCCCCTTTAAGCTGCGCGGGGGCAGGCGGGGAACTGCAGGCCTTTCGTGTGTCTGGTGGAAGTAGGCGCATCCAGGAGGGGCCGAGGGTCAGACATGGAAGGCTGCCTCGCCACGCTGACAGCTTACTGACCAGAGATGTATTAACGCGTCTTCTGTTACCTAAACGTTGCTGTTTAGTCGCTCAGTCATCTCCAACTCTTTGTGACCCTGTGGACTGCAGCATGCCAGGCTTCCCTGTCCTTCACCATCTCCTGAAGGTTGCGTAAAACTCATATCAATTGAGTCGATGATGCCATCCAATCATCTCATCCCCTCTGTCGTCCCCTTCTCCTCCTGCCTTCCATGTTTCTCAGCATCAGGGTCCTTTCCAATGAGTTGGCTCTTTGCATCAAGTGGCCAAAGTGTTGGGGCTTCAGTTTCAGCATCAGTCCTTCCAATGAATATTCAGGGGTACATTTCAGTATTCACTTCCCTGACAAATTGCCAGCCACAGGCGTTAGTTCCTGCCAAAATCCCTGGTCAGTAAGCTTTGGAATTATCCTGGGAGAGTAGGGGTTTAAGCAGCGGAGGCAGGGTGGGCTTTGTGGGTTACAGAAATCTCTCTGGCAGCTGTGGAGTGGCAGATGGCACAGGGCCAGGATGGGGACGCTTGAAGGTGACTCTCGGGGCTGCTGGGAGGCCAGGGAGCCAGCCCGGCCGCTGGTCCGTGGAGAGCAGCACTCAGATCATGCCGGGCGAGGAATCGGTCAGCACGTTTCCTTCAGGGCAACTTGAAGGCTCCCTTCCAAGATGTTCTGTGGAACTCCAGAGCTTTGCACTGATGGCCTAGGGTACCTGCGGGCAGGACTGCTTGTGGGGGCCGCCCTCAGGGGCCCCAGTCCCCTCCCACCCGCCTCTGGGGCCCCTGCACAGAGGGCCAGCCTCCTCCTCCTTTGCGGCCAGCCCAGGCGCCATTCTCTCGCCGCTTCCCGACCCTGAGTCACGCTCCGCTCTGCAGTGGCAGCAGCTTGCGGTGACCCCTCTTCTGTGCCTCCCTCCGGAGGAGAGAGTCGTGTGGCTCTCGTCTTTATGTCCTGAGTCCGCTGCCTGGCACGTGAGCGGGCACTCGCGCGGGGCATGCTGGATGGGTGGACGGGTGACGGCTGGCTGCTCGTGGCATGTCCGCATGCGGTCAGCCATCACAGGTCCTGCAGGCCGCAGGGGACGTTCAGGAGGAGGACTTGGGTGATCTCGGTAACTGGAAGTCTTTATACCTTCTCTCTGTTGCTCTTTCATATTCTGAACTCCAGGGTGGGATGGTGGGACTCGTCGTGAAAGTGGGTCAAGAAGTGCTCTAAGCCCATGAAAGCAGACACGGGGCCGATCCCTGGACACATGGCTGAGAACCGGCACACCCTTCCCGCATGCCAACCCTGGGGGACATCTGGCTGGGTTTGCACCCTGCGGCCCGCCGGAGCCCTCCCTCGCCCGTGACAGGGCAGCCCTTGCCCCTGAGTTCCTGACCAGACGCCTGCTGTCTTGACCGTAGGTCCCTCGGCCAAGCAGCCGGGAGCCCTTAGCAGCCTGAGGCACGGCTGGCTGGGAGCCTCGGGGACCACCCAGCCTCGCTCCCGGCCCACCTGCAAGATGTGGACAGCCCTTGTGCTCGTTTGGGTTTCCTCCTGGTCCTTATCCGAAAGCCTGCACATATCCGAGCATCCACGTAAGTGAGAAAGCCATGCATCTGCTGGACGAGCCTGCCGGGGCCCTGGGGGCTGAGCTGGGAAGGCTCGTCCAGCCAACGTGGGACCCAGCCTCTGAGCCCTGCGAGGGTTACTCACTGGGTCCTGCAAAATTTCATTTGTTCCCTAAACCCAGTGTTTACTGGGGAGTTGGTTGACCCAAACATCACATTTAGTTGCGCTTTTCTGTGCCAGGCACTGTGCATCCCCAGAAATCTCTCTGTAAATCCTTCCATAAAGCCGAGAGTTATGGCTCGGTGTGAATATCAGGGCAAGGATTTAGCTGCTTTGAAAACCTGAGTGTGTGTTGGATAGATTTTTTTTTAATGGTGAATCACACCTGTGATGTGAGACTTTGATATTTTGGGAACTGGATTAAAGGGGGAAGCTCTGAAGTCTTCCCGTGCATTTGGGGTTCAGAGAGGAAAGGAGTTTTTTAACCACACTGCCGAGTACCCATGTGATGGGGTGCAGGCCAGAGGCGTGCAGTGAGATAAGAGGGAAACCTGGCCCCACGTCACCATCGTCCTCCCCGGCCAGCCCCACTGGCCAGAAACTCAGACCGGCTCTGAATAAGCCACCTGAGTAACCCACTTCTCTAATGAGAAGACGATCATTTGTCTTTCTCCTTTTCTGACTCTTAATGGTACGCAGCCCTCAACCGGACGTGGGACCATTCGGAGAAAAACTCATCCATGCCAACAGCGACCGGAGTCTTGAACACAACAGCTGAGAGAATGAGCCCGGCAACACCGTCTCCCTTTACGCTGACCAGAGGGACTTGGGGAGGCAACCACACCTCTCCTGCAGTCACAGCGGGAGCATCACACAGGACAGACGTGGGCACTTCTGCGCCGGCTGGAGGGACCCCGGCTGGAGCTGCCTCCAGGGCGCCCGTGCCGCCCGCCCCGACATCTGCCTGGAGGACCCCGTCTGCACCTGGTACGCGGGCGCCCGGCAATGGCACGTCGTCTAGGCCAGCGACGGCCACGCCGCCCGCCCCAGCATCTGCCTGGAGGACCCCGTCCTCACCTGGCACGCGGGCGCCCAGCAACGGCACGTCATCCAGGCCAGCGACGGCCATGCCACCCGCCACACCCACACCGGCCACAAGTGCCCAGCCCACTGCCGCAACCCCCACAGGTGTCAGCAGCCCCGCAGGCTCACTCGGTCCTCCCGGGCCCACCGCCAGCCTGACACCCTCGAGTCCCCAAGCACTCAGTGAGTCCACGCAGGGCCCCACCATCCAGGCGCCAAGGCCAACACCCCGGACTGCGGATGACAGGGCACAGAGGCCCACACCCACCCTCTTAAATACAACCCCGGAGCCCGCCTCCCCATCTGCGGCTTCCGTGTCCACGACCGTGGGCTCCACAACCAAGGCCCCCAAGCCGACCGTCAGCACAGCGGCAGCCTCCACACCTCACACCAGCCCAGCCCCTGTGGTGGAGGCCACAACCCCCACGACACGGCCCCGCCCTGCCACATCCACGCCGGGGGCCGCAGGGCCGGGCACGGCTCAGACACCGGAGCAGGCTGAGCCTGCGGCCACGCCTGGTACTACTTCCCCGGGGCCGACCCCCGGGGACTCCAAGGTGCCACCCACAGACTCGTGCCAGCCCAGTACCCAGGGCCGGTACCTGGTGGTCTCCAGCGAGCCCCTGGCCCTGTCCTCAGTGAACAGAAGCTTCCTCCTGGCGGTGCTCTTGCTGGGGGTCACCCTCTTCATCACGGTCCTGATCCTGTTCGCCCTGCAGGCCTACGAGAGCTACAGGAAGAAGGACTACACGCAGGTGGACTATCTCATCAATGGCATGTACGCTGACTCCGAGATGTGACCTGCGGGCCGGGCGGGCACCGCGCTCAGCTGGGCCTGGGGCCGGGCCCCCCCTGCCCTCCCTTCCGGGTTGCCTCTGAGGCCAAACCAAGTGCTTCCAGATTCTTTTGGTGCAATTTAGGAGACATGCCAGATGCTTAAACACATTTAATTGCTGTCAAGATTAATTCCACGGTCACTAAAGAGCGGCTGCTTTTTTTCATATTTATTTTTGTAACGATCATGTTGACACGGGGCCAGTGGTTCTGCCTTGGGATGGGGTGGGCGGGCCCCCCGGGGTGGGTCCTGACCTGAATTAAAGCAATGACCCCTTTCCACTCAGACCGCATCCTTCCGTTTGTGTGGGCTGCGTCCTGCCCCCCGCCCCTGCCCCGGTCGCGCCTGGGGGAGCCTTTTCAAGATCGTGGGATGGGGTGCGATGTTGTCGACGTTGAAAGTTCTGCGAGGCCCTGGATGTGGGCCGTGTCTGCCGCTCTCCTGGGCTTCACTCTTAGGCCTGACCTTGCCCGAGCCTGGGCGGGAGGAGCCTCTGCCTCAGAGGGTCCCTGGCACCCCATGGACGTGAGCCCTTTCCTCGAATCCTTCTTTCTCGGGACCGTGACGTGGTGGACGCACGGAGCCTGCTTTGGATACAAGAGCCGAGTGTAACACGTACACCACGTGTGAGCTACACGCTGTAGCCAGGTGGGTGGGTGTAGCCAGGTGGGCGGGATCTGCCCAGACCTGGCTCTTGGGGAGCCTCCACAGCTCACAATGTGCTCTGGCCGCATGGGAGCCTGGCCAGGTGGTGCCGTGGGCTGTCATTTCCCAGCACTGCACCCCAGGTCACCCCGGAATCCAGGGGAGCCCCAGGCCCGAGTGAGCTCGAGGCCAGGCCCCACGTTCCCAGCAGCCGTCAGAGCCCACTCTGTGCTTGTCACATGCCACGCACTGTCTTGGTGCTCAGCGCACGTGACTCAGCGCCCACCCGCACCCCAGGACACCAGCACTCTGAGCCCCATTTTAAAGGCGGGGCCACCGAGACACAGAGACCTCACTCATCTGCGGAGGGCCAGAGTCAGTTCCACCAGTTCCGGAGACCGGCTCTTTGCTTAACAGCTTTGTTTTATATGCTGTCCAGACTGCATTTGGCTTTCGGGCCTCACTGCCTACCTGCCTGAGGCAGCGAGAGCTGGCCCCACAGCACGTGAGACCAGTTTCCAAGCCACGTTTCTGAGCTGTGTGACTGTAGCACGGGGCACTGGTGGGGACTCAGTGTCCTGTGAAATGGGAAGACAGTCACATCTGTCATGGCCTTGGCAAGATTGCAGGACCGGGGTTGACTCTTGCTTCTCAACTACTCTGAGCCCTGAGGAGGAGACTCTGCCTGGAGATGCCAGGTTCCCCATCGCAGGGGTTTCCTGAGCCAGAACTGCATGTCTGGATCCTCCTGTTTAAGTTCTGCCTCCAAAAAGAATTTCAAATGGTACGTGATAAGAGACAATGACAAGGGCTTCCCTGAAAGCTCAGTGGGCCAAGAATCCGCCTGCCAAGGCTGGAGACATGGGTTCCATCCATGGGTTGAGAAGATCCCCTGGAGGAGGAAATGGCCACCCACTCCATCCAGTATTCTTCCCTGGAGAATCCCACGGACCGAGGAGCCTGGCGGGGTACAGTCCATGGGGTCGCAAAGAGTCGGACACGACTGAGCGACTGAACACACAGACAAAACACGAAGGCAGTGAAACCATCTCAAATAACGTAAGAGCCATGGGTGGAGGGTGCACAGAGCAAGGAGCGGGATGTGAGCAGCCCTCCCCTGTCTTCCAGCTCCATCTGGGGTTTCCCCAGCCCCTGTCTCACTGATTGGTTCAGCAGCCCCCTTTCCTTTCCCAACAGCCAAGCTGTGCCTCCCGACAGCTGGACTCCCACCAGCCTCTGCTGTGCACACGTGCTCAGCCGTGTCCGACTCTTTGCGACCCATGGGCTGTAGCCCGCCAGGCTGCTCTGTCCCTGGGATTCTCCAGGCAAGAAGACTGGAGTGGGTTGCCAGTTCCTATTCCAGGGGATCTTCCCGACCCAGGGATTGATCACGCAACCCACTGGCCTACATGCCTGTGTTTCTTCCTGCCCCAGCAGACCCATTGTACGCTTGACCCTGTCTGCTCTTTGATCCCAGGAGCTGGCGCTCCAACTGTGGCTGAGAAGGTGTCAGCCTCACTGACCGGAGCTCCAGGCCAGCCTGTAGCTCTATTCTCAGGTCTGAGAAGTCACCTCTGCACGTCAGGGTGGACAATCGGGGGATTTAGGGAATGACCTCTCTCTGCCAACATCACCCCAGCGACATGACGGTACTGGCCCGTCAAGGGCAGTATCCATACCCTGTCTGGTTGAGTCACTCAACGGACAGAGCCCAGACCCCCATGTGAACCACACTGGGCGCCGTGTTCCTTTGCAGGGATGTAGGACAAGGGGCAGCCCGCAGGGCTGGCTTTCATCCTTAGCTTGTGACCAGGGGCCTCTGCCTCCGAGGAATGGGGGCGTGGAGTGTCACAGGGCTCGCCAGTCCCCCTGCTCCAGCCGGGACTCCAAGTCTTTTCCCCCAAGAATCCACTGTGCCCTCTGCTCCTGCCTCCTAGGGCCCCGTTCCCATCATCTTGGCTCCTGTTTTCTGTTGTGCGGTTGCTGAGTCCGGTCTGACTCTTTGCAACCCCATGGACTGCAGCACGCCAGCCTTCCCTGGCCTTCGCTGTCTCCCGGAGTTTGCTCAGATTCACATCCATTGAGTCTGGGGCTCCTGCTGGCGGACCACAAATCCTTAACATGCAAGGCCAAGCTCAGCAGTGGCCCCCAGGAACGTGAGTGGCCCCCAGGGTTCTTCCTAAAGCCAACAGCATCGCCGCTTACCTGAGCTGGATGCTCGGGCTTCACCCTCGAGTCTAGCTGGTCATCCGAGCTTTCCTGTGAGCAGGCCTCTCCCAGCCTGAGTCCTTCCTCCTGCCTTACCTGGGGGCCCACCGCCCCCTGCCCACTCCTCCCCAGCCGTCCTCCACCCTGCATGCACCGCCCCCTGCCCGCTCCTCCCCAGCCGTCCTCCACCCTGCAGCCAGGGCATCCTCAGAATACAAACCTGGTCACAGCTGTCCCTGCCCAGTCTTTCCCGGGATGAAGACCAAACTGCCAGGCCGGGCCTCCAGGCCAGAGCAAACCTTCCAGGGGGTTCTGGCCCCCAGCAGAGCCGAGGGGAGGGGTGAGTCTCAGGAAGGTTCACAGGAGAGGTAGAGCACACAGACCCCTCCATGCAGGCCTTCCACTCTAGTGGCTGCACGTCTGAGCCCAGACTGTCCCCTGCCCCGAGGCTACCAGCCTGCAGGAGGCCAGGAGGAAGGTCCCTTCAGACCTATTCAGCGCCCGCTGTTTGCCAGCCAACTGGGGGTTCAGGCGTGCAGCTGCCACACACTGACCCCCCAGCTTGAGATCTGAAGGGTGGTCGTGAGAAGGAAAGGGGAGACACATGGGGTTCCCGACCCGCCGGGGATGCTGGGGTGGGGGGCTGCCTGGCAGAGGGGCCCAGAGCCTCTTCCTCCGCTCTTTGCTCCAGCGGCAGGGGCCATGGCTGCTTCGGGGAGGAGCAGGGTCCCGGTTCTATGGATGAGACATGCCAGAAGGTCAAGGTGAGATGTGTCAGATTCGGGGCTTGGCCCCCGAAAGCGATTTCTTCTCTTCACAGTGCTGAAAGTGAGGCACATGAAGCCCAAGTGGCTTGCCCAAGGCCACTGCTCACCCTCCAAGCAGTGGCGGGACAGAGTTCACTCTGGGTCGGTCTGTCCGTCTGCGAATACTGGCCACCACGCGGCGGCTGTCGCGTTCCTCATGGCGGAGCCCCGAGTCTGCAAACCGGCGAAGTCCCCGGGCTCCCCCTGGTGGCCAAGCCGTCCTCCACCCTGGGTGCTGGCCCTGGCAGGAGGCACTGGGTCCCCCTCTGCCTGACTGCACCCACCCCCTGCCCAGCCTCGCTGGGGGTAGGGGAATCCCTCCAGCCTGGCACTGGGGACGCCTTCCCAGTCACCCCACACTGGAAGGACTCGCCCACTCACTGCTAGACCGGGTCTCTCTTGAGGTGGACGCAATGCTCTTGGTGAAGTTGCCTCCTTTGTGCCTCTGTCTCCCTGGACGAAGCAAGGTCAGGGTTCAGGAACGTGCAGTAAACTCACGCTTGGGCCCCGGGGCTTCTATCCTATAGCTTCACCGGCTGGGTTACTTGGGGCAGACTGTTCACACTCAGCCACTTTTTATTCCTGCAACTCTGCTTTAAAAGGGAGGCCAAGGTTTATCAAGCAGGTACTGACAATAGCTGATATTTTTTGAGCACTCACTATGTCTCAGGCTGGAGTGCCCTCCAGCTTTCATCTCACTGAATCATCTCAGATCCCGGCGGCCTGCTCCCTCACCCACAACATCCTCCACACAGAAGCCTGGTCACCACATGCTCCTGCCTAGACCCCGCCACTGACTTCTCACTGCCATTAGGACAAAAATCCAAACAAGGGAACAGAGAACAGGTGGCTGGGGGGAGACATTCATGAAAAGCGAGGGAAGTGGGGGACCCTGGCAGCGAGACCGTGAATGCAGAGACAGGGAACAGACTGGCCAGCTGGAGGAGGGAGGGGACAGACAGGTCAGGGTCAAGGCCAGGGTGAGGAGGTAGGGTCCCACGAGGGTTTTCAGCTGAGGAATAACATCATCCAACTTGGGGGATGTCCAAAATCCCAAAAGTTACTTTGTTGGGAATTCCCTAGTGACCCAGGGGTTAGGACTTGGCACTTTTACTGACACAGCCCTGGTTCAGTCCTTGGTGGGGAAACTTAATTCCCACAAACCAGCACAGTGTAGGTTGAAGAAAATTACTTTGTTGAGTGTAGTATGTACTGTCTGGGGTGCAGGAGGGGAGTGTGGTGGTGCGGCGGGGGCGCCACATCATAGTAGTGCTGAACATAGATGGTGGTTGGTGGGTTTGTCACTGGTCATCCTACTTGCTCTGTGTTTGTATGTCTGGCAGTTTCCGTGATAAAAAGTTAGAAGAAGAGAAAGGGCAGGGGGATAGAGTTCGATTTAACTCTAAGTGAAAGATCCTTCTGGGTGCACCCCGTGGTCGCGGAGGGTGGCTTGGCAGCTGGAAAGGTTGCTCCGCTGCCCCCCGGGGGAGATGGACCAGAGTGTGCTCACAGACAGAGAGACGCCCGTGAACTTGGCACATGTTTTGGAAGCTGAGTCAGCGGGACTGCCACTGTTTCTTTACACACATCCCACTCGCACAAAGCAGAAGCCAGATTGACCCCAGTGTCTTTGGCTCGATGACCTGGGATGCTGGCGGTGTCGTTTCCAGAGCTTTATATGTTAGTTTGTTTCATCCTGACTCCTGAGCATCCTCCCCTCTTCCATCACAGAGGGGACACTGAGGCCCCGGGGGACTGGTGAACCTTCCCCATGTCACGGGGCGGGGGCAACAGAGCCCGATTCACACCCAAGGATGCCACCCCGGTTTCCACACACTTACCAGAGGCCCCCCTAGCTCCTCGTGGGAGGACTTGGGGGGTGGGATGGGCACCCCACCAAGAGTCCTGTGGGGAGGCTGAGGCTAAGAGGTCTGTCAGGTGTCAGGAGGACAGGGGATACGAGCCTGAAGTTCAGGAAGTTCCCAACAGGAGAGAGAACTCGGGAGCCTTCAGAGCAGAGATGGTCCGGGGTTAGGGTCACAGTTAGGGTTGGGGTCACGGTTAGGGTTAGGGTCACAGTTAGGCTTAGGGTCAGGGGCGGGAGGGGAGGAGGAGACCAACCTGGTCATGGAGAGGAGAGAGAAAACGCGTCTTCCTCCACCAAGAGGGTCCCAGAAAGAGGCCGTGGACAGCCCTGTCGGCCAGGCAGGGAAGGGGCGAAGGAGTGGCCGCTCCTCCCAGGACGCCCCCACTGGCCTCGTGAAGGGGGCGGAGGAAGGCAGGCGGGTGAGCGAGGTGGGCAGAGGCGATGGCCGCCTTCTCAGGAGGCTTACCGGGGAGCGGGTCGGGCCAGGCATTGGGCGCAGGTGGGTGGGGACCAGGGGGATCCTTTTCATGTTAGCCGTCTAGAGTGTATTTATTTGTTGACGAGAATTCCCGTGTGAGAGACGATGATGAAAGGGTAAAAGGGGGAGATGGAGGAGCTGAGTCCTTAAAAGGCGGGCCACGAAGGGGTTCAACACCCAGAGCAGGCTTCCCCGCCTCCCCACACCGTAGGGGCTCATCTTACGCCCCTTTCCAGGTGGGGAGGCCGACTCGTTGGAAAAGACCCTGATGCTGGGCGAGATGAGGGCAGGAAGAGAAGGGGATGGCAGGGGATGAGATGGTTGGTGGCATCTCTGAATCAATGGACATGAGTCTGAGCGAACTTCAGGAGATGGTGAAGGACAGGGAAGCCTGGCGTGCCGCAGTCCATGGGGTCGCAGACAGTCAGACACGACTTAGCGACTGGACGACAATGGCTTTGCGTTATGTTCTCGGATCCTTGCATTTCACCCTGGAGGACTCCTTTCAACATTTCTTGTAGGGAAGGTCTGCTGGGAGTGAATTCCCTCAGCTTTTGTTGATCTGCATGCTAAGTTGCTTCAGTCGTGTTTGACTCTGTGACCCTATGGAACATAGTCAGCAAGGTTCCTCTGCCACTGGGACTCTCCAGGCGAGAATACTGGAGCGGGTTGCCATTTCCTTCTCCAGGGGATCTTCCTGATCCAGAGATTGAACCCGCTTCTCTTACATAATCTGCATTGGCAGATGGGTTCTTTACCACTAGCTCCACCTGGGAAATATCTTAATTTCGCCTTCATTCTTGAAGGAGAGTTTTGCTGATATAGAATTCTTGGTTAACAGGTGGTTTTTTGTTTTTTTTTTTTTTTCCTTTCAGAACTATATATATATTATTCCACTACCTTCTGGCCTCCATGATTATTGAGGATAATCAGGTGTTAATCTCACTGAGTACCCTGGTATGTGATGAGCTGCTTTGATCTTGCTGCTTTCAAAATTCTGTCCTTGTCCTTGGCTTTTGACACTTTCACTATAATATGCCTTGGTGTGGATCTCTTTGAATTTTCCTACTGGGGGTTTGTTGAGCTTCTTGGATATGCATATTCATACTTTCTTCAGACTTGAGATATTTTTCAGCCACTTTATTTTCAAATATTTTCCTGCCTCTTTCTCTCTCTTGTATCCTTCTCAGACTCCTATAATGCATATGTTAGTATGTTTGATGGTGTCCTATAGATCTCTTAAGTTCTGCTCATTTTTACTCATTCTTTTTTCTTTCTGCCCTTCAGACTGGATAATTTCAGTTGTCTCATTGATCCTTTTTTTTTGCCTGCTCAAGTCAGCTATGGCACCAACTCTCCTTCAAGAATGAAGGAGAAATTAAGATATTTCCCAGGTGGCGCTAGTGGTAAAGAACTTGCCTGCCAGTGCAGACCATGTAAGAGAAGCGGATTCAGTCTCTGGATCAGGAAGATCCCCTGGAGAAGGAAATGGCAACCCGCTCCAGTATTCTCGCCTGGAGAGTCCCATGGGCAGAGGAGCCTTGCTGGTTGTGGTCCATAGGGTCACAGGGTCGGACATGACTGAAGCATGCAGATGAACAAAAGCTGAGAGGTTCCACAGAACCCGGCTAGTGAATCTTTCAATTATTACACTTTTCAGCTTCAGAATTTCTGTTTAGTTCTCCTTATTTATGTCTCCCATCTCTTTATTGATCGTCTCCTTTTCTTCAAAGATCATTTTCCTGGTTTCCTCTGGTTCTTTGTCCATGGTTCCCTTTAGCTCATTGAGCATATTTGGGACAATTGATTTAATGTTCTTGGCTGTCAGTTCCCATGTGTGGGCTTCCTAAGGGTTGTATTGAATCAAATTATTTTTTCAAAGTGAATGGGCCATACTTTGCTGTTTACATACTTTGTTGTTTATTTTTATGTTCTGTAGTTTTAGATGAGAACTAGACATTAGGAATATTTTATCGTAGTAACTCCATGCATCTGATTCTCCTGCATGAACATGTGTGCTAAGCCACTTCAGCCATGTCTGACGCTTTGCAACCTTATGGACTGTAGCCCGCAAGTCTCCTCTGTCCATGGGATTTCCCAGGTAAGAACCCTGAAGTGGATCTTCATGCTCTCCTCCAGGTGATCTTCCCGACTCAGGGATCGAACCCACATCTCTCACACCTCCTGCATTGGCAGGCGAGTTCTTTACCACAAGCGCCACCTGTGAAGCCCTCTGATTCTTCTGCTCCTCAGGAATTGCTGCGTTTTGTTTGGTGAGGCTGGAACAATCCATTTGTGACTTTTCCAACTATTACTGCAAAGTTTATGTCCATCATGCATGGTCATGGAAGCTTCTGTTCTATTAAATTGATGGTCAGCAAGTGACCTGACAAAGCTTTCCTTAAATGTTTGGCTTCCTCCGAAATAAATAAAGGTTCCGTCTCTTTGAATCTCTCCATAGATCCGGCCAGGGGAAGCTGCTGCAGCTGAGAGGACTGAAACCAAGGCAGGTATTGCATTGGCCCCTCAAAGCACTGGCAGACTAACTGAAATGCACACCCTCACGTTTTTGGAGAACAAGAGCCCTACTGTCCACTCTGCCACCAACCAACCACTCCAGAAATATGAGCCACTGCCCCCAGAGCTGTGGCAGGACCAAGGAACAGGAAGTGGTAGCTGGTTGGCACACACGTTTCTCTTACCAAAGAAGAGCGCTTCTCTCTCTGTTAAGCATTCCTCTGAATCGATCCACTGATTAATCAGTTTCACTGATTGATGAGTGTCCAATCAAGTTCCAGAGTTCTAAAATGGTTGGTTCAAGTCACTATTTCCTGCTCCATGGGAAAGATTGAAGGTGGGAGGAGAAGGGGACGACAGAGAATGAGATTGTTGGATGGCATCACCGACCTGATGGACATGAGTTTGAGTGGGCTCCGGGAGCTGGTGATGGACAGGGAAGCCTGGCATGCTGCAGTCCATGGGGTCGCAAAGAGTCGGACACAACTGAGCGACTGAACTGAACTGAACTGATCTATGCTTCAGTGGAGGGTCAACTCACAAAGCTTCCTCCTCTGCGATTTTGTGTGACATCACAACTGTGCAAAATGCAATCACGTACACATAATCACTTACATCCCGTCACCTTTGCTGCATCCTACGTTAGAAGAAGCAGGTCCTGGGTCCTGCCCATCCTCAAGGGGAGGGAAATACACAAGGTTCTGAAAACCAGGGCAGCTGAGAACATGGGACAAACGGAGGAAAAATGGAAACAGTGACAGACTTTATCTTCTGTGATTTTGGGCTCCAAAATCACACTTGACGGGGACTGCAGCCATGAAATCAAAAGGTGCTTGCTCCCTAAAAGAAAAGCTATGCCTAAATTTCTCCACCATACTGCTTGCAGAATATGTTATTTCTAAATAAGCTAGCATACATATATGTATGAAAGAATGGGGAAAGTTCTGGAAGAAGATGCACTGAACTCTTATAATAGGAGAGGGACGAGAATTGTTTACAGGGGATGGAGAGAAGTAAGGAGGTAAAGCTTTAATTTTTGGAAAGAAAACACATTCAAATATTAACAGAATATGACTAAAGAACTGTAAGCATCTCCTTCAGAGAGGCAGTATAGATTAATATTTGAGCTGAGTCTAGAGTTCCTCAGGAAGAAGGAAATATCCATTAGCTTAAGAATTTCCCCAGGCCAGAATACTGGAGTGGGTAGGCTTTCCCTTCTCCAGGGGATCTTCCCAACCCAGGAATCGAACCCAGGTCTCTCCCATTGCAAGAGGATTCTTTACCAGCTGAGCCACAAGCAAAGCCCTAAGAATTTCCAGTGATTCCCAAGCCTTTGCAGAGCCCAACCCCAAGAGTACAAATGGAAGCACAGACAACATATGGCTAAACTAGTGAAGACTTGGGGCTTCCCTGGTGGCTCAGATGGTGGAGAGTCTACCTGAAATGCAGGAGTCCCAGGTTCAGTCCCTGGGCGGGGAAGATCACTGGAGAAGGGAATGGCTACCCTGCCTGGAGAATTCCATGGACAATTAGAAATCTCTTTGATTTCCTGTTCTTTCCATTCCCATTATAAACAATGTGGTCCAAAAGCCATTAGGTAGGGCACAAAATAGAAGATGTTCAAGAAGAGCTATAATACCTCAGAGGAGGAAATGGCTACCCTCTCCAGTATTCTTGCCTGGAGAGTCCCCGTGGGCAGAGGAGCCTGGCGGGTTACAGTCAATGGGGTTGCAAAGAGTCGGACATGACTGAGCGACTAAGCACGTGATATCTTACAGCAAAGGGAAGATACAGGGCAAGGACTAGGGTAAGGCAGGTGAGGCACTTACCTTGGGTAGGAAATGTAAGATGGTTCCCCAAAACTAGTAATTAAGATAAATATCATGTTGATACATTGTTGTTTTTTTAAAATCAAAATGAATGCAGAAAAAATCTATAGTGAGCAAAATATCACAATGTTTAACTCAGGATCAGAATCACTGATATTTTTTTATTTTGCCTCAAGCTCCATATGACTCACCATGAAACTCTTACTTGTCCTTCATATGGGGGTATGGACTGATGTGGGGTGTCAGAACCTGAGGAGGGTCCATGAGTGCTCAGCGTGGGGTTGCAGAGCCTGAGGGAGGAGCCTGTTGGAGGCCCCTGTGTAGACGGTCAGAGCCCCCGAAGGTGCAGAGGACATTCACACAGTAGTGGCCAGGTGCAGGGACTGGAGTCCGGGAAAGGTAAGGAGGGTGTTCATGCAGGAGGGAAGACTGACACGGATAGCTGGGGCCAACGGGGGTTGAGAAGAGCTTCCAGGTGGCCGTTGCCTCCCATGGTGTCGTTAGAACCTGAGGAGGACACTTGCGGTGGGGAGCAGGAGAGACAGAGCTGGTTACATGGAAGGTAATTGATCGAGTAAGTAAATAGATCAAGGATTTAGGGAGACATGTTTCTCACAGCTGCAGAAGGGAGGTGCACGTTTCAAAAAAGAAGAAAACCAAAGTGGCATCCAGTCCCATTCTTCATGGCAAATAGATGGAGAAAAAATAGAAACAATGACAGACTTTATTTTCTTGGGCTCCAAGATCACGGTGGATGGTGACTGCAGCCATGAAATCAAAAGATGCTTGCTCCTTGAAAGAAAAGCTATGACAAACCTAGACAGCATATTAAAAAGCAGATACATCACTTTGCCGACAAAGGTGTGTGTAGTCAAAGCTATGGTTTTTCCAGTAGTCATATATGGATGTGGAAGTTGGACCATAAAGAAGGCTGAATGCCAAAGAATCAATGCTTTTGAACTGTGGTGTTGGAGAAGACTCTTGAGAGTCCTCTGGACTACAGGGAGGTCAAACCAGTCAATCCTAAAGGCAATCGACCCTGAATATTCTTTGGAAGGACCAGTGCGAAAAACTCCAGTACTTTGGTCACCTGATGCAAAGAACTTACTCACTGGAAAAGACCCTGATGCTGAGAAAGACTGAGAGCAGGAGAAGGGGTGATAGAGGATGAAATGGTTGGATGGCATCGCCAACTCAATGGACATGAGTTTCAGCAAACTCCAGGAGATAATGAAAGCCAGGGAAACCTGGTCGGCTGCAGTCCAAGGGGTTAAAAGAGTCGGACGTGACTTAACAACTGAACAGTAACAACATGATATGGTTAGGGTTAAATCTATCATCTTGCTATTATATTCTGTTTCATCTCTTCTTTGTTCCCTTTTTACTTTTGTCTTCTCTCATATAATTGAGAATTTTTACGATTCTGTTTATCCCCTCTGTTGGCTTATTAGCTAAAACTCTTTGGCTTTATATTTTAATGGTTGCTTTGTAGCATGTATCTTTAATTTATCATGGTCTCCCTTCAAGTGCTATTTTACCAGTTCCCCTGTAAGAAACTTAAAACAGTCTGTTTCCAAATGTTAAATATTTTTGTTTAAACACTTAATTACCTTTTAGAGAAATTTAAGTAATAAGGAAAAAGTCCTCATAGTTACCATTTCCAATGGTCTTCATTCGTTGCACAGTTTCTCTCTGATACCGATTTCCATCTGCCCAGAGCGCTTCCTTTGACATGTTCCTTCCTTAATCTTTTCTTCTGCTCTCTGTCAATCAGTCAGTCAGTTCAGTTACTCAGTCGTATCCAACTCTTTGTGACCCCATGGACTGCAGCATGCCAGGCTTCCCTGTCCATCACCAACTCTCAGAATTTACTCAAACTCACGTCTGTAGTGTCAGTGATGCCATCCAACCATCTCGTCCCCTTCTCCTCCTGCCTTTAATTTTTCCCAGCATCACGGTCTTTTCAATTGAGTCAGTTTTTCAAATCAGATGGCCAAAGTATTGGAGTTTCAGCTTCAGCATCAGTCCTTCCAATGAACACCCAGGACTGATTTCCCTTAGGATGGACTGGTTGGATCTCCTTGANCTCCTCCTGCCTTTAATTTTTCCCAGCATCACGGTCTTTTCAATTGAGTCAGTTTTTCAAATCAGATGGCCAAAGTATTGGAGTTTCAGCTTCAGCATCAGTCCTTCCAATGGATATTTAGGACTGGTCTCCTTTAGGATGGACTGATTGGATCTCCTTGCTGTCCAGGGGACTCTCAAGAGTCTTCTCCAACACCACAGTTCAAAAGCATCGATTCTTCAGCTCTCAACTTTCTTTATAGTCCAACTTTCACATCTAAACATGACTACTGGAAAAACCATAACTTTGACTAGATGGACCTTTGTTGGCAAAGTAATGTCTCTGCTTTTTAATATGCTGTCTAGGTTGGTCATAGTTTTTCTTCCAAGGAGCAAGTATCTTCTAATTTCATGGCTGTAGTCACCATCTGCAGTGATTTTGGAGCCAAAAAAAATAGTCTGTCACTGTTTCCATTGCTTCCCCATCTATTTGCCATGAAATGATGGGACCAGATGCCATGATCTTAGTTTTCTGAATGTTGAATTTTACATCAACTTTTTCATTCCCCTCTGTCACCTTCATCAAGAGACTCTTTGGTTCTTCTTCACTTTCTGCCATAAGGGTGGTATCATCTGCATATCTGAGGTATTGATATTTCTCCTGGCAGTCTTGATTCCAGCTTGTGCTTCATCCAGCCCAGCATTTCTCATGATGTACACTGCATATAAGTTAAATAAGCAGGGTGACAATATACAGCCTTGACGTGCTCCTTTCCTGAGTTGGAGCCAGTCTGTTGTTCCATGTCCAGTTCAAACTGTTGCTTCCTGACCTGCATACAGATTTCTCAGGAGGCAGGTCAAGTGGTCTGGTATTCCCATCTCTTGAACAATTTCCCACAGTTTGTTGTGATCCACACAGTCAAAGGCTTTGACATAGTCAATAAAGCAGAAGTAGATGTTTCTCTGGAACTCTTGCTTTTTCTATGATCCAGTAGATGTTGGCAATTTGATCTCTGGTTCCTCTGCCTTTTCTAAATCCATCTTGAACATCTGGAAGCTCACAGTTCATGTGCTGTTGAAGCTTGGCTTGGAGAATTTTGAGCATTATTTTGCTAGCGTGTGTGAGATGAGTGCAACTGTGCGGTAGCTTGAGCATCTTTGGCATCGCCTTTCTTTGGGATTGGAATGAAAATTGACCTTTTCCAGTCCTGTGGCCACTGTTGAGTTTCCCAAATTTGCTGGCCTAGTGAGTGCAGCACTTTCACAGCATCATCTTTCAGGATTTGAAATAGCTCAGCTGGAATTCCATCACCTCCACTAGCTTTGTTTTGCAGTTATGCTTCCTAAGGCCCGCTTGACTTGGCACTCCAGGATGTCTGCCTCTAGGTGAGTGATTACACCAATGTGATTATCTGGGTCATAAAGATCCAGATAATAGTTGGTATAGTTGGTATAGTTCTGTGTATTCTTGCCACCTCTCCTTAATATCTTCTGCTTCTGTTAGGTCCATATCTTTCTGTCTTTTATTGAGCCCATCTTTGCATGAAATGTTCCCTTGATATCTCTAATTTTCTCAAAGAGATCTCTAGTCTTTCCCATTCTATTGTTTTTCTCTATTTCTCTGTTTAATCTGCTGTTAATCCTCAGAATTGCATGTTTCATCTCAGACATTGTACTTTTAATATCGTGGAGTTCAGTTTGAGTATTTTAACAAATAGTTTCCATGACTTTGCTTAATCTTCCCTTTGGTTTTCTTAGCATATGGGATATAAATATCAGTGTCATAACTATTTTAATGGCTTGTCTATGAATTCTATTATCTGTATTATTTCTGGGTTAGTTTCAGTTGATTGCATTTTCTCCCCATTATGGCTCATAGTTTCTTGTTTCTTAGCATACTTGGAAACCTCTTTTACGTGCCATATATGATTTTTGACATTTTAAAAAATAATGATACATTGTCGTGTGCCATTTTTGTATTCATACATGTATTCTTGAACTTCGTTCTGGGACTTGGTTAAGTTCCATGGAAATGATTTGGGTTTTCTTGTTTTGGTTTTTGTTTTAGCTGCACCAGGTCTTCGTTGCATGGGCTCTTTGTTATGACAAGTGGGCTTCGTGGGATCTTAGTTTCCCCACCAGGGATCGAACCTGAGTCACCTGCATTGGAAGCCCGGAGTCCTGACTCCTAGACTGCCAGAGAAGTCCCTCCGTGAAAATAGTGTGATTATTTCTACTCTTGCTTTAAACTCAACATTAAAAAAAACACAAAACTAAACTAAGATCATGGCATCCAGTCCCATCACTTCATGGCAAATAGAAGGGGAAAGGTGGAAGCAGTGGCAGATTTTGTTTTCTTAAGCTCCAAAATCACTGCAGACAGTGACTGAAAGGAAGGAAAGCTCCTTGGAAGGAAAGCTCTGACAAACCTAGACAGCATGTTAAAAAGCAGAGACATCACTTTACTGACAAATGTTCATATAGTCAAAGCTATGGTTTTTCCAGTAATCATGTATGAATGTGAGAATCGAGACCTGAAAAATTGGTGCTTTCAAATTGTAGTGTTGGAGAAGACTCCTGAGAGCCTCTTGGACAGCAAGGAGATCAAACCAATCAATCCTAGAGGAAATCAGTCCTGAACATTCATTGGAAGGACTGATGCTGAAGCTCCAATACTTTGGGGCTACTGGATGGGAAGAACCGACTCACTGGGAAAGATCCTGGGAAAGACTGAGGGCAGGAGGAGAAGGGGGCGACCGAGGATGAGATGGTTAGATAGGATCACCAACTCACATGAATTTGAGCGAACTCCAGGAGATACTGGACGACAGAGAAGCCTGGTGTGCTGCCGTCCATGGGGCCGCAAAGCCTCAGACGGGAGTGAGCGACTGCACAGCAAGCCTTGCTTTGTTAGGCGGGACCAGAGCAGGGTTTCGCTGGGGCTACTTTTCCCCACAGTGAGATGGGACCCTTGGGAGTACTTGACGTGAAGTTCCGTGACATTTCCACCCTGGCCAGTGGGAGCAAGACTGCCTTCCTGGCCCTGCGCGAGCTCCTGTGACTGTCCCCTCGGATCCTTCTTTGAGTGTTTCTTTTTCTGGCCTTAGCATCTTCTGCACAGCCAGCACTGACTGGTGCTCAGCGAGCGGTGTCTCGAGGACTTAGCAGGTCTCCAGAGCACAGTCAGCCTCTGTGTCTCCTCCTTCCCAGTATCTGCCCGTGAACGGTAGCCAGCTCCGTCTCAACTCAGGGGGCCACCAGACCAGGCCCCAATTCTCCTTTACGCCACACAGGGAAACTCTTCCAGCAACAAGAGGGTTGTCTTCAGGGCTCACCATCTTTGTTTCTTTTCCCTCAGGGATCACGACTAACGAGTAAGAACAGTAAAACTCTACCACTTAAAACAGCTCCCCAAAGTTTTAAGTACTTAAATTTTGTGGGCTTTTTTTTTTTTTTTTGGCCAAACCACACGTGGGATCTTAACTTCTCAACCAGGAATCAAACCCTTGGTCTCTGCACCAGAAGCAGAGTTTTAACCACCGGACCACCAGGGAAGTCCCTTAAATACTCAAATGTAAATTTTAAAATGCATCGAAGCTATAAGCTGCAAACTACAAAATACTGATGAAGGAAATCAAATAAGACCTAAGTAACAGATCCATGGGAAACTGGGTCTTGTTCTGAGGGGCAGGGCCATGCTCAGTAAATCTTTAATCCGATTTTCTGTTGATGGGTGGAGCTCTGTTCAATTCCCTGCTGTTCGCCCTGAGACCAAACTATGGTGGAGGTAATGAAGATAATGGCGACCTCCTTCAAAAAGTCGCATCATGCATTGCTCCACTCAGGGTCTCCGACCCTGCAGCAGGCCACCGCTGACCTGTGCCTCTGCCAGGGACTCCTGGACACTTTGGGTCAGTCTCTTGTGGGGCCACTGCTCCTTTCTGCTGGCTCCTGGTGCACACAAGGTTTTGTCTGTGCCCTCCAAGAGTCTGTTTCCCTAGTCCTGTGTAAGTTCTGTATTCAAATCCCACTTGCCTCCAAAGTCAAATTCCCTGGGGGTTCTCAGTCCCTTTGCCAGATCCCCGGGTTGGGAAATCTGCTGGGAGTCCTAGAACTTTCTTAACAGTGCAAGAATTTCTTTGGTATAATTGTTTTGCAGTTTGTGGGTCGTCTGCTCGGCAGCTCTATGGTGGGGTTAATAGCAACCTCCTCCAAGAATGCTTATGCCACAGGCTGTGTGACCCAGGTAACTGCACCCAGAGCCCCTGCTCCGGCCGCAGACCGCTGCTGACCTGTACCTCCGCAGGAGACTCAAACACAGGCTGGCTCGGTCTCTGTGGGGTCTCTGGGTCCTAATGTGCACAAGGTTTGGTTTGAGCCCTCCGAGCATCTCTGGTGGGTATGGGGTTTGATTCTAAATGGGATTTCGCCCCTCCTACCATCTTGCTGGGGTTCTCCTTTGCCCTTGGAGGTGGGGTATCTTTTTCTGGTGGGATCCAACATTCTTTTGTCAATGGTTGTTCAGCAGAGACTTGTAATTTTGGAGTTCTCACGGGAGAAGATGAGTGTACGTCCTTCTATATCCCCCTCTGAATTGCAAAGATGGGCACAATAAAGGACAGAAATGGTATGAACCTAACAGAAGCAGAAGATATTAAGAAGAGGTAGCAAGAACACACGGAAGAATTGTACAAAAAAGATCTTCATGACTCAGATAACCACCATAGTGCATCACTCACCTAGAGGCAGACATCCTGGAGTGCCATATCAAGCGGGCCTTAGGAAGCATCACTACGAACAAAGCTAGTGAAAGTGATGGAATTTGAATCCTAGAAGATGATACTGTGAAAGTGCTGCACTCAATATGCCAGCAAATTTGGGAAACTCAGCAGTGGCCACAAGACTGGAAAAGGTCAGTTTTCATCCCAATCCTAAAGAAAGACAATACCAAAGAATGTTTAAACTACTGCACAATTGCACTCATCTCACATGCTAGCAAAGTAATGCTCAAAATTCTCCAAGCCAGGCTTCAGCAATATGTGAACTGTGAGCTTCCAGATGTTCAAGATGGATTTAGAAAAGGCAGAGGAACTAGAGATCAAATTGCCAACATCTGTTGGATCATAGAAAAAGCAAAAGAATTCCAGAAAAAAACATCTATTTCTGCTTTATTAATTATGCCAAAGCCTTTGACTGTGTANGCTTCCAGATGTTCAAGATGGATTTAGAAAAGGCAGAGGAACTAGAGATCAAATTGCCAACATCTGTTGGATCATAGAAAAAGCAAAAGAATTCCAGAAAAAAACATCTATTTCTGCTTTATTAATTATGCCAAAGCCTTTGACTGTGTAGATCACAACAAACTGTGGAAAGTTCTTCAAGAGATGGGAATACCAGCTCACCTGACCTGCCTCCTGAGAAATCTGTATGTAGGTCAGGAAGCAACAGTTAGAACTGGACATGGAACAACAGACTGGTAACTGCAAGGAGATCCAACCAGTCCATCCTAAAGGAAATCAATCCTGAATATTCACTGGATGGACTGATGCTGAAGCTGAAACTCAGCATGAGTTTCAGGATGAGATGATTGGATGGCATCACCGACTTGATGGAGATGAGTTTGAGCTAGCTCTAGGAGTTGGTGATGAACAGGGAAGCCTGGTGTGCTGCAGTCCATGGGGTTGCAAAGAGTCAGACATGACTGAGCAACTGAACTGACTGACTGAACAGATATATATGTAGTTAAGATGGCAATTCTGTACAAATTGATCTATAGATTGCATTCAGTCACAATCAAAATCTGATTTTAAAGTTTATATGGAAAGACAAAGGAATTAGAATTGTCAAAAAGAATTTGAAAAAGAACAAAGTCGAGAAATTCACAATAATTCTAGATTTTTAACAAAGATGAAAATATGAGTAAATTAAAGAATAGTCTTTCAACAAATGGCACCAGGACAACTGGACATCTGTATTACAAAGAGAGACAGAGAGAGAGAAGGAAGAGAAAAAATTCCTCAACCTGTACCTCACACCTTATATAAAAATTAAGCAAATGCGGTCCAGAGAGTTTGATGTAAAACACACAACTATAAAATTCTTAAAAGAAAATACAGGAGAAAATCTTTATGATCTTGAGTTAGGCAAAGAGTTCTTAGTTATAACATCAAAATCATGATCCTTAAAAGAAAAAAATTGATAAATTGGACTTTATCAAAAATAACAAGCTTGTTCTGCAAATGACACTGTTAAGAGGATGAGATATGACATAGACCGGGAAAAATGTACAAATAACCTTCGTATGTATTCAGAATATGTAAAGAACCCTCAAAACTAAACAATAAGCAAAGCAATCCAATGTTAAAATGGGCAAAAGATCTGGGCAGACACTTCAACAGAGAAGATGTAAGCATGGCAAATAAGCCCATGAAAAAAGTGTCTGTCGTTAATCAGTAGGAAAGTGCACGCTAAAAGTACATGACACACCTTGTAGACCTATTGAACAGCTAAAACAGAAGAAGACTGACGGTACCAGGTTCAGACAAAGATCCTGAGGAGCTGCTTTCTCACAGGCTGCTGGTGGGGATGCAGAATGTCACAGCATCTGGAAAGCGGTTTGGAAGCTTCTTAGAAACACAAACACATACCACGTGGTCCCACAATCCCACTTCTAATGATTTATCACACCAAAACCTGTACACGAATGTTGGTAAGCAGCATAGTGGTGAAAAACTGGAAACAACCCATACAGCCTTCGATGGGAGAATGGACAGACCCAAGTACATCTGCAATGGACTAGCACTCGGCAACATGAGGAAACCAGCTCGTGATGCCCCAGAAGCCTGCAAAGCTCCCCAAAGGACTGCACCAGTGAAAGCAGCCAGTCTCAGAAGGTTACTTAGTGAAGAATTCCCGTTTCCATGGCACTCTAGAAAGGGATGGAGAACACATTGGTGCTGGCCAGAGGCCGGAGGACGCTTTGACTCCAAGGAGGAAGTGTGAGGGGACCTGGGGGCCGATGGCGCCGCGCTGCAGTCCTCTGCGGTGGTCACCCAAACTAGGCATAGGCTACCTCTCACCGACCTGTATACCAACACAAAACAAGCCTGCTTCTAACATTAAAAAACCCTGCTATACATTAGAAATGATTTTTGATACATTTTATCTGGCATTTCCAGGTGCTATGTTTTCAGATTATCAAATACCACCTTCTGCCAGAGCGGGGCAACTTTCTGAAGCTGTGGACTCTTTATTTCCTGGGTCCCCTCCTCTCCAGTCCAGTCATCCACTCCCGTGCCCACAGCGTGGATCTTACTGCCACGAGGAACCACTCTTCCCCCGAAATATGCCATAACTCAGACAAATCCCTTGCTAAGCCAGTGGTTCTTCAACAGCGGTGATGTTTCCCCTCTCTGCCCCCAGAGCAATATCTAGAGACATTTTTGTTCATCAGGACTGGGGGTGGAGCAGGAAGGATGTTGCTCAACATCCTACAATACTCAGGACGGCCCCTACGACTGAGAATTGTTTGGCTGTGGACGTCGTGAGAGGCAAGACGGACGCCCTGCTCAAGACTGTCCTTCCCTCTCACGCCTCCACTCCAGCCCGCCCAGACCACCCACTTCTCTTCTCCAGTGGGGAATATTCTCATCTTAGTCAAGACTCTTCTAGTATACGAATACAGGACTGGGCTTCCCTGGTGGCCCAGCAGTAAAGAATCCGCAGGAGACACAGGCTCGAGCCCTGGCCTGGGAAGATCCCACAAGCCGTGGACCTGTGCTCCGGAGCCGGGAGCCGCAAGCACGGAAGCCCGCGCGGCCTAGCGACCGAGCGTGACACGGGAAGCCGCCTCCGTGGAAGCCTGCTCACCACGGCCAGAGAGCGGCCCCCGCTCACGAGGAGGGGCAAGCCCGCGCAGCAACAAGACCCAGCACTGCCCCGAACGGATAAATAGTAGCATTACTTACAGAGAGAATGCAAGACAAATCAAAGCAAGAGGCGAGAGGGGACTTTACTGGACAACTCAAAGGTAACAACTCCCTCCAAGCCTTCGCAGCCCCCCTTGGAGGGGGGAACCCACTGTCCCATTTCCCAGAGGCCGGATGGAACCCACAGGTGGGAAGGGATGCTTGGCCGCCCCAGAGCTTGGAACAGGAAACCAGGAAGACACTCAACACAAGAGGCTGTTCTCCCAGCTCTGCCTCTTGTCTTGGACCCTCCATCTTTCTCCAAAGAGTTGCTTGCTCCTCTCTGTAAACCGGCTTGTTCCATTTGCACCGTAACATGGCATTGGGCAGCCAGCCAGGGGCTGCCAAACTTACACGACCCTAAATTCCAGGAGACCAGCGGAGTGCAAATGACATTTCCAGTTGGCAGACTCCTATCCTCTGTTCGGTTGTCTTTTAAAATTAAATCTGAATTTTTTTAGGGCAGATTTAGGTCTACAGAAAAATTAAGCATATGCGTAAGGTTCCCATACACGCCCCTCCCCCTTCCTCTCTGGTTTCCCCTATTATTAGTATCATGTGTTACTGTCATACAATTGTCATGCTCCATAAGCCAGGATTGATACATCATTAGCTGAAGCGCATCATTTACAACAAGGTTCACTCTTTACGTTGCATGGTTCTATGCAGCCACCAATATGGTGCAACACCCACCAGCTTCACTGCCCTGGAAGTCCTCGGGTTCTACCCCAGCCCTAAATCCCTGTCCCCACTGATCTGTTCACTGTGGTTATAATTTTCTCTTTTCCAAAGAGTCATATGTTGTTGTTCAGTCACTCAGTCGTGTCTGAATCTTTGCCACCCCATGGACGCCGGGCTTTCCTGTCCTTCAGTATCTCCCAGAGCTTGCTCAAACTCATGTCCATTGAGTTGATGATGCCATCCAACCATCTCATCACACAGAGTTGGAGTCGTTGGGTATGTAGCCTTTTCTCATTGGCTTCTTTCACTTAGTAATATGTGTTTAAGTTTCTTCCATATCTTTCTGTGGCTGGATTGCTCATTTTTTGTACTTAAAATTTTTTTTATTGAAGTATAGTTGATTTACAATGTTGTGTTAGTTTCTGGCATACAGCAAAGTGATATACATATATGTGTATATATATATTCTTTTTCATATACTTTTCCATTACGGCTTATTATAAGATACTGAATATAGTTCCCTGTGCTATACAATAGGACCTTGTTGTCTGTCTATTTATATATAGTAGTTTGTATCTACTAATCCTGAAGTCCTAATTTATCCCCTTGACAACCATGCATGTCTTTGTCTGTTTTCTATGTCTGTGGGTCTATTTCTGTTTTGTGAATAAGTTCATTTGTATCATAGTTTAAATTTCACATAGAAGCGATGTCATAGGATGTTTGTCTTTCTCTGTCTGATTTATTTCACTTAGTATAATAATTCTAGGTCCATCACGCCTCATTTTTATGGCTGAATAATATTCCATTGTGTGGATGCACCATGCTTTCCTTATCCTTTCATCTCATGAGGGACATCTTGGTCACTTCCTTTTCAGGTGATCATGAATAACGCTGCTCTAAACATTTATGTGCAGGTTTTTATGTGGACAAACACTCTCACCTTGGGTAAGAGCCAGGGAGCACAGGTGCTGGGCCGTGTGCTGAGACTGCGTCTGGTTTCGTCGGAGGCCACCGATGTGTCTTGCGAGGCGGCTGCGCCCCTGCGCGTTCCCACCAGCAGTGGCCGAGAGCGCCTGCTGCTTCGTGTTCGTATAGAATTTGGCATCATCGATGTTTAGGATTTTAGCCGTTCTGGTCAGTGTAGGCGATATCTTGTTAATTGTTTTAGCTTGCAATTCCCTAATGACGCAGGATGCTGGGAACTTGCCTCTTCTATTTTCTGAGTAAGACATGTAGGATTCATATGATTTCTTCCCTAAATGTCCGCTAGAACTGTCCAGTGAAACCACCTGGACCTGGAGATGGTTTGTGTGTGTGTGTTTGTGTGTCTGTGAAGGGTTTTCATAATGAATTCTTTTACTCAGTGGGCAGATCAAAATGTAATTTCTTCTTTAATCAGTGGTAGTATTTTTTTTTTTTTTTAAGAAATATGCTCATTTTATGGGGTGGGAGGTGGGAGGGAGGTTTAAGAGGGAGGGGACATATGTATACCTATGGCTGACTCATGTTGATATCTGGCAGAAACCAACACAATATTGTAAAGCAATTATCCTTCAATTAAAAATAAATACATTTTAAAAATAATAATAAAGAAAAAAGAAATATGCCCATTTTCTATCACTCATAGAATTTATTAAAGTTGTTCATAATATATATTATATGACTTGCATCCCAAATAAACTTAAAATGCTTATAATTCAATAATAAGACAAAAAATCAGCTTAAAAATTGGCAAGATTGGAAAAGACACTTTGCTAAAGGAAAATATACAAGTGGACAATAAGCATGAGAAAAAACACTCAACATCATTGGTCTTCAGAGAAATGCAAATTATAGCCGCAGTGGGGTACGAGTGCACACTCTTTGGAATGACGAAACTGAAGAAGACCAACAGGCCAAATATTGGTGAGGGTGTGGAGCAAACAGAACTGTCACGCTTTCCTGGTGGAAACGTGAAATGGTGCAGCCACTTTGGAACAGATTGATCTGGCAGGGTCTTGTAGTTAAACATACACCTACACTGGACCCCGCCAATTCTACTCCCAGAGATTTACCCAGAAGATATGAAAATATTTGTCCACAAAAAGACTTGTGCACAAATGTTCATAGTAGTTCTATTTGTAATAACCCCAAACTTGAAACTAGCTATTGGTTCTATGGGGCTTCCCTGGTGGTTCAGATGGTAAAGAATCCGCCTGCAATGCAGGAGCCCCCGGTTCGATTCCTGGGTTGGAAAGATCCCCTGGAGGAGGGCATGGCGACCCACTCCAGTACTCTTGCCTGGAAAATCCCATGAACGGAGGAGCCTGGTGGGCTGTAGTCCATGGGGTCGCACAGAGTCAGACACGACTGAGGCGACTTAGCAGCAGCAGCAGCAGCAGCACACCCCACATTGCAATTCCTCTGCTGTTCCCACATAAACTTGTTTGCTGGTAAAATAACTGGCTACCTTATTTTGAAAGGTCCACAATATGTTCATGCAGTTGATATTCACTATTAGTGGATTCTGTATTTGCAAATTTACCTCAAGCTAAAATGTATCTGCAACCTTAAAATTGATACTTGGGGTGCTTTCGTGCTCATTCATGGACACACACACATGCAGACAGGTGACAATATTGAGTTGCTAGAACTGAAGTCAGGCTTGGTGATGCCCCTCCTCCTTGTTCCTGCTCTCATACTGTAAATAATTGTCCTTTTCACAGTCTATTTAGTGCCTGATGCTGTCATCTTTGCGCTTTTTCTTGGTGACTTTGCTATTTAAAACGACCACCAGGCATAGTGCTGAAGAACTGTCTGTGCATCACAGAGAAATCACACGTGTTACATGAGCTTCCTTCACGCGTGCACTGTCGTGCTGCTGGCCGTTGGGCTGGTGTCAATGAATTAACAATATCTATTAAATAAGGTCTCTTTAAACAGAAATCAACCCTGCATACTCACTGGAAGGACTGATGCTGAAGCTGAAGCTCCAATACGTTGGCCACCTGATGCCAAGAGCCAACTCATTGGGAAAGACCCTGATGCTGGGAGAGACTGAGGGCAGGAGGAGAAGGGGACGACAGAGGATGAGATGGTGGATGGCATCACCGACTTGATGGACATGAATCTGAGCAATCTTCAGGAGATGGTGAAGGACAGGGAAGCCTGGCGTGCTGCAGTCCATGCGGTTGCAGCGAGTCTGACACGACTCAGCAACTGAACCACCACCACCAATAAGCTGCATGGTTTCATGCGTTTTTCTCTGAGGCTGTATCTGGGGGGCCAAGCCTGAGACAGTTGGTACCAGACATGGTCCTAGAAAGTGGCCCCTCAGGGTGGGATCCTTTGCCAACCAGAGGGTCACCAGGTGCTCACTGCTGAGGGGCGTGGGCTGGTGGTGTCTCGGGCCCACTGTAAGCCCTCAGGCTGAGACTCACATGGTGGGGGGACCAGGCCCAGGTGGAAGGGAGCACCGGCCTGAGAAGCTGAGTGACATGGGCGCCAAAGGAACTCCCAGGACAGCAGAAGCGATCGGTGGGGCTGGACCGAGGCAGAGCCCTGGAGGAGGGGACTGTCAGCCCTGCAGCCGTGGACCGACCTCCGGGCACGCATGAGCCAGGAGGCCCCACACAAGCTGTAGAGCACCCCGTCTTCTATGGCCAGAGGGCAGAACGTGCCAAAAACTGAGGCCCCGGATCTGGTGGTCAGAGTGTCCTTCTGCCAGAGGAGGTGGAATTCACAGTCCTCACACTGACTGCAGCGCCGGGACTTGGAATGACCCGCGCGACCAGGGACGGCGCCACGCTCCAGGTCAGGGCGCACTTGGGGTCACAGCTCTGCTGCTAAGACTATGTGACCTCGGGCAGGTCGCTCTGAGCCCCTCAGTTTCCTCATCTGTAAGCTAGGGGCACAGTGGTCACTACTAGAGCCTTGCCCAGTACGTAGCACAAAACAGAAATTCAGTTAACAGGCCTCTGGTGTTTGCTTGTTTTTCATTTAAACAATTAAATTAATTGCTCTTTGGAAAAAAAGCTGTGACCAGCCTAGACAGCATATTAAAAAGCAGAGACATTACTTTACCAACAAAGGTCCATCTAGTGAAAGCTATGGTTTTTCCAGTAGTCATGTATGGATGTGAGAGTTGGACTATAAAGAAAGCTGAAGACTGAAGAATTGGTGCTTTTGAACTGTGGTGTTGGAGAAGACTCTTGAGAGTCCCTTGGGCTGCAAGGAGATCCAATCAGTCCATCCTAAAGGAAATCAGTCCTGAATATTCATTGGAAGGACTGATGCTGAAGCTGAAACTCCAATACTTTGGCCACCTGATACGAAGAACTGACTCACTGGAAAAGATCCTGATGCTGGGAAAGATTGAAGGCAAGAGGAGAAGGGGACGACAGAGGATGAGACGGTTGAATGGCATCACCGATGTGATGGACATGAGTTTGGGTAGGCTCCAGGAGTTGGTGATGGACAGGGAGGCCTGGCATGCTGCAGTCCATGGGGTTGCAAAGAGTCGGACATGATTGAGCGACTGAACTGAACTGAACTGAAAGTTTATATTTTATATCGGAGTATAACCAATTAACAATGCTGTGACAGTTTCAGGCGGACAGCGAAGGGACTCAGCCACACATACACATGTACCCCTTCTCCCCCAAACTCCCCTGCTATCCAGGCTGCCGCACAACATTGAGCCGAGTTCCCTGTGGGTGGTGGTGTTTCTTTAACCAAAGTGAAATACAGGGAACAGAACGCAGTGCATCCACGCTGTTAGGCCACCATCACCACCATCCATGTCTGAAACTCTTCATCCTCCCAAGCTGGAAAACTCCGTTCCCACTAAACACTCACTCCCCTCTCCCCTACCCCCAAGCCCTGGTAACCACCATCCTGTTGGTACTTCCTGTCCTTTCGCTTTTGACTACTCTAGGTACCTCTTGTAAGTGGAATCACGCAGTATTTGTCCTTTTGTAACTGGCTTATTTTACTTAGCATAACTCAAGGTTCACCGACATTGTATCCAGTGTCAGAGTTCCCTTAGGTAGGAGAAGCAAGTGGCAACCAGCTCCAGTATTCTTGTCTGGGAAAACCACGGACAGAGGAGCCTGGCAGGGGTCCACGGGGTCGCAGAAGAGTCAGACAGGACTTGGCGGCTAAACAACAAGATATACAATACATAGTTGATTTAATCAAAACCTGGGCTTAAAAGGAGCTCTTTTCAACCGCAGTCACCGGTTGCTGATGAGGTTACATGAGCTCAACGTAGACCTCGTACTGCGCCTGCCTCCTAACCCCAACTGAACACGAGTCGGGTACCTGGGGGTGTTTTCTGGGAAGGTCTGATAATCTCCACTGTATCTGAAAGGACGGTGTTCTGCTTGTCATCTTTTTAATTATTTTTATCAAAGTATAGTTCATGTCCCATATTATGTAAGTTACAGGTGTACAATGCAGTGATCCACAGTTTTTAAGGCTTACGGTCCTTTAGAGTTATAATAAAACATTAGCTCTAAAAAAAAAAATTCCCGTCCTTGCCAAGGCTGGAGAATATGCCACTGCATGCAGGGACCACGTTTTCCCCATTGATTCGTCCATCCGTGGACACTTGGGTTGCTTCCACATTTTGGCTGTTGTGAATGATACTGCTATGAACACGGATCAATGGCTTTATTATTTTAATTGAACAAGCCCTTAATTATATTCTATCGTTGGAAGAAGCTCTGTTCCCAGGTGGAATGGAAAGGCAAGGGTCAGGAGGCGTGGTGGGGGCCGGGGGCTCCTGCCTCACCTGACGCCAGCTGTGACTGCTGCCAGCTGCCTCAGTGCTGGCAGGATGGGGGTAACCGCCAGTGTCCCAGTCACCACCCTGTGCCCATGGCTTTACTGCATCATCCCTGGGACGTGTGCGTGTGTTCTGAGTCACTTCAGTCGTGTCCGACTCTTTGCCACCCCCTGGACTGTAGCCCACCAGGCTCCTCCAACCATAGTATTCTCCAGGCAAGACTACTGGAGTGTGTTGCCATACCCTCCTCCAGAGGATCTTCCCGACCCAGGGATCAAACCCAGGTCTCCTACATTGCAGACGGATTCTTCACTGTCTGAGCTGCCAGGGAAATCCATATAGTACTGTGCTGTAATAAGTTTATAATACACAAATAATTTATATATAAAAACTAAACACTAAAAACATTTCTAATCTTACAGTATAGCACCTTGAAAAGCACAGTAGAACAGTACAACAGCTGGCATACAGAGGCTGGCATCGAGTGAAGAGGCCAGAAGAGTTACTGACTGGG
Organism: Cephalophus harveyi; assembly: GCA_006410635.1. Taxonomy (NCBI): domain Eukaryota; kingdom Metazoa; phylum Chordata; class Mammalia; order Artiodactyla; family Bovidae; genus Cephalophus; species Cephalophus harveyi. Next base: position 319,097 of record SJYT01042112.1, read on the forward strand.
GGAGGGAGGGGAGGTGGGAGATGGCAGAGCTGAAGGATGGTCGGCGACAGGAGGCGGAGGGCGAGCTGCAGTGTCGGTCACACCTGGCGCCGATGGAACGCATGTGCGCGTCTTTCAAAGCTCGCAACTTAAAGACTCGTGTGTAGGGGACTTGCTGTGCCACAACAAAGCAGGTCACGTGAGTTTTTGGCTTCCTGGTGCATGTAAAATTTATGTTTACACGATTCTGTACTCTTCTAAGTACAAAATATTATCTTAAAAGACTGTACATACCTTGATTAAAAAATGCTTTGTTGCTAAACGATGCTGAAATGATGACCATAGTGATATCCAAGGCCACGGATCACAGATGACAGTTAACAAATGCACCAAAAGCTTTGCGGTACGGCCGTAAATGCCAAATGTGACACAGGGACACAGGGTGAGCAGACGCTGTTGGAAGAATGGCACCAGTAGGGTTGCTGGACACAGGGTGCCAGACATCTTCGATTTGTATAAAAGCTCCATATAAACCTCCCCTGTTCAGACTTCTGTGTGGTTTGTCTCCCACTGGTACCTAGCCGTAGACCAGGGCTCAGGTTTTGGTGTGGAGAAGGGATGCTCAAGGAATGTTGGATCAGATGCTAGGGCCAGCCTCGTAGCTCCGGGCACCCATCGTGGGATTCAGGGGCCCCTGCTTCTGCCGCCATTGGCCCTCTGCTGGGCTGCTCTTGTTGGGTGTGAGACTCCATTCTATTTGCCAAAGGGAGAAACTCCAGTTTGGCCGCTGCCCCCAGCAAGGGAATGGAGAAACCAGAAAATGGTGCTAGGCTTGCTTCACGCCTGGAGAAACCGAGGACCGGGGTGAACTGGGAGCCCCACATCCTGGGCAGGGAGAGCAGGTGCAGGACGATGTCTCCCCTGCTCAAGTTAGAACCAGTTAAGCAAAGCCAGGCAGACTCTGGAACAAGCAGGAAGGATCAGAGCTTGGTCCCCACCTGGGCTGACTTCATTGTTGTTCAATCACTAAGTTGTGTCCGACTACGTGAAACCCCATGAATTGCAGCACGCCTGGCTTCCCTGTCCTTCACTATCTTCCAGAGCTTGCTCAAACTCATGTCCATTGAGTTAGTGATGCCATCCAACCATCTCATCCTCTGTCGCCCCCTTTCGAATGCATTACCTGGCTGGGTCTAAATCCAGCGAAAAATGTCTTAAGAGAAAGGACAGGGGGATTTGACACAGAGGAGACGCCATGGGAAGACGAAGGCAGAGGCTGGAGGGACACGGCCATGAGCCCAGGGATGCCTGGAGCCCCAGAGTTGGCAGAGGCAGGAAGGATCCTTCCCGGAACCCCCGAAGGGATTGCAGCCCTGCCCACACCTTGATTTGGGACTTCTGACCTCCAAACCGGAAGAGAATAATTTTCTGTTGTTTTAAGCCACAGGAAACTTACACAAATGGGAAGACGGTCCCCTGCCTCTGGGCCGAGCCCTTTCCAGTTTGAATGACTCTTCTCTGCTTGATTTAAAGCCCTTTGTAAAGAGACGGACCCTGTGAAGAGCTTGAGCTGGGGTCAGGCTAGAAGGAGATAGCCACAGGAAACTTACACAAATGGGAAGACGGTCCCCTGCCTCTGGGCCGAGCCCTTTCCAGGTTGAATGACTCTTCTTTGCTTGATTTAAAGCCCTTTGTAAAGAGACGGACCCTGTGAAGAGCTTGAGCTGGGGTCAGGCTAGAAGGAGATCCCCATATCCAGGTCTCCCTCCAGAGGCCGGATGCAGGGTGCAGGGGCTTGGATCACAGGGGTGTGGCCTCCTGTGTGTGGGAGGGACCATGCCTGTCCCGCTTCTGCGATCCGGGGGCTCCTTTGCCTTCGCCCTTGGTGGCATCTATAGGTCCACTGGGCCTTCTCCTGGAAATTTCCATCTCTCCAGCAAATTCTCACCAGTCTCTGAAACTCGCTGTCCCAAACTGGGCTCCCCCATAGCCCAAGGTTGCCGGAATGTCCAGTCTCCTGAAGGTCCCCCCACCTCTATGCCTGGGCATGCAGGGGCAAGGCCTGGGGTCCTGTGTGCGGATTGTGTGTCTGCAGACAGTAGGGACACAGGAAATGAGATTCTGAGTCTTTGTGGCCCGCGCTTTATGTTGCTCACAGAGGTGTGGGGGTAGATTGTCATGTTTTTACTCTTTGATTGAACAGCAGGAGCGACCCCACAGAGAGACAGTGGAAGCCCCTCATTTTCCCCTTGGTGCGTGTTCCCTCCGCCATCCTAAGGCCTTCCTGAACACATTGGGGCCCCCAACTCTGAAGCCAGGGTCTCCACACCGAATGCCAGGGCTGGGGCCCCAGTCATCTTGTCTGCCTGACCACCCAGGCTGGAAATCAACTCTACCTTTGAGTCAGGAAACACTGCCCCCAGGGATTCACCAGGGGACAAGCCAACAGCCCAAAGTGGACATATGGGATATGAGAAGGGAATCTCCGATGTGGTGATGGAGCAGAGAACTGACTCCGTGTGCAGCTCATATGTCCTGGCCTGAGAAGACCAGGGTCGACTTAAAACTGGCTGGAGGTTCCCAGTTCTGGGCAGGTCTGACAGCATCTGGGGATGGCCCGAGGGCTGGCAGCCTGGAAACTCTCCTGGTGGTGGAAGAAAGAGCAGGCCCACCCCACCCCCCACTACCCCTTTAAGCATCACCCAGCAAGAGCCAGCTCTGACAGGGCAGATGGCAGAGCAGGAATCTTCAGGTTCCGCACCTGCGCCTGGAGCCTGGATTGTGCACTTTGAACCTGGGTCATTCCTAGAAGCAATGGTGGTGGGAGAGCCAAGGAGCAGCTGTTTGCAAAGTCTGCTCAACCACAGGTCTCGGAAAAACCGGAGAGGGCGTCAGTGAGCAGTAGGCCAGGTCAGTTCACTCTTTTCCCAGGTTGTTCCCCTCTTGTTTGAGGGTATAACTGACCTTCAGTAATGTGTACAGAGCTCACACTTAAACTGTACATACCCAGGTAGCCAGCCTTGGATATAGGATGTTTCCATCATATCAGAAAGTTCTCTGTGTCCCTACCTAGTCAATACCACCTGCCAGGAGGCAAACATTTCTATCCCCATAGATGAGTTTCTTTCTCTTCTAGGACATCACTTGTGTGAAACTAAGCAATTTACAAATTGGTTTGTAGCTATTGCTTTGTAGCTCTATGGTTTCTAGTTTCTTTTATCTCAGCATAATGGTTTTGAAATTCATCCTTGTTGTGGCTCATTCATTATGATTTCTGATTAGTATTTCATCACGTAGCTAGACCACACTTTATCCATTCTTTTGTTGGTTAGCATTTGCATTGTTCCCAGTTCGGGGCTTTTATAAATAAAGCTGCCATAAATATCTTTGGAGGGAGAGAGAAGAGAGACAGGGGAAGAAACGGGAACATAGATTATAGTTATATGTTGGAGAAGACTCTTGATAGGTCATAACTATGTGTTGGAGAAGACTCTTGAGAGTCCCTTGGACTGCAAGGAGATCCAACCAGTCCATCCTAAAGGAGATCAGTCCTTGGTGTTCACTGGAAGGACTAATGTTGAAGCTGAGGCTCCAATACTTGATGCGAAGAGCTGACTCATTTGAAAAGACCCTGATGCTGGGAAAGATTGAGGGCAGGAGGAGAAGGGGACGACAGAGGATGAGATGGTTGGATGGCATCACCAACTCAAGGGACATGAGTTTGGGTAAACTCCGGGAGTTGGTGATGGACAGGGAGGCCAGGTGTGCTGCAGTCCATGGGGTCACAGCATCAGACACGACTGAGCGACTGAACTGAACTGAAAGGAGCCCATCAATCCATACTGATACAATATATATTAATATATTGAAAGTTTGATGAGAATCAGATGTTTATATCCTCCCAAAGTTCATCTCCACAGAGTATTTATTACAAAGAATCTTCAGGCTCTCCACAAGTGACTTTCCCGTGGAGAAGCCTGGCACACACCCCTTAATCAAGGGACCCAAGTGAGCATCATCAGTTACGGGTCAAACTGAAATGCTTTGCCACCTGAGAGGATGCAGTGACAGAAACAGCCTCACTCCGACATTCCCACCCAAGGTACCTGACCTTAATCTAATCACAGAGAGCTGTCAGAAAAAAGCTAAAGTGAGGGACAGACTACACAATAATCTTACCTTCATGACTGCCCAAACCACGCGATTAAAGGGAAGGGTGAGGAGCTTCTCCACGTGGAGGAAGCTGAAGCACCACAACCAAGGTAACTGGGGGCTCTGGGCAAGCTCCCTTGCTATAAAGGACATTACCAGGGTCTCCGGGAACACCTGAGTCCGGTGCGGCGATGAAACAGCACCCACCCACCCGTGTAAACGTCTCAGTCGTTATCACCTGGTTCTGTGGGGGCCCTCTAGCTGGAGAACACACCCAACTCTGCTCAGAAGTCTTGGAGCATCACGGCAGCAACTTACAGTTTAGGAAAGTGAAGTTTTTGTGCTATGCTTGAAACCTTCTTGTAAGTTTGCAAGTATTGACTAATAATAAGAGGATGCTTTCCCTGCCCTTGAGGAAACCAGTTTTTCAGCAGCCACTGATCCTCTCTCTGTTTATCCCAGGTGTGTCTGAGAGGACAGGGGTGGCTATTTTATGCCTGGGTTCCTTTCTGGTGCTGGTGGGAACTGGAAGGAGTACCAGCCCTCAGCATGGGGCTGTTTCTGGGACCCTATGGGTTGTCTTAGGCAGACACGAAGCCCAGGGCACTCTTGAGCTTGAAAGGCAGGGAAGTCTGTGCGCGTGTAGGAGTGGGTGGTGGAGAAACCTCCTCAACTGGAGCTTGAGCCTCGGAAACAGGACAGTGGTTAGAAACTCGCTTACAACTCCTTTTATCCCTGTAGCAACACTGGAAGGTTAGCATCGCCTTTCGTGAATTAAGCCTCTGCACCAGGGCCCCAGGCTCTGTTCTAGATGTTGAGGACAGAGCAGTGAAAAAGGCAGACAAAGCTCCCCCGTCCTTAAATAACTCACAGCCTGGAGGAAAGAGGCGCTCAGTAGATGCAATGAATAAGTCAAAGACACAGGACGCCGGGGGTGGGGGGAGGGGGGTGGGAGATGTGTAGGGGGGTGGGGGTTGTTCCCCTGGTGGCTCAGATGGTAAGGAACTTGCCTGCAATGCAGGAAACTTGGGTTCGATCCCTGGGTCAGGAAGATCCCTTTGGAGGAGGAAATGGCAACCCACTCCAGTATTCTTGCCTGGGAAATTCCATAGACAGGCTACAATCCATGGGCTCATAAAGAGCTAGACACGACAGAGCGACTAACGCGCACACACAGGATGCTAGATGGAGGTACGTGCTAAGGAGAAAACCAACCAAACCAAACACAAAGGCCATTAAGAGAAAACAAAAGCTAGGTACTGGGCCTGAGAAAATGGGAAAGCTCTCTCTCTGGGAAGTGGAATTTGGCGTGCATGTGCGTTTTCAGTTTTAACCTCGCTTTATGTGAAATGCCTATGAAACACCTAAGTGGTGGTGTCAGAACTTTAGAGACGAGCAGGTGGGGATGGGAAGGTGGGCATCTTTGGTACACAGCGGTTTTGAAGCTACAGAGGGGACTCCTTGGGCAGGATCAGGACTGGCACCTTTGCAAAGGTGAGAGAACAGGCGCGTAGACATGCTGCCTCATTGGGCCCAAATCACTTGGCTGCTAGGTTGTGGAACTGAGATTCAAACCCAGGTTTGAATCTCATGCCAAGGCCCTAATCACAGCTGCCCTGGAGTCTTGCTGCTGTTGACGTGGCCTTGGGGAGGTCACGTGACCTTTTCTTCTCTAGCAAAGCAGGCCTGGGCAGTGGAGGGGCAGGCACGATGCACGGGGCGTTGCGATGCTCAGGCAGGTGGCCGAGGAGCCCGCAGCCGCCCAGACGGATCACTGGAATCACCCTGGGTATGTCCCCCGCCCTCGTCCCGCCGCCCACTCTGGCACCTGCTCCCAGCAAAGCAGCCCTGCCTTCCGGGCAGGGGTGGGGTCGGCAGGGGTAAAGGGGATACAGGAGAGCAGAGTCTGAAAGCCAAGGTATCGCTTTACATTGAGAAGCCACCTGCCACCCAGACTGGCATTCTGGGCTCAGCAGGACCTGTGGGCCCTCCCTGTGGGCACAGGATCCCAGCAAGCAAATCCTTGCCAGCCAGTGGCTACGTGAACCTGGTATTTGAAGAAGGGATGTGGGAGAGGGATGCAGATTTGGTGGGACCCAGCTGAGTCTCTGCAGTGCCTCCTGGGCCCTTCTGGGGGTCCTGGAACAGATCCTGTGGCAGGGGTGCGGCGCCCAGGTCAGCTGCGGGCTGGGCTGGCACTCCTGGGCTTCCGGGGCTGGCCCAGGCTCCTTCCGCCAACTCAGTCTTTCTTTAGAGTTGTTAATATCTTTCCGTCTGTCCAGGACTGGTGGGGCCCCACCGCCTCTGTGGCTTAGCACCTCCACTCGGGGCATCCAGCGGCTTCACGGTGTAAATGCCGGTGGCTCCTGTCACGTGGGGGGCTGGGCAGGTGCCTGGCCACACTACTTCCTGTCCCCCACCCCCCTCCTCTGCCAGCTGGCAGGAGGCAGCCTCCAGCTGGCCACGCTCACCGTGGGGAAGTCGAATTTCCAGTCTCCCCCAAGCAAAGCTGCTCTGGGCTGTGGCCTGAGGGCCTCTCAGTGGAGGCTGGAAGAGCAGCTAGCAGCACGGGGGGACGGGGAGGGGGTGGGGGTGGAGGCAGGCTCAGAAGTGGGGAGCCGGAGAGACTTGTGTCTGGGGTCACCCATCTGCCTCCCCTGCTCCCTGCAAGTCACCTTCGGAAAACGGGCTGGCGCTGGGCCGGAAGCGAATGGAGCCAGCGTCTTGGGAGTCTGGGGACTTGTCAGGGTCCGGATTGGGGTGTCAGCCGCAGGGGGCGCTGTCGGGATGGACTCCGGAAAGCTTCGAGCGGGGAAGACAGGGATGTTCGGGGCTGTGAAGGGCTGCCCGGGCATGGCTGGACTTGGGGCCTGGGCACCGAGACCCAGGGGGACCCACACAGGACTGTGGTGCCCCCTGGGCTTCTTCCTCCCTGGGCACCCAGGGAGGAGACAGGGTGGCAATGGCAGTCTCGGTGGGGTGCGATTTGAGGATTTGGAGCCAAGCACTATGCAAATAATTGCAAAGTTTAGCCTTAAATCAGAAGCTAATGAAACTGAAGCAACCATTCATTAGTTGTGCTAGCAGAGAGGAACGTGGCCAGGCAGCTTCTGATGTCAGAGACGCCCGAAGGCTTTCAGAGTGAAAGAGCAGAACGTGCAGGGTCCTGAGCCGATCGGCTTCACCGGAGGGGTGGTGAGACCCCGCACAGCCCCATCCCCGCCCAATGGGCTTCCCCAGGAGGCAAGGTGAGGGCAGTGGGAGGAGCGCTGGTGTTGAAGATCTAGTCCCGCCTCCACCTCTGTTAGATTCCTGTCCTCAGCCAATCACTGTGCCTCAATTTCGCATCTGTGAAAGGGGATAATAAGCGCTATGCCTGCCACTCAAGGTCAAGAAGCAGAGAAAATCAAGGAAGCAGTCGTGTTGGTGCTGGGGGTTTGGGGGACCACAGACTTTGTGGTCATCGACCCTGTCCACGGAAGCCGCTTTTCTAGCATGCCTACTCTGTGCCAGGCCCTGGGAATGGCAGGATACCAAGGAAGGCCCGGGGCTCTTCCTGGAATAGAAGGACCCGCCTGCTCAGCCTGCCTCCTCTCTGCAGGACCGAGCAGAGCTCTTTACCACCTCCTCCCCCACTCCGGCCCCAGGGCTTTTGCACTTCTCGGGCTCACCTTTCTCAACCACTCCCTTTTCCTTCCATACCCATATCCACTCTTCCGGGTGGCGGAGACGCTTAGGCACCAATACCGTGCCATCTGCCCGCTTGGGGCAACCTCAACTTCTTGGCCTCCGCGCTTTTTATCAGGATAAGGGCTCTGCTTCAAGCCCTGACTGACTTTGGAGGTCGCCTCACCTCTCGATGCCTTAGTCTCCCTACGTATCAAGTGGGAAAAAACGGTCCCCACCTCCCGGGAGTCGTTGTAAACCAGATAGGGCACCAAAGCTTGAGAATGGTGCCTGGTTCCAAGGAAAGGATGTTCCTCTCAGGATTGCTATTTTGCAGCCATTATCATCAACCTCGCAGGCAGGATCCAGAGGGCGAGGCAGCGCGCCCGGCCCGTGGGAGCCCCTCAACTACTTCCCGACCAGCCTGAGACCCAGCAGGGGGCCCGCATCCTTGGGTACCGGCACTGCCCAACGAGGGAGTGAATCGGCAAAACCCGTTTCTCCGAAAACCCGACGCACAGTAGGTGCTCAAGAAATGGCCGGCTGACGCTAGGAGGCTAGTGGCCGGGTTGAGGCAGGCTCACGTCCCGCTTCCTCCCACACGAGGCGGTGGAACTCGGGCTGCCCACACGGTCCTGAAGGGTGTTATCTGCTCCCAAGGACACCCACTCCCACAACAAAGAGGCCCGCCTCCGCGGGGGCCACCTCGTCTCGGCGCACCCGGGAGGCGCAGCGGGCGAGAAGCCTGCCCGTCCCCCACGGCTGACCCCCGTCCTGACTCAGAAGCGGTCCCCGGTGAGCGCTGCTACGCCAGGGACCGAGGGGTAGAAGGCAGCCTCGCGAGACCCCGAGCGCACGGAGAGACCAAAGGCCCAGCGAGCGCCCGAGGGGCGCGCGGCGACGCCGCCTCCAGCCGCGATTTAAAGGGCAGCGAGAGGCGGAGGGATCCTTTCCGACCGCTCAATACGAATCCCTCCGCTGAGAGCGCAGCGAAGCGAAGCGAAGACTGGCCTCGTCCTCTGAAATTCGTTTTTTTGTTCCTCCGCCGCGGGAAGCAGCCGGCGGGGGAACTCATTTCTTCCTCGGGTTTCTCCGCCTCCCCCACCCCCACCCAACCCCCAGTCCCGTAAAAGCAAAACGCGGGGAGCAGCCCCGCCGCTCGCCATTGGGGGACTCTGTTTTCCCTCTTCTCCAATGGGCAGCCGTGAACGGTCTCGCCCAATCTGCTGTCTCCGCCGCGCTCCACTTCGGGTTGTTTTTGTTTGGGCTCGAGCCTCACTCCTGGTCTCCTCCCGGGCCCGTCCTCCGGCCCGCTCCGCGCCTTCTCCCGACGGCGGCCCCGGCACCTTGGCCCGGGCTGGCTTCCCTGGCCCCGGGCTCCCCCGCCCCGAGCGCCTCGGCCCGGTCCCCCTCGGTCTGTCGGCGTCTCGGGTCCCGGGGACACGGTCCCCTGCATCCCCGGAGATGATGGGCCGCGTCACCGCCCGCTGTGAGAGTAGGGGACACGTGAAGAAGGTTACAGCTGGACGCGGCTTGCTGGGACGGTATAGAAGCACTTGGGACCCAGAGAAAGTCACTCTTTGTCGGTTTGGGTTCGTTTGACCCGGTTTTGGAGCTCGGGCTTCCGACCCATTGAGTAGGGTAAACTTTTTTAAGAATACTGAGGAGGCGAACGTGTGTTCTTTGAAATTAAGTTTTTCAGAACTTGCCAAACGAAATTCTCTCCGGCAGCGGTGGGGGGAGGGGGGGAAATCTTTATTTAGAGTAGGACGCAGAGGAATTGATTGGTTGTGATTGTGCTACTTTTCATCAGGACCTTTTTCGGATGTAAAGTGTTTTGATATAAAATACAGTGGAGCATGGCTTAATAAGATCATTGATGGAAACAGTTGCTAGCTGAAGCTTTTTTTTTTCCTTCCGCCTTTGGTCTTTAATAGTAAGAACACGCCTGTAACTTTTGGTGATTAATTGTCCAAGTGTAAGCATTGACTTTATTTTGGGGGCTCCAAAATCACTGCAAATGGTGATTGCAGCCATGAAATTAAAAGACGCTTACTCCTTGGAAGGAAAGTTATGACCAACCTAGATAGCATATTAAAAAGCAGAGACATTACTTTGCCAACTAAGGTCCGTCTAGTCAAGGGTATGGTTGTATGGATGTGAGAGTTGGACTGTGAAGAAAGCTGAGCGCCGAAGAATTGATACTTTTGAACTGTGGTGTTGGAGAAGACTCTTGAGAGTCCCTTGGACTGCAAGGAGGTCCAATCCAGCCTAAAGGAGATCAGTCCTGGGTGTTCATTGGAAGGACTGATGCTAAAGCTGAAACTCCAATACTTTGGCCACCTCATGCGAAGAGTTGACTCATTGGAAAAGACCCTGATGCTGGGAGGGATTAGGGGCAGGAGGAGAAGGGGACGACAGAGGAAGAGATGGCTGGATGGCATCACTGACTCGATGGACGTGAGTTTGCGTGAACTCCAGTAGTTGGTGATGGACAGGGAGGCTTGGAGTGCTGTGATTCATGGGCAAAGAGTCAGACAGGACTGAGCAACTGAACTGAACTGAAGCATTTTGAAGAAGGCAGGGGAAATCAGTTTTGCCTGAAATCATCACAGATAATTTGTACCTACCAGGAAATTGAAGAGTTACTTAGTATAGACACAAGTTTACTTTGTAGCCAAATGTTTACCCCTTCCCCACGGGTGTGGTCCTGTCACTGTGGGGCTCCCTAGATTCCAAGATTAAAGTCCACAAACGCTTTGATCCCAGCTCATGTGGGAACTCAGGCCCCTTTTTCCAGTTTCTAATCACTCAGCGTTGTCTTCTAACTGTCTGAGCTCGGGCCCCAGCAGTTTCCCCTCCTGCTGTCTTTTGATCATGTCTTGCCCAGCACTCCTGCACTCCCGACCCCAGAATGACACTCCTCAGAAGGGCCTCATGAGAGTGTGACCTTCTGGGTAACTCTTCCACACCACACAGCTCTTACACAGGTGCAGAGACAGCCCTCAGGTTAGAAGGCACGCCTCCTGTGTGTTCCCTGAGCAGTTGTTACATTGAATTTGGTTATTTAACCTGCCCATCCCCTCTGTCTTTTTGGTAGCTTATTGAATTATCTTCTCTGCTCAGAGCAGGTGCTCAATAGACACTTGATGAAAAATGCTAATTTATTAATAGAGCTTGATGATTTCTATGTAGTTCTTCAAAATACGCGCATTCTACTATTATTACAGTGTTGTTGTCTTCAACAAAACCACTTAATTTGAGAGCGAAAGGAGTAATGGGAATTTTACTCTTCAAGGGGAGAAGAGAGTAGGGCTTAATTTTTTACCCATAAACTTTGAAACTAAACTCAAAGTCATTTCCAAGTGCTGTCTTGCCTGTGTTTTCGTTCGTCGTCTTGTGCACGCTGAAGTGCTTATGCTTTGAACTCTCCACACCGGAAGCAAATAGCAGTGGGCAGTGTGGGGGTCTCGCGGAATATGCCTGTGAAGGAAGTGGCTGCAGGTTGTTTGTGTCTTTGAGCTTTGAGTTTTATGGGTGGGGCATATTGGTTTACACGTTTTCCCTTGGGTCCTATGTATCTGGGATTGAATCTGGTTTCTCTTAGTTTGAATGTCAGTTTGTGGCCTTGTAGGACATGAGCGTGTGGCCTGATTGTGTTGCAAAGTCATCTGTGTGTGTAGCATGGTAGCAGCTCCCTGTCCACAGGAATGCCCTTCACACGGCTTAGGAAAGCAAATCCTTTCAGACAGATGCTGTTGATCCTGTGCTGCCTGCCACGTATGAGCTTTACTTTCTCTCCTCTCATAAAATCCTTCTTTGGTGGGCAGGAGCCACAGGTCTCTGTCAGCCCTGGAACACTCTTAATTGCTAAGTTTTCCACACGTTGTTAAAGATGGGGACCGTGTGTCTGTTCCAGTGTGTATCTTAGTTCCGCAGATGCACTGAGGAAATGAAGGAGGAGGGCGTGGATAGCTGTGTCTCAGGTGGAGCTCTGTGCAGTAGAAGTTTTATATGTAAAGATGTAACTCAGTTTTTCGGCCTGATTTTTAGTTACTTTTTATTTGGAGGGAAAATGTATTTGCTGATGTGTCTTGGTGTAGGATATGGTTTTAATTGCAATAAAAAGCACACACTGAAATTTACTACTGTGTAAAGCTAGCCAGTGCACATTAAATTGCAAGTATCAGGAGTTCTAACCATTAAACAGAGTGATTTGAAAAGTAACTTTTTTCTTGGATAGACTGTCAACTTCGAAATCTTAAAAAACATACTCTGAAGCTCTTAAGTATGAAATGTGAATTGAACCCTGTAGCTTCATGACCCAGCTCCATGGAACAAGCTGTACAAGGAAGGGTCCTAGTGAACAAGTCAGGAGTTCCACTGGGCTTAGGCAAGTTTCACAACTTTCTTTAAATTCTATCATCTCTACATTCCATTCCCCCCCTCCCCCCCAAAAAAGAAACCCTTTACAAATCTGGTTTCATTTTAGTTCTTACTATAAGCCCTTTCCCTGTAATTTGGTGTTTCCTAGAAGATTAGAAGTGTTGGTTGAGGGGAAATGGTTATGTTTAACCAGTATCTTAACTCTGTATTTTTCTACTAATGTGACTGGAGTTTGTCTCTGTCCAAATCAGATTACAGAAAGTCTGGGTAACTTTTCACTTACAAATGTATCTTGTTTTATTCAACAGACATGTCCTCAAATTTTAGTCACGCACATCTTATTTAACTTGCTTTACAGGACTTTACTATTTTAAAGGTGTGGAATAGAGAGAATCCATCTGTGCAGGAAAGACTGGATTACTTTGTTTTTCTAAACCCACATTAATGTCTAGTTTAAAAATAAAAACACTTTTCTTTTGATCCCCATGTTGCTCAGAGGCAGTGGATATATTGTCTTTATATAGTTGGTGATGGAAGCAGAACTGTTTGCATTAATTCTAAAATATCTCACAGAATGGAAAAAAAGTCACTGATTTCCATAGTCATTGATGCTCTGAATTATGTTTTGCTTCATGATTTTCCTCCCATTGGGTTGAAGGGCTCCTGGGGCCGCTGGAGGACTTCGGTCACTCGCTGCCTCTGTCTCCCGTGCCAGCCACATGGGGGGCTGGCAGCGTCTGCGTGAGGCGGACGCAGAGGCAAGCACTGCACGGTCTTCTCTGAGCATGTGCAGCATTTCATAGTATAGCTAGACAGTTCCGGGGCTGGATGAAGGGCCACTGGAGTAAGAATCGATACCTGTGTTCTAGTCTGCTCCTCCTTATTTGTTTAAAGCATTGATGGAGCCAAGCCTTAGTTTCTTCATCTGTAAAATAGCTAAACATTAATCTCTGACATCACTTGCAATTCTAAAGTATACTCTTTTACACTTAATCACCACCCATTTTCTCACTTCTAAGAGCCAACTTAATCACTTTGCCATCTCTCCAATTGGTTTACATAGTCTTTCCTCCTCGTTTTGAAATACTAAGTTGCTGGTACAGATTACAATCAGGCTTCCCTGGTGGCCCAGTGGTAAAGAATCCTCCTGCAATGTAGGAGATGGAGGTTCAATTCCTGGGTCAGGAAGATCCCCTAGACAAGGAAGTGGCAACCCATTCCAGTATTCTTGCCAGGAAAATCCCGTGAGGAGCCTGGTGAGCTACAGTCCATGGGCTTGCGAAGAGTCGGGCATGGCTCAGCGAGGACGCGCACCGCTTACAGTCAGTCGGGTTTCAGAATTTGGAGACAGGGATCCTAGAAGTTTGATTCTTAAGGTCTATGGCTCCCACCTCTCTGTGGCTCCTATTTGTCAATTGCATTTCTGCAGGATGCCCTATTTTCTGTATTATGAGAGCACACAGAGAAAAGGGCAAGTGATAAGCCTCTTTGTGGGTAATGCACATGTGACTCCAGTCTTGAAGTAGTCCTCCCAGACTTAAGTCAGGACGCTCAAGTTCTAACTGTTTAAGGCAGCTTGACTTGAGGAAGGCAGCTTCATTCTGAGCTTCAGTCATCTCATTCGTAGTGATAATACCTGTCTCACCTAGCTCAAAGTGTTGCCAATCTGGGGAACCCTTGTTAGGTATTAGGATGAAACAAACAGCTGCCTTGGGCGTCTTTATAGGAGCACCAGGTCTGTAGATCTCTGTGACACTAGGATTGCCTCTCGGGTCTAAGGCAGAAGAGCCCTTCAGGTGAGGTCATTCTGCTGCTGTTCTGCGCCCTTCTGCTCTGCTCATCGGATACCGGGCTTTCTCAGGCTTCCCTTCGGTTTTGCAAAGGTCCCCCGCTCCGTGGTTGCCTTGTGCAGTTTCCCGAAAGCTGAGACTCTCGTGCGCCCTCTAGTGTTTCCTGGATGCAAGCAGTATTCCAGCACCACGAACAGTGCCTCGTGGCCCCGGGTAGTTTCTTGGTAGATACTGGACTGAGTTGATTCTCGGTCTGCAGAATGAGTCATTTTGTCTGTCTCATTTTTAACAAGGTTGAAATATCTGATACAGTTTAACCTCTGCAGAGTATTTTCAAGAAAAGCCCTTACGTTGCATGTTGTGAAGGGATGTGTATATTTGGCAAGAAAACCAACTTACTGTTAGGAAGATGGAACCCCCTCCCCCCACCCACCTGCTGAAGAGTAAAGGGGGCTGATCCTTCAGCCACTGGACGCTGGAGTTAGGGAGGCCAGATACAGACCCGCTTCTCCCTTCCCCTCAAGCAAGAGACAAAAAGACACCTCATTCAGAGGAGGATTTAGACCAAGCCAGTTGCCTCAGAAAACATTTGTTTGGTGGGTGTAAATAGACACCGGAGTGTCTTTGATCCAGAAAGGTGATTGGGTCTCTGTGTTTGCGCTGTTTGGTTTCTCCTCCATGACCCTCCAGTTGGAGGTTTGCCCCACATTAGTCTCTCCTGTATCCTACTTGTCTCCTTTGTTGCTCTTACCAGAACTTACCGTTTCATACCTGCTTGTCTCTCATCTCATTCTGAGCTCTGTGAAACCAGGAGCCATGTCTGTTTTGTTTCAGGGTCTTACTCATCACCAATGAGGCAAAATATGTTTAAAATTTTGTTTGAGTCAGGCTTATATTGCCTTCTTGTATGGTCAGGAGTGTATATGTAGTCTTTTAACGTGGCCTTTTGTTTTTTCTCATTCTCTTAAGGCTTCCTCTTATTTGTGAAATGAGGGCGATAATAGCCTTATAAGTTATTGTATATTTTTAATGTTTTATGTTACAAATTGTGTTGTATAATTTGCTATTTTATTGTATGTGAATATTAAAGACCTATTGTATATTGAAGGTACTGTGATAGGGATAAATGATACGATATATATGAAGTTATTGGCACAGTTCTTGGACCATAGTGCGAGCAGTCAGGTGGCCCCTGTGGCGCTCAGCTCCACACTCATGACTGAGCGGACGCTCGCTCAGCTGTGTGTCGGGCACCGGTGCGCATTGAGCAGCACGTACCCCCGAACACTGTGAGCTGGGGTGCCCCTGTGCAAGGCCTGTCTGCCTCTCAAGATGCCAGCGTGTGCTTCTGGCTTCTTTTCTCTTCACTCCGCTTTTATTTCAGTGGCCGGAATAAAGCTCAGAAAGTCTTTTTGGTGTCATCTGTTGGCAGCGTATTACTTTATCAAGAAGGGGCAAGTCTGTGGCTTAGACAGCGTTAAATTGCTCGCTGAGCTGCGGGCTCCTGTGCGCATGGGATCCCTTCAGGCCAGAAAACAGGAGTGCGGCTTATTACTCTATTCACAGCCACTTCTCTCCTGAGTTTCAGCATCTTAGAACGCTGGGTACTGCCCCTCCCTCAAATTTAGCAAGTCCAGACTTTCTCATCTTTCCTGCAAATGTGTTCCTTCTTCAGTCCCTAATGCAGTTAATGGCCATCTTGCAGTCTCCCCAGCTAAAACTTGTGTCCCAACTAGAGACCTCTGACGTGAGTTCCTTTCTGTCCCTCAGCGCCTGTATCTGATTTCTCACTAAGTCTTGCCAAGCTTGTATTTGAAACATGAAACCTTTTCTCTCTTCCCATCTATTGCTACTCTTTGTTGCATTTAATTCTTTTAAGTGGTCTCTCTGTCTCCAGTCACATGCTTTTCCACTAGTGGGATACTTTCTGTGAGTATAGTTGAGCATATTCTCTAGTCTTCCATCTGTATAACTAGGGGGGAAATAAAGTACCTACTTTATGGGGCATGACAGTTACATGATAAAGTTAATTTAGGAAGCCCTGGGTGAAAGGGAAGGCTTCCCTGGTGGCTCAGTGGTAAAGAATCCACCTGCCAACACAGGAGACAAGGATTTGATCCCTGGGTTGGGAAGATCCCCCGGAGAAGGAAATGGCAACCCACTCCAGTATTCTTGCCTAGGAATTCCCATGGACAGAGGAGCCTGGCCGGCTACAGTCCGTGGGGTCACAAAGAGTTGGACACAATTTAGTGACTAAACAACAGCAAGTGGATGGAGGAACTATTACTGTTTTAAGAAATGGAGTTATAGTAAGAAAGATAATGTTTTATCAGATACACAACAAAGCATATTTATTCTGTTGTATCAAAATCTATAGTTCCTCTGACTGTTAACATGTGAGGTATATTCAGTGATGTTTAATAATACATTGGTGCCGAAAGTCACACTCCTCCTCTTCAGGAGCAGTAGGAAAAGCAGAGCTGATCTCAACTCTATCATAAATGAGCACCTTGCTCCTTTTTATTTTCTTGAAACTTTGTACTTTTTCTAATGGATGAGGTGGTGTGATTTTTTTTTTTTTTCTTTGTGGGGATTATGATAGGATGAGGAACGGGGAACTTTCTATTTGATTCTTGAAAGCTTTGTGAATGTACATCAGCGTGCCTGGTCTTCTCTGTTCCTTCCTTAGTTACATGAAAAGAGGAGATACTTGGAGACCTTTATTGTATTTGCAGTTTCTGCTCATTTAAGCCTTGTGCTGGACTTCTCTTCCTTTTACGAATGAGACATTAGCGAGGTTGAGTGACTTCTCCATGGTCACGTTGCAGGAGAGTAATGAATGGAGCCAGGGTGGGCCCCGGGCACTCTACGCCCTCCCGAGCCACAGCCCGCCCCGGGATGTGCGCTGCCCTCTGCCCAGTCTGCCACCCGGCACACTCAGTCTTGGCCCAAGACTCGGACTCAGCCCAGGATTCACGTTTTGTATTTTTCTCACCCTTGTCTTTGCCCATAAGAATTGATGATTCTTTGTTCTACTTCCCTCAGAGCTTCTCGGGAACTGTGGACTGTACTTACAGGGTCTTGCCACTAGGTGTCATCTGTTGATAGAAGAGTAAAATGCGGTTTGGGTCCCAGAGAGGAGGGTAACAAAGGATGCGTCCTTGATTTTTTTTTATGGGCACTCCTAGGTGAGCAGGTGGAGCAAATGTGAAGAAATAGGGAAGGAGACTGGGGGCAGAACTTCCCTCGGCAACCACATCAGCTAACACCTTTATTTTAGAGGTAGCTGCCGAGACAGTTGGGGGCACAAATCTTTCTTACATAGAATCCTTTGTTGTGATCCATACTGGTGTACGTATGGTGTACGTAAATGAGGTGCTTTGAAGCAGTATTTTCTGTAATGAGGAGTTTTACATGCTCAGCTGTAGATCAGTAGCCGAATAAGTGCAAGTGTTGTGACCATCTGACTGTAGACCTGCCAGTGCTGGCGCTTGTGTGTTTAAAATGGTCTGCTAAATGAAAACTGAACAGTTTTAATTCTCATCTCTTGTTGTAAACATAAATATATAATGTTCAGTATGGTGCTTCTAAGGAAGGTTTTGGTTTACAGTGCATGAGTAATTCGATGTTTAGTTGAGACACCAGTTGTATCTTCACAATCCATACAGCTCTCTCTGTAGCTGTGTTGATACCTGCAGTTGAAGGGGGAAATGACTCTTAAAAATGTATTTTAACAACTGTTTAAAGGTGCTTAATATCTCCTGTAATGTGTTGGAATTTCATGCATTTCTGGAGTCTAGCTGGAGTGTATGTACACGTCACGGTCTCCGTATTGCTTTCCTGGGTGTGCTGTGAAATACCGCAGAGGTGGTGGCTTGTAACAGCAGACGCGTCTTCTCTCCCAGCTCCAGGGGACCGGAGTCGGGCGGGGCAGGGCTGCCTCCAGAAGCCCTCCGAGAGCCTTGTTCTTGGCCTCCCCGGTGTCTGGCGTCCGTGCGTTCCTTTGCTTGTGGCTGCCTCTCTCCAGTCTTTTCGTCTTCTTCTCAAAGTGTATGTGGTGTCAAATCTCCCTCTGCCCTTCCCTTTTAAGATCACTTATGATGACATTTATGGCTTACCTGGATAATCTCTTTCGTCTCAAAAATCTGATTTAATCATATCTCCAAAGACCTCTTTCCTTGTAAACTAACATTCACAGGTTCCAGATTAAGACATGATAGCTATCTTTGGGAACCATTTTCCAGCCTCCTTTCGAGAAGTTATTGCAACCAGTAACCTGGTTCCATCCCTGGGTCGGGAAGATCCCCTGGAGAAGGGAACGGCTACCCACTCCAGTGGTTTTGCCCAGAGAGTCCCATGGACAGAGGAGCCTGGTGGGCTACAGTCCATGGGGTCACAAAGAGTTGAACATGACTGAGCGACTTTGACTCCACTAGCAGGATTAGTGACGCCATCTCTAGCTATCCTTTTATCCTGACCGGGTGGCTGGAGTATTATTGTGCATTGGTGGGGAACTGCTGTCTTCAGGCACCATCCTCTTGCTGGTCTGAGTGGAGTTTTGCCTCCTGAGACTGCTTGAGAAAGCTGTTGAATTGATTGAAGCAAGATGCATATGAGTTTGTACAAAAGCTGGAAGAGAAAAGCAGAAGTGATACTTTTTTAATACGCCGTTCTTTGCTCTAAAGTTTGATGCTAGATGCCCGGTGAGCACGGAATCTGCGTGACAACTCCAGATTTGGGGCAGCGCCCTGCCCTAGGTGAGGGCTTTCTGCTGAATTTAGGAGAATAATATCCCTGAGACTTCTAGCACTACCACCGGTTGAACTCTGACAGGTCATCTGAATTCTTGAATGAGATTTTTCCTGGCAGTGTTTACCGGAGCAAGTTTTAAGGTTACACGTGTGGTAGCTTTCCTGGTAGTTTTCTAACAAATTGGCAATGCAGTTACCCTGACCAGCTGCATTAAAGCCTGAACAGTGGAGTAGTAGTGATCCCACATGCCTCTGGTGGCTTTGTGAGGCTTCAGCTGGTCTCATTGCGTGAATTATTACTGGAGGATTCTGTGGAACCTCAGCTGTATGTTGGATGCAAGTGAGTTTGGAATAGCCGTTGACAAAGACTGACAGGAATTCTTTGGTACGTATGTTATAGAGTCCTGTTGTCATTTTAGAATTGAAAGAACGGATAAGCTATATGTAGCAGTTAAGTTTGCGACTGGAAAGGGGGTACGGTACGCGTGGACCTGTGCCGTGTTGGGCCTTGTGAAGGGGTCCAGTGATAGGAAGGTGTGCCTCACCTTGGTTACGCTGTGTGGGAGAGGCAGGCGTCACCAAGGAGCGCATGAAGAAGTGAGCACCGGTGTGATGAGCACCGTGAAGGAGAAGCGCGAGAGCACGTGTCGGACAGTCTGCTGGGCGCTGACGGCAGAGCCGGGGTGTGCTCTTGGTTCTTTTGGGGTGCGTGTCTGTTTGCTGTTTCTTCTTTGGATCGTGCTTTCTTTCATTTCTATGCCTTTTATTTGTGTTTGTCTTCTTGTGCTTATTTGAAATATAAAGCTCCTGGGAGTTTGGCGTTGTGACAGTGTGAGCATCAGAGTCCACAAGCATTGAAAACTTGTAGAAGGATTTCAGTGACATTTTTTCATTTCCCATCTGCCTAGAAGTCTGGTTTTAATTGCTGTGAGTAAAGTTTTAGAAATTGGCTTTAACTTACATACATATGGATGATGCAGAAGGATTTTTGTGAGATCAGTTTTATTTTCCTTTTTATACTTACTCTTTATTACAAAAGTAGTATATACTCATTTTGAAAAGTCAAACCTTTTGAAGAATATGTCATGTAACAGTCAAAAAATTGCTTGTAATCTCTTTCTCCAAAATAAGACTGTTAACTGTTTGGTATATTGAATTGTTTTCTTAGCAAATTGTAGCTGAATCACTTGAAAAATGTTTGTTCTGCTTTTTCTCAATAAAGATTTTCAAAAGTCCTCTAGCAAGCTAGAGCCTGCTTTTAAAAATGTGTTAACTTTTTCGTTTCAGCCACTTGGGAAATTGTTTCCTTGTCAATGGATAATTTCTCTAAGATAAACTACCTTCAGACAAGTTCAGTTAGAAACTGGTTAGAGAGTTCTTGGTGATGTTACCAGAATTGTGTCAAAATTTTTGGTAGTCTTTCAAAATTTGTGTTTTCATTTTTATAACAGATTTTTTAAAATCCTGATTTGTATTTAGGATACTCAATGAAAAATTCCTGTCCAAAAGTTTTAAGTGAAAAAGAACTGAAACTAGAGTTCTCAAATTGGAGATGAGCAGCTAAGTTCAAAGGCATGAACAGTTTTGGTCCTTGTGAGTATGCATAAAAGACACTCTCACAGTGGGAGTCTGGAAGCGTGTTGGCATTTGCTGAGGGTCTCTCACTGGACACGCTATCTATGAAGCAACTCAGTGCTTTCTTTGGAAACTTGAATTTCAAGTATTAGGGGGACTGGGCTGTTTGTTTTTTTCCAATTATAAAGAAATCGGTTCACTGTAAATGTTTTGGGGAAAAGTCTTTTTGATATTAATCCTGTTCCCCCAAAACAGCCATTGCTGTCTGTTGATGATTTGGAATTCATGATGGAGTGTGTGTGTGTGCTTTTTACCTTAGTGGTATTAAAATGTGATCAAACTTCCTCTTTAAACTCTAAAGAATTCTTTAAATGCTTTCCTCTTTAAATGCATCTCTTGTTTTAGCAGTTTTCTGGTGCGTTTTGTATCATCATGAGTGGTGTGCCCTTTTCTTTACATTTGAATTCTCCAGGTCATAATACTTTCCCTTCTCCAGGGGCTCTTCCCAACCCAAGGACTGAACCCCCGTCTCCTGCACTGCAGAGAAGGCAGCGGCACCCCACTCCAGTACTCTTGCCTGGAGAATCCCAGGGACGGGGGAGCCTGGTGGGCTTCCGTCTATGGGGTCGCACAGAGTCAGACACGACTGAAGCGACGCAGCAGCAGCAGCTCCTGCATTGCTGGCGGATTCTTGACCGGCTGAGCTACAAGGGAAGCCCTTTACATTTGACAGTAGAATCTGAAGCTCGGGCATCCTTCCCCACCTGTACTGGTCCAGTGAAACCCTTTCTGTTGCTTCAGTGTCAGATAAACCCCCCGGTGAGCTTCCCTGGTGACTTGGTAGTAAAGAACCCACCTGCCAATACAGGAGACACGAGTTCAGTCCGTGGGTGGGGAAGATCCCCTGGAGGAGGAAACGGCAAGCCACTCCGTTATTCTTGCTGGGAAATCCGTGGACGGAGGAGCCTGAATAACGACAAGAAGAAACCCGAGGGGCGGGTAGGGGTGAGGGAAGGTGTCCCATCCCAGAGCCCACTGACGGCCGCCCAGTTGTGTCACTTCTGTGACACCTCTAAAAACAGGGGGCAAAGCCTTGTACAGACACTTTGGAATTCTGTCCATCAGCATACTCAGGTGATTTTAGTCCCTTCCTGATAACTAGTAAATCCATTCATTTAAAAACAACAGAACAGAGATCCTTAGAAACTCTCAAAGCATGCTGGTCTCAAATTGACCTATCCCCACCCTCTGAATGTTACAGATATCTTTTCTGACACCTAAAATTTAGACTCTTTTTCTCTTATTTGAAACAAATGAAGTTCAGTTCAGTCGCTCAGTCGTGTCCGACTCTCTGCGACCCCATGAATCGCAGCGCGCCAGGCCTCCCTGTCCCTCACCATCTCCCGGAGTTCACTCAGACTCACGTTTAGGACTCTCTTTACTCATGATTCTTTATATTCCTTTCTGCCATCGAGTTCTTTCCCCATGAGCTCATGTTTCAAGACATCATGTCCGTTTCAGAGGTTCTTTGTCCTTTCCAAAAGAGGCTCACAGTGGCCTGGACCCTCAGAGATCTGCCTGATGAGTCCCGCAGCCTGTGCCCAGCCAGGCCTCCTTCCTGAAACGCGGGGCCCTGATTTACTCTTGCTTCGCCTCCTTCCTCACTCTTTGCTCCTCTGGATGTCCTCAGCTGCTGTTCCATCATCTGGAGCTCTAAATACCTGGGCCCCCTTGGCCCTTGACTTCTTTCCTCTGTACTTCCTCCCTAGGAGATTTCACTTGGTCCTGTGGTTTAACCTCTCACTAGTCCCCAGCTCCCAAATGTGTACATCCAGCCTGGACCTGACCTCCAGGGCCTTGTGTCCGGCTGCCTAGACATCTCTGCTTGGACTCTTTTTAACAGATACCTCAAACATGACCAAACCAAACTCCTTCCCCGCCAGCCCCTACCGAAACCTGACCTTCCTGTGGTCTTCGTCACCTCCATAACTTCTGAGTCTCTTCTTCCATTTGCAAGCGTATCTGAGACCTCTTTCTTCCACACAGTGTTAGCAAATCCTGTTTGTCAGCAAAACCTTCTGAAAGGACCCCTGAACTCAACCCCTTCTCCCCCACTCTGCTGCTGCGGGCCACCAGTATCCTTCTCTCCTCTCATTTATTGCTGTGGTCTCTTAACTGCTTTTTCTCTCGTCCTCCTTAGTTGCTTAATTAGTGCTGCTCTTCCAAATGCATTCAAGCTCTTCTTCATAAGAGCAGCCAGCAGAGGCCTTTACCACTCGGCTCCTGTCCCTACTATTTTCTCACTGAGAGTTAATGCCTAGGTCTCAGCCAGGGTTTGGAGGCCCCCTGTCAACATTGTTTTTTCTGGGAACCTCCCTGGCCTGCCTCCTGCCCTCTGACCCCCTCTGTTGCTCCAGCTGCAGGGGGCTCTGCTTGGCCTTCCTCCCCCAGCCTGCCCTTTGCCTGTGCTTGCCCTCCAGTGCTCCCCAGTGCTTTTCCCTGCCCGACCTGGGTTGTACGTAAAACACCCCCTGCCACTTAGAAATGGTTTTATTTTCTCCAAGGTGCTGGCGTTTATTTGCTAATTTGTCATTTTCCGGAGCTTTCTTCATTAGAATTTAAGCACAGATGAGGGCAGAAGCCTTGTTTGCTGCATCCTCAGTGACTGGAGTATAGTAGATGTAATAATTTTTATGATTTTTTGATTGGGAAATCAGAACAGAGTGTGATTGGTAACTTGTTAGGCCATTTAAGGAATAGCCAGTACTCCTTTCTTAAAATTTTTTTTCTGCCAATTTTGGGGTACATTTGAGGTGATTTTAACTTCTAAATACAGCTCAGATACTGTCAGCCAAGTCAAGACCATGGTAGTATTTCCATGTGAGCCTGCTGGGTTCTAGGCCAGAGAGACTGCACCCCTCCTCTGTTGAGAGGGGGAGCCACCCCATGTCTTGAGCTTCTGTTTCTCCTATGAAAATATCTACCTGTGTTAGCTTTTCAAATTCCATCTCCACCTTTAATATGAAAGTGTTCTTCCAGCTCATCGTCCTGGGGGAACAATCACGCCAAGAGCAGATCCTATACTCATGAGGGCAGAGCAGACGATGGCCTGATGATTAGTAGAGGATATGTTTATTTTGAGCCAAAATTTTATACATAGCTCCCAATCTGCTAGCTTTACTAAAACTGCTTTCACAGAATATTCATCGTGAGCTGAAGTCTTTTGCTGTAACGATAGCTGTTGTTACCCAGACGAGTGGAGAGTGTTGTGTTGGCGCCTCTGCTGGAGTATGGAGCACACCCAGACGTCCCTGCAGTGTGTTCATCTAGTGGAATTCAGCCACGTCTTCTGATTGACAGAGTGCTTTGTTTCCTTCAGTTCAAATAAAATAGTATCAGTTGACTGCAATATAATTGAGACACCCCAGATTTTGCATTTGCTCCTATTTTTTTGGTCATTAACCTATATTTAATTGAAATTAAGTGTAAGTTAGAGTGGATCTCAGTCTGTTCTCCATGAACTGAGTTAGAGTGTACTACTAAAATTATTTATTGGTGAACTTTCTGAATTCTTGGGAGAAATTTGGTTGATAGGTATAATTTCCTCAAATTAAAATTTTTTATTCTTTAATTTTCCTTAAAAATTTGACATATGTTCTTTGCCCTAGTAGATGAATAAGTAACTTAGAACAGTAGTTCAGACACTGGAGTTGCATCAGAATCACCTGGAGGGCTTATTAAAGCACAGGTTGCTGGGCGTTGTCCCAGGTTTTCTGCTTTTTTCTGCTGACTGGGAGCTTGGTTGGGGCTGAAGGGTTCTCTGGGGAGGTGATTTGTTCTTTTTTTTGTCTCTTAATTCTGTCTAAAGCCACATTCCTCTTTTCTATTCCATATAGTTACCTTTTGTATCATTGAGGAGTATTAGGACTCCTAAAAGAGGCTTAAAAACACCTTCTTTCATCGTCTGTAGGTCGTGTGTTATCAGTATACGTAGACATTCTTGAGATGAACTTCGTTGTTGTTTTCTCCGGAGGTACAGAGTCGGGGGTGGACCCGAAAGCACTGGGGTGGGTGCGCGGGAGGCTGCTGGTGGTGAGAGCTGTGCCGCCGGTGCCAGCCCCGCGCCCGCTGCCGGTGCCAGCACAGGCACCTCGAGAAGGAAGAGAGCTGGCGGCCGGGTTAGAAGTCATAGTCCAGAAAATGCAGACGTGGCAGCTCCTGTGAGGCGGCTTAGATCACAGCCTAATGCATTTCTTCTTTCATCAGCTGAGTGCCTTTGATCCACGCTCTGCTATGCGAAGGAGAAGAAAAGTAGGCTCCTGACTCCAGGAGCTCTCAGTCCCTTAAGGAGGCAGACCGTCGTTGTTGTTCAGTCGCTAAGTCGTGTCCAGCTCTTTGCAACCCCATGGACTGCAGCACGCCAGGCTTCCCTGTCCTTCACTGTCTCCTGGAATCTGCTCAGATTAATGTCCATTGAGTCGGCAATGCCATCCAACCATCATCCTCTGTTGGCCCTTTCTCCCCCTGCCCTCAATCTTTCCCAGCATCAGAGTCTCTTCCAATGAGTTGGCTCTTCACATCAGGTGGTCTGAGTATTGGAGCTTTAGCTTCAACATCAGTCCCTCCGATGAATATTCAGGGTTGATTTCCTTTAGGCTTGACTGGTTTGATCTCCTTGCTGTCCAGGGGACTCTCAAGAGTCTTCTCCAGCACCACAATTTGAAAGCATCAGTTTTTCAGTGCTCAGCCTTCTTGATAGTTCACATTCGGGAACTCTCAGATTTGTACATGACTAGTGGAAAAAGCGTACTTCGACTATACAGACCTTTGTCGGGGAAGGTCTGCTTTTTAATATGGTGTGTGGGTTTGTCATAGCTTTTCTTCCCAGGAGCAAGTGTCTTTTAATTTCATGGCTGCAGTCACTGTCCTCAGTATTTTGGATTCCAAGAAAATAAAATCTGTTGTTGCTTCCACTTGTTCCCCTTCTCTTTGCCATGAGGTGATACGACCGGATGCCATGATGTTAGTTTTTTGAATATTGACCTTTAAGCCTGTTTTTTCACTCTCCTCTTTCACCCTCATCAAGAGGCTCTTTAATTCCTCTTTGCTTTCTGCCATTAGAGTGTTATCATCTGTGTGTATCTGGGATATTTGATCTCAAATATTATTGATATTTCTCCTGGCGGTCTTCATTCCAGCTTATAATTCATCCAGCCCAGCATTTCACACAATGTACTCTGCATTGAAGTTAAATAAACAGGGAGACCATGTTTAGCCTTGACATATTCCTTTCCCAGGTTTGAAACCAGTCCATTGTTCATGTCTGGTTCTAACTATTGCTTCTTGACCTGCATACTGGTTTCTCAGGAAATATGTAGGTAAGGTGGTCTGGTATTCCCATCTTTTTAAGAATTTTCCAGTTTGTTGTGATCCATACAGTCAGAGGCTTTAGGATGTCAGTGATGCAGAAGTAGATGTTTTTCTGCAATTCCCTTGCTTTTTCTGTGAACCGGCGGATGTTGGCAATTTGATCTCTGTTTCCTCTGCCTTTTCTAAATCCAGCTTGTACATCTGGAAGTTCTTGGCTCACTTACTGGTAAAGCCTAGCTTGAAGGGTTTTGAGCATTACCTTGCCAGCATGTGAGATAAGCGTGACTTTAAGGTGGTTTGAACTTTCTGTGGCATTGCCTTTCTTTGGGATTGGAATGAAAACTGACTTTTTCCGGTCCTGTGGTCACTGCTGAGTTTTCTAAGTCTGCTGGCACATTGAGTACAGCTCTTTAACAGCATCATCTTTTAGGATTTGAAATAACTCAGCTGGAATTCCATCATCTCCGCTAGCTTTGGAGATGGCAGACAGGCCTCCACTATAAGGTGACTTAAGGGCTTTCACCCAGTTTTATTGTAGGGTGTCTACCTGGATTTGGGAATGAAGGTCAAGGAAGACTTCCTGGAACATGTAGGAATTAGACAAAAAGACCAGTTGTCTAAGTGTAAATATAAGATATTCTATCATTGCTAGGAGATACTGTTTTATTTAATAAAGTATATTAGTTCGAAAACATTTAGCTTGTAACTGATGTGTCAGCATTTTACTTGCCTTTACCTGCTTAAGCCGCGGCATTTTTCTAGGTCTGGTGAAGCCCACAGGAAGGGTCAAAAGATGGGCGCAATAAGAACTATAGGCTAACTGAATTTAAATAGTGGAGGAGCGGAGAGAAAGCACACCTTTGAGAACAATTCAAAAGTATTCTTGATATGGATCAACTGATTTTTACCTTCTTATATCTAAGCATCTTGCTCTAACACACATTCTACCTCACTGAGTTCACACAGAATTCCTGTGATGTCACAGAGACTGGAGAGCAAGTAAAAATTAATATTTCATATTTGTGTGGGATATCAGTAATTATCTCCGGTTCTGCATTTCTGGGAGCTCCTTCAGAATGATTTATTGTGTATCAGTAATCATCTCCAGCTCTGCATTTCTGGGAGCTCCTTCAGAATGATTTATTGTGTATCAGTAATCATCTCCGGCTCTGCATTTCCGGGAGCTCCTTCAGAATGGTTTATTGTGTACTTCTCTGTGTGTTTGGGGAAAGAGAGGGAAGCTGCCCTTCGCTGCAGTGAGAGGCCCTGCGGCAGCAGTGTGGGCCCCTCTCTGGGCGCTGCTGCAGGCTGGCTGTGTGCCTTGGCTGTGCTGCCTCAGTTCCCTCTGCACTCTGAAAGAGTTGTGCTGAAATCCTAAAGTTCCCTTAGCTCTGTTGTTGTATTTTCCTTTCCTTGAGCCTTTTTAGTCTGACTTATATTAAAGTGTAATTTGTAATGAGGTGATGACGTGGACATCCTCTCTCATTTCACTACCAGCAAACGCCATCTATTATGCCTTCTTTTCCAAAGGTCCTTAGATATGATAAGCATCACTCACTGTCCTAGTCATTTTGCCCCTAAATTCAGCCAGTTAAAATTCAGATAGGGAAACCACTGTACTAGCAAATATAATTTCAGTTCTTGTTGCCAGTGTAAAGAAAGCTAAGGCAGGTATTTCATGATGAGCAATATTTTGATATTTGAATGTTGGTCTCTTAAATACCCTTAATTCTGATTTCAGACTAACAAAACTATTGTGGAGAAAGCTTAACTTAGATGCCTTTTCTTCAGTTACTCAAAAAGAGAAGGAGCAATTTTTCTCGTAGTTTATTCACAGAGTTAATACAGTTTTCAGTATTAACAGTTTTCTGTATGTAACAGTTTACAAAACTGTTAATACAGTTTTGTAGTTTGAGCTAGTTATTGATGTCTAGCTATACCTAGATATCATAGTAATGGGAAGCAAAGATGATTCTTATTGGTAACTGAGAGATAACTATTTATTGAACACTTACTAGTTACCGGTCACTGTTAGCATAAGCAGTGAGCAAGGCGGAGCGAGTCTGGGGGCTCTGTAAGCCTCAGCGTGATGGAAGGAGGGAGGGCCAGGACAGTCTGTGAAGAGTGGAAACACGGATTGTGCAGCTACTTTTAATGCTCTGAAAATTGCTCAGGGGTCTGTGTAGCTGGTCTTTTATGTATTTACCTCCCCATTTCATTCTGTTTTCCATGTTTTGTTTCTGTTAGGAGAGAACGTTGAAATTATTCTCTAAGCTATTTGAAGAGAGTGACTAAATGCACCTGGGTCAGGCTGCCTGTGGGTATGAAGTGGTTGGGAGAATCCAAGAACATGGTGGTGAATGGCAGGAGACATGGAGGCAAGTTGTCTAATGACCATCAGCAGAATCAAGCAAAATTACAGCACACGGGGAAGGACAGCGTGAAGGCTGGCAGAAACGCAGGCGAGAGGAGGTCGAGCAGATGTATGTACACCTCAACTGTCGCTCTTTTAATTGTGGTATGGGGCAGGACTGCTGTCCAGTTTGCCATGTGTATTCTCTTCTCAATTAACAGTATGGTTCTTTTACTCTTTCAGAGTTGTGTCAACTTTTATTCTCATCAAACATTGTGTACAACTCAAGTTTAATTATTAATATAGTGTTTTTGTATCCATAACTTTATATTTTGTAGAATTGATACCTGAATGGTTGCTTTGTTCTATTAAAACTATTAAAAGACTGCTATTAAATTTCTTTTAAGTTTAAACTGTGTTTTTTTATGTTTGATGTAAATATAAATATGTATTTCTTTGAAAACTTGTAGAGTGATATGAATGATAAAGGCAGCCCTCATTTACATGTTAAGTGGAAGTTAAGGCACCTTTTAAAATTGTCACCGTGTCTTCTATTTATTTACGGTGAATAGTTTATCCTAACAGAGAAGGACTGTTGACAATGAGTTACTTTTTTGTCTCAGTATCTTTTGGTTGATAATGAGGCTACATATTGAGAGTTCAAGAAAGTGTAGATTTGATCCATGTTTCAGAGCTCTTTTAGGAGTAGTAAATTGCCCCAGGATGAATGTAAACCTGTGAGGAT
Source organism: Cephalophus harveyi (assembly GCA_006410635.1). Classification (NCBI taxonomy): domain Eukaryota; kingdom Metazoa; phylum Chordata; class Mammalia; order Artiodactyla; family Bovidae; genus Cephalophus; species Cephalophus harveyi. The sequence continues at coordinate 347,864 of SJYT01042112.1, forward strand.
GAACAGCATTACACTGGATGTTATTGGGCAAGAATGGTGCAGAAAGTGTCAGTGATGAGGAGATGCGTCATCTTAGATAAAAGACTTCAGTGACTTCATCTAACACCAGAACCCTAGAACACATGGAGCAAACTCTCACAAAGCTGAAGGAAGAAATAGACGATTCGGCAATAACGTGGGACTTCAGTTCCCCACTTTCAATAATGGATAGAAGGGATAAGCAGAAGATGAAGGAAAGAAGACTCAAACAGTACTCTAAACCAGCTATTCCTGACAGACCTCTGTAGAACACTCCACTTAACAGGGGCAGAACACACATTATTTTCAAGCGGACATGAAGTGTTCAGGATAGACCATAGACTAGGCCATACTTTAAGCCTCAGTAAATTAAAAGGATTGAAATCATACAATATATGTTCTGACCACAGTGGAGTAAGACTAGAAATGAATAACAGAAACTTGGGAAGTACACAAATATGTGGGAATTAACTTACTCCTAAATAACCAGTGGATTAGAGAAGAAATCAGAAGGGAAATAAGTAAATAGTTTGAGATGATTGAAAATGAAGATACAACATACCAAAAACTTACGGAATGCAGTTAAAGCAGTGCCTGGAGGGAAATTATAGTTGTGAACACCTGTATTTTAAAAAGAAGGAAAATTTCCTTCAATAATCTAACCTTTTACCTTAAAACACCAGGAAAAGAAAAAAACTAAACCCAAAGCAGGAAGAAGGAAGGAAATAGAGTAGAAATTAACAAAATAGAAAACAGAGAAAATGAACAAAACTCAAGAAGTTCATTCTTTGAAAAGATCAACAAGAATTGGCAAACCTTTAAGCAGGATTGATTAAGAAAAAGAGGACTGAAGAATCAACAGCAGAAGGGACATTACTGTTGTTGTTCAGTTATTAAGTCACGTCCAGCTCTTCGTTACTCCATGGACTGTAGCACAGCAGCCTTCCCTGTCCTTCACTGTCTCGTGGATTTTGCTCAAACTCATGTCCATTGAGTCAGTGATGCCATCCAACCATCTCATCGTCTGCCACCCTCTCCTCCTGCCCTCAACCTTTCTCAGGGTCAGGGTCTTTTCCAGTGAGTCAGCTCTTCGCATCAAGTGGCCAAAGTATTGGAGCTTCAGCATCAATCCTTCCAATGAATATTTAGAGTTGATTTCCTTATGACTGGTTTGCTCTCCCTGTAGTCCAAGGGACTCTCAAGAGTCTTCTCTAACACAACAATTTGAGAGGAACAATTCTTCTGGAGGCTGTGGGATTGAAGGGTATTACTACTGCCTTAGAAAAATGTAAAGAATTATAACAGAATACTATGAACAACTGTATACCAAGAAATAAAATAGCTAAGATTAAGTGAACAAATTTCTAGAAAGTAGTAAATTACTGAAACTGAATTAGAAAGAAATTTATACAAAATCTGAATGAACCTATAAAGCAAGTAAAGAAGATTTAATCAGTAAATTTAAAATCAAAACCAGAAAACACTATCTGCAAAGAAAAGGCCAGTATTATCCTTGTACCAGAGCCATCATAAGAAAAAGAGACCTGCAGACCAGTATCTCTAATAAATATGGATGCAGAAATCCTCAGTAAAATACTAGTCAACCAGATCCAGCAACAGATGAAAAGAGTTCTGTAGCATGCCCAAGTGGGATTTATCCCAGAAATGCAAGGTTGGTTTAATGTCTGAGAATCAACTGATGTGGTATCAATCATCAATAGAATCAAGGACAAAAACCATACTATCATCCTAATAGATGTAGAAGAAGCATTTGACAAAATCCAGCATCCTTTCAGGATAAAAACTCTCAGCAAACTAGGAATAGAAAGGAATTCTTCAACCTGATAATGCCTAATGTCATGTATAATGGTGGATGGTTTCTCCTGAGGTCAGGAACAAGACAGAAATTTATCTGTTCTCATCACTTCTGTTCAGCATTGTACTAGAAGTTCTGACTACAGCAGTTAAGCAAGAAAATGAACTTAAAGGCATCTACGTTGGAAAAGAAGTAAAACAATCTCTATTTGAAGATGACATGATTGTGTATATAGAAAGTCCTAAGGAATCCTCTAAAATATTAGAATGAGTTCAGCAAAATTGCAGGATACAAGTATACAAAAATCAATTGTCTGTCTATACACTTTCAATAAAGAATCCAAAAACAAAAGTAACAGTTTCGTTTACAACAGCATCAGAAAGAAACAGCAATAAATTTAGCATAAAGTGTAAAACTTACACTCTGACAACTATAAAACATTATTGAAAAGAAATTAAAGAAGATCTAAATAAATGGAAAGACATCCCATATTCATTGATTGACTTAATATTGTTAAGATGGTAGTACTCCCCAAATGATCTACAGATTGAATGCGTGCTCTGCTTAGTCGCTCAGTCGTGTCCGACTCTTTGGGACGCCATGGACAGGCTCCTCTGTCCATGGGATTCTCCAGGCAAGAATACTGGAGTGGGTTTCCATGCCCTCCTCTAGGGGGTCTTCTCAACCCAGGGATCAACCCAGGTCTCCTGCATTGTAGGTGGATTCTTTACTATCTGAGCCACCAGGGAAGCCCAAGAATACTGGAGTGGGTAGCCTATCCCTTCTCCAGGGAATCTTCCCAACCCAGAAATTGAACCAGTCTCCTGCATTACAGGCAGATTCTTTACCAGCCGAGCTACCAGGGAAGCCCCACAGATTGAATGTAATCTCTCTCAAAACCTCAACTGGCTTCTCTGTAGAAATTGACAGGCCCATCTTAGAACCCTTAAGAAAATTCAAGGGACCTACAATAGCTAAAAGAGTCTTGAAAAAGACTCAAACTTGGAAGATTCATACTTTTCAGTTCAGAGCTTACTACAAAGCTGCAGTAATCAAGATAGCATTATGCTAGCATGTGGATAGACATGTATTCATGAAATAGATTTGAGAATCCAGAGAAGACCCTCATGTTTGTAGTCAGTTGATTTTTGACAGAAGTGAGAATGAAATTAAGTGAGGAAAGAATCGTTTTTTTAGCAGTTGGTTCTGGCCAAACTGTATACTCACATGCAAAAGAATGACGGTAGACCGAGCCTCAGACCATATGTGAAACATTAACTCAAAATGGACCAAAGACCTGAATTAAATGCTTAAACTATAAAACCCCCAGAAGAAAACATATGGGTAAGTTTTCATGACTTTGGATTAGGCAGTGGTTTCTTGGATATGACACTAAAAGCACAGGTATCAAAAGAAAAAGGATAACATGAATTTCACTGAAGTTGCAGACTTTAAGGAATACCATCGAGAACATGGAAAGACAGCTTACAGAACAGGGGAAAATGTTTTCAAATCACATGTCTGATAAAGGACTAGCATCCAGAATAAGGAACTCTTGAGGGCTTCCCTGGTGGCTCAGTGGTGGAGTCCACCTGCCAGTGCAAGACCCAGTTTGATCCCTGGCCTGGGAAGCTTCCCCATGCATGGGGTGGGGCAGCTGTGGTGGTGTGCCACAATACTGAGCCTGTACTCGAGAGCCCAGGAACGGCAACCACTGAGCCCATGTGTGGCGACTACCGAAGCCCGTACGCGCCACAAGAGAAGCCATCACTGAGAAGCCCGTACCCTGTAGCTGGAGAAGCTGAGAAGCCCGTACCCTGCAGCTGGAGAAGCTGAGAAGCCCATACCCTGCAGCTGGAGAAGAGCTCACACAGCAACAGCGACCCAGCACAGCCAAATAAATTTTAAAAGAATTCTTACAAGTAAATAATAAAAGACAATTTAAAATTTTAACTGGGCAAGGGATCTGAATAGACAGACGTTTCTTCAAAGATATACAAATGGCCAATACATGAAAAGATATTCAAAATCATTAGTCATCAGGGAAATTCAAATCAAAACCATAGGGTACCCCTTCACAATGAGTAGGATGTCTGAAATCAAAAGGACAAATAGTAACGCGTGCTGGTGATGATGTGGTGAATTTAGAGTCCTCATACACTGTTTTTGGGAACATAAAATGGTGCAGCCACTTGGAAAACAGTCTGGCAGTTTCTCAAAAGGTTCAGCATAGAGTTACCACATGACCCAGCAGTTTCCACTCCTGGATATGTACCTAAGTGAGTTGAAAAACATATGTACTCACAAAAATTTTACTTGAATGTTCATGGAAACCTTATTCATCATAGCCAGAAATGGATACAGCCCCTGTGTTTCCATCAGCTGATGAATGAAAACAAAATGTGGTCTATTCATCCAGTGAAGTATTCTTTGGACTTAATAAGGAATGAAGCACTGATGCGTGGTACAACGTGGATGAGCCTTGGAAACATGCTCGTTGAAAGAAGTCAGTCCCAGAAGACCACATGTCCTGTGATTCCATCCATGGGAAATCTTCAGAGCTGGGCAGATCCACAGAAACAGGGTAGATTAGTGGTTGCCGGAGGCTGTGTGGGAGGGAAAAGTGGACAGTAACTTCTAGTAGGTATGGGGTTTCTTTCAGGGGTGATGAAAATGTTCCAGAATTGATTGCAGTGATGGTTATACAATTCTGTAAATATGTTTAAAACCATATTCTGAATCATATACTGTAAATGGGTGACTTGTATGGTATGTGAATTGAATTTTAATAAAGCTGTTATAGAAAATGTAACAACTTTGATAGTTGTACACATACCTACATGCAAAAATTTGACTTGAAAACAAATACCCTTTGCCAGGGACTTACATGTAAGTGTTTATTTTTTTATTTACTTATTGGAAGAGTGGATTAAATGGTGCTCTGTCTCTCATTCTTCCACCTTTTAATTTTGAGAGGCTTAAAGTTACACTGTTCCTATCCTCTGTAATTACATGTGCTGGCTCCATGAAGACTCAGTGACATGTACATCAAACTTAAATCAGCGCTGATGAGGCTTCATCCATACAAGTTTAGTGTTCCTTTCCTCTCTTTACATTGTTTTTCTTACACAGTTAAACCCATTTACTTTAGTTACCTTTTTCAGTCACTACCCTATTTTTATCCGTTCCTTCAAAATCTGTTTCAAGCAGGTTAGTTAGAAATAGGTCTCTTAGTCTCTGTCTGCCTCTCTCCCCTCTCCTGCTACCTAGCTCTGTAACCATAGGCAGGTTTCTTAACCTCGGGGCTTCAGTTTCCTGCATAGTGGGGGTGATAATCACACATCTGCCCAAAAGCAGGAAGCTGAAGGTGTAACACCGTGATGTTCCTTTCTGGCTCCTTTGAGATCTGCCCTTCTGGGACTTCTTGCAGAGGGCTCTTGTGCTCCTCTTGTTTCCTTCTCACCCCGGCCCCGTCTGCGGTGGCCTTTGATGCTGTCTTGCTACTGTGACAAACATCTGCCCGTCTCCTGTGTCTCAGCTCTTCCTTGGATGGGCAAGTAAGGCATCTGAGCCAGGGTATCACAGCTATCTAGACCCTGTTCTTGGGAAACTTGATAATATTATCTGACAAAAATGCTCTCAATCATTGAGTTAATGTACTGCATTTTATTTTTCTGTTTTTGCAAAGAGTACTCAGTTTTTAATTGGTAAAATTGATTGAAGTAGCAGTTTTAATTCTTAATTACTAACTTGAATGGGCAGTAAGGCTAAAGGTTTTTAAGGCAGATTTAAGTAGTAGTCAGTGCGAGTCATTTTTTCTCTTTTCTTCTCACAGGTAATGGGAATTCAGGCTTTGAAGGACAGAGTCGTTATGTACCATCTTCTGGAATGTCTGCCAAGGAACTCTGTGAAAATGATGACCTAGCAACCAGTTTGGTTCTTGATCCCTATTTAGGTTTTCAAACACACAAAATGAATACTAGGTAATTTTAAGTCTTTATTCTGAGTGGAACAGATGATGTCGTTGAACTTGAGAAAATAGATGGTTAATTTTAAGTCAAAATTTAAAGTGACGTTAAAGGAAAGTTTTTGTTGCAGAAGAATTTTCCAAGTGTGAGCCAAGAAAAGCAACAAAAGCTTCCAAGAGCTGTGTGTTTTAATTCTGTATTCTTATTTTATCTTGAGATGGTTCTATTAAAATATAAAGTTGGAGGCATATCTTTATATTCTGTTTTAGATGTTGATGAGAATTATCTTAGCTGAAAGAAATAGCTTATATGCATCCTGTACAATCTTGACAATGTGGATGATTTTTTTTCCTACTTAAATTAGGTGGCATCAGTTTTTTTCATGATTTTATTACAAACTTTTCTTCTTTTAAATAATTGCTACTATGAATTTTACCATTATGTTTTATCTTTGAGACTCAGCTAGTCATTAGAAATAAAGATGTGCTTATATTCAGTATGCAGATAAAAAATATTAATAAATCTGTAATTGCTTTATTGAATATTGCATGCCACATATGTAAAATACTACATAACTCTTTACATCTGTCACCCTTTAAATTTCTTTAATTGTCTTAAACATCATCTTGCTCCCAAAAAGACCCTTTGATAATTTCATAATTAACTGCCGCCAAGCACTGAAGTCAGACCTTTACAACTTTTTGTTGCCTCTTAATGTCCAGAGGGTTTTGAAATCTTGTGGAAAAGCAGGGCAGTGGGGGTTCATTCAGAATGTGGAGCATATTCTGGACCTTTGCTCACTCTTGGCTGCGTCATACCAGCATGATGCTGTGTAGCTGCCATGTCAGGGACAGCCCTGGAGGGACTGGATCACCAGGCGGATGGTCACCAGTAACTAGTTGGGGACAGGTGGTTAGAGGAAAGTCATGTGTTCATTTCTTCCTCTTTAATTCTGTCCCTTGTTAGAATTAAAGGAAGATAATTCGTTTATCAATTATATTCTAAATTCCCAAAGAAGTAATTCCGGTTAAAACATGCCTTTGGTATTTTCATGTAATTTCTTGCCATCATATATCTTTACTTACTAAAATGAAGTGAAATTTGGGATGGACTTGAGATTATTTAACTGGTTCCCTGCCGTCAGAGGGGCACATAGATTTTCTAAAATCAGCGGGATTGGATGCCCTAGTGCCTAACTAAAATCTAGCTTGTATTATTTTGAGTCCGTATCACCTGTTTCCCAGTGAACATAAGAGGCCAGGGCTCATTCTCCTCCCAGGAGAGTCCTAGTAGTAGTAACTCACAGGTTAGCCTGGAAGAAAAAGTGATACACTCCCTGTTTGACCCAGTAGTCTAGTGGCATTCAGAATATTACCTCAAAGGCCTGTAATTATGGCCTGGAGTCATCAAGAAACAGATTATGTTTATGATGCCTTGTATCCTGAAATATGGAAGCATATAAACTACTTTTAGAAAGTTTTTCATCAGAATTACAACAGAAGTTTTAATGGCTTGGGAAGGAACTCCATGTATTCTGAAGCCCTCATGCTTTGACTGTCCCCAAGGCTGAAGAGTTACCTGTTACTGGTTTCTGTAACAGTAAATAACTCATGTTTTCTGTAAAAGTCCTGGACAACTGCTTCTTATAATCAGCTTACATATGAGTCACTTGGGAACCTTGTTAAGATGCAGGTTCTGATTCAGTAGCTTTGAGGTGGGGCCTGAGAGTCTCCGTTTGTCACAAACTCCCAGTTACACTTGGGAAGCAAAATCCCAAACCATCGAGCCTGCTGAGCCTTGTCGCCATGTGCCAAGTGGGTAGAGACTCCCTTATCAGGGAATGTAAAGTTCTGGGACTCATCTTAAGACATGTAATCCTAAAATGTAAAGTTTAGGATTACCACACAGATACTGTTATTAAAACTTTAAATCTTACTATATCCAAGTACCCCAGGTTCATGTTTTCCAGTGCTTCATTTGATTCTACTCAAACAGCTCCTAAAATAGCCTCTGGTGCTGTAGCTAATGCTGCTGCCCCTGGTGAGACTCGGTTGGCCTAGTGACAGGGTCACCGCTTACGGTGCGGCAAGCGGTCAGTGCTGCTGGGTCAAGCACGGCGTGCTGCCGCCTCAGTAGAGGCCGTCATTCATTCTTAGTGGGTCTATTTGAAAATAAAGCTGTCACTTAGTTCTTTATCTTCTGAGTGAGAATTTGCCAGAATGCCACTAACACGATTTTCAAAGTTATTTATAGGCAGTAAGGAAACTTTGCAGTGTTTTCTTTGAAGAATCATTTATACTTCAGAAATTATTAGTCTTTTGAGGACTTCTCTTTCTTTGGGGTGCAAAGAAGTAACTGGAGGATGTGATTGGAACTTGGATTTTAACTCTCCATGCTATCTGTTACTTATAATAAGTGGCTTCTTTGTTCTCATGTTTATTGATCTGTGATTTGATTTTAGTTTTTCTTTTTTTATGCCGTCTTCCTCCCTTCTACTTACTTCAGTTGTATCTTCAGTGATACTGTTCAGAAACAGTAGATGTTTAATTACTTGAGGTTTTCCCAAACTGGATATGTTACGAATTGGTTATATTTTAACCTTAGCATATCCCTGTATTTAAACAAGGCAATCAGACTTGTGGTATGAATACCTAGAAATAGCATAAGCAAAATAGTAATTTCAGTTTATCAGGAAATGTTTTGATTTAGTTGATTTTTGTCAGTTATAAAATTTAAATTCATCCTTTTAACCAGAAAATAGAGTTGTTAGTAATACCTCTAATGATTTTTTAAAAGCTAGTGGAGAGATGAAGGTCGTGAATCAGGAATAGGTGTTACCAGTGATGCCCCATTGTTCAGGCCTTGTGACCAGTGATTTCACAGTATCCTGAGGAGCTGGGGGGACATCACATTGTGAAGAAACGGAAAGAGTCCTCGCAGGGCACAGACTTCCGCCAGTGCAGTCCTCACTCACCTAATTCCACTACACTAACCATCTGATTTTTTTTTCATTATTTATATATTTGATATCTATTGTTTTATCATTTGTATCCACTGTTGAATGTGAACTTATAAATCACTTTAAATGTCACTTTAATATCAAGTATTGGACTGGAAAGCATAAAGAAAGTTTTTGAACTTTTAGTATAATCAAGGATAAAATGTTTTGTGGGAAGGAAAGAATTTTATCTTCCTGGCTTTTTTTATCATTTTGAGCCAACCTGTGGCTTCTTAAAGTTGTTAGATATCACAGCATGTTATGGATTTCTGCTACATCTATTATTGTAAGTCTGTTTAGAAATTACAAATGCAAATTATACAAATAGTTTTTGATTGTTGTTTGTTTTTGCATTTATATAGCGCCTTTCCTCCGAGGAGCTCAAGGCATTTTTCAAAATCTGACAGTTTTTCTCACAACAACCCAGTAAGGTAGGTAGAGAGCATTACAAATAGTAATAAGATACAAACTAACTTGTTTCAGCCATTATGATGTTCTTTTATGTTAAGTAATTGGAGGTGTCAGCATAAACAAGATTTGTAGAACATTTTGCAAACCTTTTGAAAATTTGGTCTTTAGTATTAGCTATATTTAAAAAACCACTTGTACTCCATAACAGGGTAATTTTAAGAGAAATCATTCATCCAAAGATCAGGAGGCACTCCATGGGATTAGCTGAGCACTGATTGCAGGACTCAGCCAGGTACGTTTCTGGTTGTTGTTTACTTTCAGGTCAAGAAGGAATGAAGAGCTGTCCCAGCGGAACTCCCCCCCGCCCCCCAGCATCTCGGAATGTCAGTTTGCAGTTAAACTTTCTTGAGAGGGGGAATGTGTTCACGATGTTGCCTCACGGGTTTATTTTTTATCTTGCATATTTGAGCCTGTTTCTCTCTCTCCTCCCTCCTCCCCTCGCCCCCGTTTTCTGTGCCCCTCCTCTTCCCTCCCTCCAGTCAGCTCTTGGTTTACCCGGAAGGGCAGTGGTGCAGCTAGCGCACCCCTGCAGCTTTCCTCCATTGCCACAGTGGCCTCTTGGGTTTGGAAACAGAAAAGCCAAATAGCAAGAAAACCTGGGAAGTCAGTCTCTGGAAAGAGTGGGGAACAGGTGTGTGGGAGTGTGAATTCATATGTTTTTCCCCTGCCCCTTTTAATAGTAAATAATTGTAAATGCCATATTTTTTAAATTTCCTATACCGGCCATGGGATCAGAGAAGTGTGGGAAGAGAAAAATAAATGTTTGGTTTTTTTAAAGTTGCAAATGTCATATTAAGAGGGAGGAGGGGCGTGTTGATTTGGAAATGCCAAAGACCTGCTTCCCTTGCCTCGCCTGCCACCCATACGCAGTTTGTTTCCACTCCTTTCCTCCTCTCGCTGCGCTGTTAGGGCACCAGGCAGCACGGTCTCGGGCGGGGCTTGGTGCTGGTGCTCAGCTGTAAGTCAGAGCCCGTTCTCATGGTGAAGGGACACAAGAGGGCGCCCCTGCTTCAGATGAGAGCAGGGCCAAGAAAGGCTCGGGCAACAGGCCCCTCCTTCCTGATGACCCTCATGGGGCCTTATTTTTCTCATTTATGGAGCCAGACATAATTTTTTAGATCATCTCAATTTTCTTCTACCTTTAGGAGCAATGGTGTAGAATAGCTTTATACAGTTCGTATGGGAGATTTAGCATGACTGTATTAAGGAGAGGACAGAGCATATTTTTCTATTGAGTAATAGAAAATTAATTTTTTCCAAGATCCCCCATGCCTTTTGCTCTGGACCTGATAGTTGTAACAGCCTTGTTATTAAATAATTTTTATTTCCTCACAGTTTTTATTATAATGGGATTTGACTTGAACTGTCAGCCAGGTGATTTTGATGTTCTATCTGGTTATCGAAAACAGCTGTCTCTTCCCCTTCCTGTCTGCACCCAGTAGCGTTTTCTTCCTCCTTTTTATCACTGTCATTTCATGGCCTATACAGGAACGTCGCTTAGTCGTGTCCCACTCTTGGCGACCCCATGGACTGTAGCCTACCAGGCTCCTGTGTTCATGGGATTTTCCAGGTGATAGTACTGGAGTGGATTGCCATCTCCTTCTCCAGCGGATCTTCCCGACCCAGGGATCGAACCCGGGTCTCCAGCATTGTAGACGGACGCTTTACTGTCTGAGCCACCAATTTACGGTCAAAACGTACTGTCATATTTGGTATGACAGTACGTTTTGACTGTAAATTACATTTTAAGTAAAATGGAGATTCTTGTCCAGTGGGCAGCAAGTGATAGTTTAGGGGGTTTTGTTTGTGTTTGAGGCAGTAGAAGTCAGGAAAGCAGAAAAGAAAGTCACAGGTTGTGTAGAAGGTACAACATTAGTAACTCAACAGGTGGTTGCTGTGTGGGTTTAGCACATTGATTGTTTGGCGGCGTGTTGTTCTTGTTGTTCGGTTGTGCCCGACTCTTTGTGACCCCATGGGCTGCAGCACGCCAGGGCTCCCCGTCCCTCACCATCTCCCGAAGTTTGCCCAAGCTCATGGCCATTGCATTGTGATGCCATCCAGCCATCTCATCCTCTGATGCCCTCTTCTCCTCTGCCCTCAATCTTTCCCAGCATCAGGGACTTTTCCAGTGGCTCAGCTGTTCTCATCAGATGACCAGTATGCTGGAGTTTCAGCTTCAGCATCAGTCCTTCCAATGAGTATTCAGGGTTTCCATCACAAGCAAAGAGTAAACCAAAGGATAGCTGAAAAGTGTCTTTAGATAGAAGGTTTCAGAAAGTGGGGAGCAGGAGTAGCTGGTGTCTGTTCCAGGTCTGTGACTTATTTTTCGTCATGTTCTTAAGATTTTGAGGTGAATATAGTCCTGACTCTGATGTGTGCAGCCATGCCGTTACTTTACGGGTATCACCATTGGTCAGTCCTACATTGAACGTGTAAAGATTGCTGTGGCCCCATCACTTAACATCATGTATTATTGCTCAGAGGGAACTTTTGCTTTTCTCTTTACCATGCAAAATGTGAGTTTCTGTTCCCCGTCATTTGGTATTGCCTGGAGTGGTGTGCCTCAGCTAACAGCTGCTGAGTGGTCTTATCTGTCCTTCATATGCACATAACCCCATAGTGCAGGGTTGTAGCCAGAAGGGTTTAAGTTTGGGTTTCTTAGTGAAACCCAGTGTTGACAAAATCACTTGTGATGGCTGCACTTCAAAAGTAGTTTAATACTGTAACTGTGTGCAAGTTTGAATACCATCACAGTTCTGCAAATCTGTATTTTAGTGATTTGCTGACACCATAGTCTGACAGTCTAGTTACAGACATTCTGAATTGTCCAGAGGACTTCCACTCATCTGTCTGTGCGGGCTGGTGTGCTAGCTGATTGAAATGGGAAATAAAATAGGGCACTGTTTGTTCATGTGCTATCTAGAGCTCCTTTGGATCCTTCTATTAGGAGTCGCAAGAGCTTCCTAACCCTGGAGTCTGGGGCTCATGAGTTTCTAGAGGTGTCAGTGTGCTCCCCCACCTGAAGGCCTCTGAAGATCCTGCCCAGTAAATTGTATTACACCTACTCTCTTCCTCGCACCTTCCCCCTTCCTTGTTCTATAACATTCCTTGTCCTGTTGCTCGCCGGCTGACTCCCTCAGCCCTGGTCATCTCTTTGAATCAAGCCTTAGAATTTCTGCTTAGGTCCTCTGCTTATAATTTCTCTCCTTTGCCTTCCTCCTTCTGATTCCTTCCTCCCTCTAGTGATAGTCTGTTTTTTCTTGAGAAATCTCAGTTCACCACCTTCTTCACTGTCCGTATCAGGTATAATCTCCACACCTGGAGGTGCCGCACCAGTGTTGTTTGTACCACGTTAATGTATATTTGCACAGTGATCCTTGCTTCTCTGTTTGATGCACGAATATGTCTTTCAGTCCCAGCAAAATTTTCTGTAGAACAGTATCCATGTCTTCTAGCTTATATTTTTCACCATAGCACCTGTATGCACAGCACCAAAAAATAATCCTTGGTGAAATATTGTGGCTTAAAATCTTACTGAATCTTAATGTATTTTACTTGAAGAGCAGTCTGTAATTCCTTTTTTTTGTTGGCTGTTTATTTTTAAAAATAAACTAACAGAAGAAATTTTGAAGTTAAGCTCCAAGAACTTTTAATCATAGTGCACATTTTGTTGAGAACATAGCTTTAAAATGAGTAAAACTTAAATTTTACCTGGGCCATGACTGTATCGTGTGTTTGACGTGCCTGGCCATGTAGTGTTTTAAAGTTGTCATAGCTGATTTTATGTAGATGCCTTCTGAAATTTTACCCCAGCAGTTTTTCCTTCCATCACTGCCGCAACAGCACCACCTCTCAAGTTGTACTCTTGCATACTTTTTGTTCTTGGAATGCAGTAATCACAGACTTCTTTGATGTGGCTGGTAGAACATCCATCCAAGTGTGTTTCAAGACCTGTCAAGATGCTTAGTTTGGGGTTTTTCTAACTGTACATGGAGGGTGTTTTTGTTTATGGCAAAATTCTGTTTACTTCATCCTTCTTCTAAAGCTCAGTGCCCTGCACTCTTCTGGCTTGCTTCTGCATGTTTTAAAAAATCCTGTCCTTCCAACTCAATTAGATGAACTCTATCCTAGATCTCTTGTTTTGTACTCCCCAAATTAGGTGACAGTTAAAAAGTCTGAATTAGCTTTCATTTGAATCACCTGGTCACCTCTTGGTTAATGAGATAACAGTGAAATAAAAATACTAAAGTACAGTTTGAGGAAGGGAAGTTATATTTCTTGGTGATCAGTATTACTTTAGTACTCATTATCCAGACTACTTACTGTTTTCTTGTTAGGTATGGCTGTTGTTTTTAGGTTACTTTTTTCTCAAAATCTTTTAACTAACAGTGGCCCAGGGATGATGGAAGATAACTAAAGTTGTTTTGATTTCTTTCAGATTTCGGCCTATTAAAGGAAGGCAGGAAGAACTCAAAGAAGTAATTGAACGTTTTAAGAAAGATGAGCACTTGGAGAAAGCCTTCAAATGTCTGACTTCAGGAGAATGGGCACGGCACTATTTTCTCAACAAGAACAAAATGCAGGAGAAATTATTCAAGGAACATGTGAGTTTATTGAAAAAATTAATACTGTTTATCTGTTCGGATAAGATTAAAGGAAACTAAAATGTAAATTTTAGTGAACACTGAAATTTTAAATCCAGTTTTCATAAAACTAATATGAAGGTCTAATAATACATTAGATAAATTATGACTATCCATAGAGAAAACTTTGTTGTCTAGAAGTAAAACTTTGTGTGAACTTCTAGAGTAACATAGCCAAGTCACCAAGTATACAAATACGTGAAATTTTAAAATAACAATATTTGTTACTTAATCTTAAATTTTTTCATTGGTGGTGGTGGTTTGCTTTTATAATTCTGAGAGCCTAGCAAGGTAAATAATTTAGTGTGAAGTAAGTATCAAATTTTTTTTCTGTTTTAGGTATTTATTTATTTGCGAATGTTTGCAACTGACAGTGGATTTGAAATATTGCCTTGTAATAGATACTCTTCAGAACAAAATGGAGCCAAGATAGTTGCAACAAAAGAGTGGTAACTATCACACTAGTGTAAAGCCGTAAAATAGGCTTGTTTGAAGTGCTGTCTCAATTCCCATCCCTGCGCTAAGAGAGCCCAGGCTTGCCCTGGAGGAGCCAGAGCAGGGCCGGCGCCTCGGCCGTGGCTTGGGGTGGGACGTGGCGAAGCCGAAGGCTCTGCAGTGAGCCAGGCCCTACTTCTAAGCCAAGGGCTTTGTGTCTTCGTCTTGACAAGTCCGCATGCCTGCTAAGGGACTGCTGAACGAACGGTTAGGGGTGTGGGGTTAGATGACCTAGCTTCCAGAATCGGTCTTTCACTGGCCTGTAAGAAAGGTTACGTATGAAGTTTTAATGGTCCAAGGAATTTCATGTGTAAAAACTGAGGAGCACATTGCCTGCTAAAAATACATGTGTGTGCCAGCTCAGACAAATGTAGTGAAGTTGACCCCAGGTAGGAGGGATGAAAGCCATACAGGAAAGAGAGTATGTGGTTATATCTTTCTTCATTAGAAAGAAGAATGCCTATTCCCTGCCTTACCTCCCAGAAGAAACCTGTAGCCTCTCTCTTATAAGACCCCTGACATTTTTTGTAGGAAAAATGTTAGGGTCAGTTACCTGAAAATGGAACATTAAAGAGCCTGACTCCTGGCCTCTTGAAAAAAATGTGTGTATGTACGTGAGTGAGCGTGTCTGTCTGCCGTGGGATGGTACCCAGCCTCCTGCTGGGCTCTCGTGGCTCCCTGCCTGGCAGATGGGTGTGAGGTTTGAGGTCTTGGGTTCTGGACTGCCCCATCTAGGACAGTGGCCACCAGTCATGCGCGGCTACTGGACTTTTGAAATGTGGCTGGTCTTAATGAGTTGAGAAGTGCTGCAGCTGTGATAAACATGTCAGATTTTATATTGTGTTTCTCATTCGTATTTCATACTGCTGACCTGCTGAAATAGCATTTGGGTTGTATTGGGTTAAAGCATGCTACTGAAAGTCCTTTCACCAGTTCCACTTGCCTTTCTTCCCACAGCCCCTAGATCGGTGTGTGTCGGGCTCGCACTGCACTTGGCTGGTGCTCTCCCGAGGGCGGCACCCCAGTTCTGGGTGCTCCTGACCTCTTACTGCTGCTCATCTGTGTCCTCCTCCAGGGTCAGCAAGCTGAGTTCAGTGCAGCGGCTTTTTGAGTCCTTCCTGCCTGCAGAGCACAGGGCCTTCAGAGGTGTAGGTAGCACGATGCCTGCAGGACTTCCTGGTCTCTTGTAGGGATCAGGCAGCTGCGCAAGGCTGTGGGGCTTCCAGGGAAGAGGAGATGATATCCAGGTGCAGTCAGCGTGAGTCAGTTAAAACACGCACAGCTAGGTCTTCTCAATTCCTGGTATTTACTGGACAGGCTTATTTTATTAAAAGAAGCCTTATTATTTATAATTACTAGTAATTTTTACCATCACATATTTTAAATAGGAAACGAAATGACAAAATAGAATTGCTGGTGGGTTGCATTGCCGAACTTTCAGAAATTGAGGAGAACATGCTGCTTCGACATGGAGAAAACGACTTCAGCGTCATGTATTCCACAAGGAAGAACTGCGCTCAGCTCTGGCTTGGCCCTGCTGCGTTCATCAACCACGGTAAGCTGTTTCTGAGGTGTTAGCTCTAGTGTTGGGTAGCACCGCTATAACTGAGGGTAAGCTTATCTGTCTTCCTTCAAAGGAGGGTTGGAAATGGAAATTCTTTTTGCACAAACTTATGAAAATAAGTCTTCCTGTATTTTAACTCGAGATCAAAAACTTCTATCAAAAGTTGGGGAAATTATGTGGAAAGCTTATTTCAGATTTCTATAATTGTTCGTGTTTCAGATCTTATCTACAGTTAATTGACTTTATCTTTTGGACATTTTTCAGATTGCAGACCTAACTGTAAGGTAAGC
This sequence comes from Cephalophus harveyi, assembly GCA_006410635.1. Taxonomy (NCBI): domain Eukaryota; kingdom Metazoa; phylum Chordata; class Mammalia; order Artiodactyla; family Bovidae; genus Cephalophus; species Cephalophus harveyi. The sequence continues at coordinate 364,127 of SJYT01042112.1, forward strand.
GTAAAAAATACTTTATCTCAAGTATTTTGTCTTTGCTTTAGGTATGCGTTTCTTAATGAGTTCATTTTATTTCAGTTTGTGTCAACTGGTCGAGATACAGCATGTGTGAAGGCCCTAAGAGATATTGAACCTGGAGAAGAAATTTCTTGTTATTATGGAGATGGGTTTTTTGGAGAAAACAATGAATTCTGCGAGTGTTACACTTGTGAAAGGTACAGTATCGATTAATGCCTGATGGCTGTGAGAATGAGTGCGTGCCATCTTCTCATCATTTAGATGGCAGGGATAGTCTTCTGTGTCCTGTAGCGTCACACCCAGGACAGCAGACAGGAGTGAAACCAGAGAGGACAGGACTATTTAGGGGCACCAGTGCCTGGCCTTCTAAAATGTTAAAATCATTCCCAGCTGTTACCCTTATGAGTGAGTCAGAAAACAAGTATGCTTCAGCAGAGAGTGGGAGACACACACATACAGTTCCAGGGTGGGGTTGCTCCAAAATGGCAGGTGAGATTCACCACTGATCATCATTTGAAAACCCCAGGCTGTGTCTTCTGGAAGTCCTGTGTTTGGATGTACGTGCTCTTCACGATTTTGAGTCCTACTGCTTGATGAGGACCTTTCTTTTGTGACGCATCGAGACGGGTCCTTGTGGAAACCCCCCAGATCTGACTGAGCAGGACTCCTTGTCCACGCTGCTCATCTCCTGGTGGCAGCGTGTTTGTAGAGCTCACAGAGGCAGCTTCACAGGCTTGTCTGGGTTGGCATAGCCACATGGGGAGCACTTCTGGATTTGGTTTTTGTTATTTTAGTTTCTTAATTGAAATATAGTTGATTTTCGGTATCATGTTAGTTTCAGCTGTACAGCACAGTGATTCAGTTATACACGTATATATATATATACATATTCTTCTTCAGGTGAGCACACGTAGATTTATTGAACCCATTTTATGTGCTGTGTGAGGTCCGGGTGCTTGACTCTCCTGGACTCAGTCCTCAGCCGTCCTGGGAGCGGATGGTAGAGTGGGACACTGCAGGTGCAGGGACCCAGCTCAGCCCGACTCAGCCTGCTCTCTCGCCGCTTTGTGTTTTTTGCACACGGGAGCAGAGAGGGGGCGGTGCTGTTTCTCTCATTGTGAACACCCAGCTGCCAGCCTCCCGGCCTTGGGAGACGTGCTGATTCCCCCGAGCTCGGCTTTCTCTCCTTTCTGGGCAGCCAGAGGTCTCTCGTGTCGTGAGGGCGGAGGCATGGAGCCGTGGCTCAGCCCCAGCCGTTTCTCTCCCAGCTCCCGGGCCCTTGACTTGAAAGGATGGCAGGAAAGGAGGGGTTGGGAGTGTGGTGGGATACAATTTATCTTTTTATAAATTAAAAAAATGGTTCAGACATTGGTTAAATCTTAGACCAGTCCACAAGAAGACCCTTTAACCCACAAAGTCGTTTAATTATAGTCGAATAAAGCTTTAAACCACTGTGCAGAGACAGCATGGCATAGCCCAACCTGAAGCCTGACATCAACACCCTACGTTGGGATCCTGGGACTCTACAGTTCACTAGCTGTGTGGTCTTGGGCAGCTTAGCTGCTTTTGTGCCTTAATTGCACCATCTGTGAAATGGAGATAACACTAGGGTATCATAGGGTTGCTGTGAGGATTAAATTTATCTCACAAAAAGTATATAAAACACACAGTTAATATTCAGGTGTTAGGTGTAAAGGTATTTTGTGGTTTCTGGTCATTTTCCTATTAGAATGTAAGTTCCATGAAGGCAAAGATTTTTATCTTTTTCATTTATTGCTATGTTGCTAGCATCCAAAACAGTACCTGACACATAGTAATAACTACGTGCTTGATAACTGTTTGGTGAATGAATGAATGGAGTAAATGATACGCTGAATATGTTTAGGAGTCTTCCTACAAAATGTAACTGCACACACAGGAGTCCACACCAGCCGTGAGGCAGCTCTTTCACTGGCTCAGGACCGCGTGTGCCGCCATGTTCCTTGGGCAGCTGAGCTCTCCCTGAGACTGTTTCTCACAGGCCAGGTGGGCTGATCCTGCCTACTCGATGGGGTTAGTGCAAGGAATAAATAGAAATGTGCAAATCACTTTTAATGGAAAGGCCTCATATGGAGCAGTAGGCACGGCTTTTATCAGACTATTGGAGAGTTTGATTTAAAGGTTGTCTGGGAATATTCTTGAAATCCTCAGGGACAAATTGTTTCTGCCTTTCCAGAAATTAGGCAAGAGAATGAGACCAGTCAAAGGAACTCGTTCAGTTATTATCATCTAGTTACTGAATAGTTCTCGCGGTAAACCTCGTTCAGGCAGGGTAAACGAGGCCAGCCCGGTGCCCGCTCTGAGAGCAGTGCTGTGAGGGAGCACGCGGCGTGCTGGCTGCCGAAGGGCGAAGACGGGAGAGCGCGGTGTTCACAAGGCCCTGACGCCACGGATGCAATGTCCAAAAGATGTCTGGTGCATGCTTCTGGGCAGTGACCATCCTGACACAGTAGTAATACTTTTCATAAGTAAATGTTGCAAATGTAACTCCTGAGAATTTGAAGAATAAAATCTAGTGAGGGATTGAAGAATATGAAGTACCAAAGTATTTTAAAGTGTGATAAGTATATGAAGGACCAAAGTATTTTAAAGTGTATGAAAGTATGTTTGATGACGACCACATTTTGCAGTATACTGGGGGCAGTTTGCTTTAATAGGTATTAAAAATTACTGTGAAATAATTGTGTTCAAAACCTGATGATACTGGCTCAGATATGAACAAATAGATAAGAGGACATGAACAGAGTCCTGAAGCAGAGCTCAGTGTGTATGAGATCTTAATACCATGTGTAAGGAAATGATGATTTCTTTAATAAAGGTGGTGGTATAATTCATCATGGGTCTGAAAGAAAACCAAGCTCACCTCCCATCTCATACCATATACAAGATAAATTCCAAATAGATTAAAATTTTAAATTTAAAAATTAGGTAAAATGATTAGAAAAATTTTAGACTTATATGTCTAAACTTGGTAGTGGAATTTTCTGGAAGAAGTTAGTATAAGAAATGGTGAGTATGAACATTGAATGGCCAAAAGCAAAAGTGAGATAAATGATTAACTTGAAGGGAGGAAAAAGCACACATATGGCCACGTTAATAACCCAAGGACAGAAAACTCCTAGAGCTCCTAAAGAAAAGATAGGCCCTATTGGAGAAAAGAGGGCTTTGGAGGATGCCACACAGAAAATGATAGCTGTAAACAAGGCAAGTGAAACAATAGCTAGGTATTCATTTTTACCAGCAAATGGGAAACACTGAAAAGTATACTCTGTGCTGCGGGTGAGGATATGGAGAGACCGGCCCTCACACAATGTCAGTAGGGCTGTAAAGTGCTTTAACCTTTTGGGAACTTATTCTGGCAGTATTTGTCCAAAATACTAGCACCCTTTTGTCTGGCAGCCAGTTCCATGTGGAGGAGTCTGTCCTGTGGGAACAGCAGCACTGGTCAGTGTGGGCTTGGTCTCAAGAGCAGTGCAGCAGCAGTGTCCGTGGTGGCAAGCAGACGCCAGAGCACCTGCAGGCTTCAGTCACCCCCACTGAGCGCTTGAACAGATTAGGGTATGTTTAGTCTGTGTCAAAGGCACAGCTTTCAAAACATGCTGAGTTCAGAAGTGCTTGTGCATAGTATAGCGATAAGAGAGCTGGGGTGGGAGGAAAGGAGGAAAGCTGCTTGCTGAGTGGAATGTGCGGTGTTACCTATTGGGGGTTTCTTTTTGCTTAAGGAGAAACAGCAGCAGGGTGTGTAGCTCGTGGCAGAGCAGCAGATGAGGTGCTGGCAGGTGGTTAACACAGGTGCCAGGGCTCTGCGCATGGAGACGGCTGGGAAGCTCGGGGAACTTCCGCTTTGGGGAGGCAGAGCCAGGGATGGTCTCACCTGTTGCAGCAAGCACATATCACTGTCATAAGTTAAAAAGAAGAAATCAGGGAAGTAAAGAAGCAGATGAATGGTCATTTTACTTAAAAAAATTAATTTCCAGATAATTCCACCCATGATCATTTGTTTTGTTAGTAAGTATGGCCCATCTTGGGCTTCCCTTCAGCTCAGCAGAAAAGAACCCACCTGCCTATGCAGGAGATGGTAGGTTTGATCCCTGGGCTAGGCAGATCCCCTGGAGAAGGAAATGGCAACCCACTCCAGTATTCATGCCTGAGAAATCTCATGGACAGAGGAGCCTGGAGGGCTACAGTCCATGGGGTCACACAAGTGTCGGACATGGCTTAGCGGCTAAACAACAATAGGAATAATCAAAGCAGATTACAGATCATACTTAGCTAGTGGTAAAAACAGGTCTTTTAATGTCTCTTATTTAGTAACATTCTGTTAACTTAATGATGTTCATCCAGTAACTTTAAAGGAGGAATTTTACAGTTTTCATTACTCCAGAAATGAGATTTTCACTAAGATAGCCTAGCCTTCCTAATATAAAATTTCCATCAGAATTTATTTGTATCTAACATTATCTTCTAAGTAATGACTTAGTTTATGGAAATTCTCTAGTTTCTCTTTTAATTCCTTCATTCGCAATATTCAGTAATGGAATGTTAAATTATGCAGAACAAAGCTAGGATATAATTAACAGGTAGGTTATTTTTACCTGCATTTGAAATTCTGCAGGGTCCAATACCTTCTCAAGTGATTGACAATAGTCATAACAAAGTGTTTTAAGTCTGGGGCTTTGGGGCATTAATTTTATCTCCGTATTTATTTTGAGAGTCCTAGACTTGGCAGCTTGCAGTGATTAAGCCTCATCAGTTCATCTCACCTGCTGACCTGGTGTGGACAGGTGCTCTCAGCAACCAGGCTGACGGCAGTGAGTATGCTGTGTGTGTAACCTGTGCTGTTTCTTTTTCAGACGGGGAACTGGTGCTTTTAAATCCAGAGTGGGACTGCCTGCGCCTGCTCCTGTTATCAATAGCAAATACGGACTCAGAGAAACAGATAAACGTTTAAATAGGCTTAAAAAGTTAGGTGACAGCAGCAAAAATTCAGACAGTCAATCTGTCAGCTCTAACACTGATGCAGATACCACTCAGGAAAAAAACAATACAAGTAAGTAAGGGAGGTTTCATAAGCGTATCTTTTTTTATTTTTTATTTTTTTAAGTATTTTCACAGAGTTTGCTTTCTAAAGCATGCTTTAGTAGTTTTGGTCTTTTGAACATTGAGAGCAACCCTGGGATTCATGCCCTTCACCAGCACTGCAAGGTTCTAGAAGTGATTCAGGCACAAAGTAGTCTGTATCATGCCTCCAGATTTTAGATGGTACTGAATTGTCTGCTTTTTGTGAATACTTGGTAACAGGACATTAAATTTCTTCGTCATGTGTTCCAGGGTCATCATATGTTTGACAGAAAGCTTTCCCGGTGTGAGTTTCTCTGTAGCGGTGGTGTTAGGTCTGCGAGAAGACAGAGAGAGGACGGGGCCGCAGCACACGGGCACTTGCGTGTCCCGCGCTGGCCAGTCTGTTAGCAGGGGTGATGGACTTGGGGTTCGTAGCTTCTGGCCTCAAGGCTTCCACCTTTTTACTGCCCGCTTGCCATTTTCAGAATGAACTGACCCAGTTCGCCAAGCCACCAGTCCCCAGACTCAGAGGTGTGGTAGAGCAGCAGTTTGAATGTCACTGTACGGTGACGAGTTGTCGTAGCCGCTGCCGAAAGTGGGAAGAGAGATGGAAAGGAGAAAGGGACAAGCTTTAAGATCCCAGTGGCTTGTGGGGGCAAGACCTAATGGAAACTGGAAAAAGAATGAAGAATAAAGAGAAAAGAAAGAAGAAATCCCAAATGAGCATAAGGAAACACGCCATGTTTGTGGAGCTTTGACATCCTGGAAGCATTCTGATCGCTGCTGGTCTTCATCTGAGTGACACCAGTTTGCTCTAGTGGCCCCTAAAGCAGTAGGCTCTTCACTCTTTTCTTGTCTCTGATAGGAATAAAATGTTAAAGTTTTAACTTGATGGTCCCTAGAATATGCCTATTTTAGCACTATAAATGTCTGTACATACTTCTGAGCAGTAAATACCCTCTGAGGTCTGACTATTTTAGACTCTTCCTGTCTTCTGATGTTTTCAGCCCACCTCTGGGTGCTCTCCACTACAGAAAGTCCCAGAGAGAAGGGACGGTGTCTCCCGCGATGGTGAATGTCACTGCCATGCGTTTCCGAATCAGCCGGTTGCTGGAGTCAGAGGCCAGGGCTGACCTCTAGTGTGAAAGGCAGTGCTGTTCCTCTGCAGGCTTTAACGTCCAAAGTGAACCAAAAAGAGCAGTTAGTTTGTCATTCACTGTTGACTGTTGGTTTTAATAATAAATGCAGCATAATCAACATTTTGTTTTCTGAGTCTGGTTCCTTGGTGAAACTGGAGACTTCTGAAGCCCCTTTTAATAAGTGTCTACGTGAAAACACTTAGAAGCGAGCCGCCATCCGCAAGGAGAGATGGCCCCGACACTGTCCACATGGCTCTGTGACCTTGGTGGGGGTGTTTTGTGTTCTGATGCATTAACTCTATTACTGATGTACGGATACTGAACTCAGTACCCCACTTAGTTTAAAAGATCAAAATGGAAAAATTGGAAGGTGCTGAGTGTTCTGTGACCATCTCAGGAATATTTGTTAATAAACCAAATACGTGTTCAGAGTCTGCTATTGTTAAAGAGATAGAAAAGTGTGTGAGGCTCAGGCCCTTCTGTCAGGGACTTTAGGCCGCAGCTCCAGACCCGGACCAGGACACAGTAACCCTGGGGAGCTCCGCTTGCTAAAGGCTGGAGGGGGCAGGTAATCCTTTGAGCAGCAGTCTCAGCATTACAGACTAGAACTGGCACTTCACTGTGACTGCTCGTATTAGGGTGCTTCCTTTGTTCAGATTACCTTTCTACAGAATGGCTGTCTTGAGTAATTCAAGGGGTGGCGTCAGTAACTGTGAGGGCCATGAGACAGTTACTGGACGTGGCCGGGGCCTCTGAAGGAGCTCGAGGCTCCCTCCTGCCGTCTCTGAGAACCTTGTTCACTAAGTGTATTTGTAGCAGTATTTCTCAGGCTCTTCCAAGTGTTCTTTTCGGCTGTTTTTCTTTTGGTGTTTGCGTCCTGACCATGCTCCTCTACCTGTTGAAAGGAGGACCTTTTGAGTCTGCAGCTGGTGCAGGGCCAGAGCTGCCCAGCCTTCCTCCTGGGTGGCATGGGCGAACCTCAAGTGTACAGGTCGGAGGTGCCCATCTCATCCCGTGGTTTGCTTAGAATCCAGCAGCTCACAGCTAGAGAGGAGCTGCTTTCTTTGAACATGTTCTTCTTAAAGAAACATTTCTGCCTAGTTGGAAGAAAAAATTACTTGTTCCTTCCATGCAGCTCCTGTTTTGGAATCTTCTCAAGAACCACAACTTGACTGTTTGCTTTAGCATCCAGAGAGGAGGCAAGAGATCCATGTTCACAGAATCAGGCCACAGACCTTAACTACATGCTATGAACAGGAGGCCCAGGGGTTTTGGCTCTTGTGCCTCCGTGGCTAGGCCACTCCCCACGGTGCTGCCTCAGGATGTGAGTGTGAGTCCCCAAGGACTCCCCCCAGCGGAATCATCTCATTCAGCTTGACTGAGGAGCACCCGTCCTGGAGATGGACTGGGCCACCACTTGTCACTCTCTCTCCCGCCACAGACATCTCTAGTGAGTCTGAATGAAGCAGCCTGGCTGCTTCCTAATCCTTTCCAATACCCTGTTCCAGGCAGACATGCCCACCTTGGCCCCATGAGGTGGAGCCTGCTTGTGGTGCCTGATAAATTCCTTGAACTGAAGTCCTTAGACCCCATGTTGTGAACATCTCAGGCCGTGTGGCCTCGTGTTCCCTTGGTCCCACCGTGTGTGTTTTTGAGGCTCTTCCAGCGCAGAGCATAGATACAGCCCAAACCTTTGGGGTGCTTTGGCGTTGTTTCACTGCGTTTGTTTCTGGCTGTCATTCTTGAACCCCACGCAGAGCTGCCTGATTTTGAGGACACCCTGAGGTCACCACGATAGCAAGGAGCTGGCACTGGCCCCATAATAGTTCTGTGGTGTGCCTTAGAGGCCATGTGACAGTGTGGTCAACATCGAGCCACAAGCCTCGGTTCAAACCCCATCTCTGCTGCTTACCAGATGGACACTCTTGACTGGCACGTGAGTCCACGTGAACCTGGTTTTCACTTAGGGTAATAGCTTTTACTTCAAAGAATGCTTATTAGGATTCAGGTCGTACTAATTTGGCCATCCTGTACTGTACCTAGTATATACTAACGGCTAAGGGTGTGTGTCTCCACCTCAAATCACTGTCTAGGTTAATGCGGTTGGGATTTGTCCCCGACAAGGGAAGGGTACCACACGGTGTGTTAGTGCTGACGCCAGGAGAGCCACCGCCCTGCCCGCCCCCGCTGTGTCAGGATCTTCAGTCTCTTGATAGACTTTTCTTAGTTCAGCGCCTCTCCTTCAGCCTGCTCTTGCTGCCACTCCCTGTGCCAGAGAGGGTAGCGGCGCCTCTGTGGGACGGTGAAGAGCCCTGGGCACTTGGTCCCATTGCTCACAGTTGTCTTAGCAGCTGTGCTATTTCTGTCCTTTGACTTGAGCATACCTTTGAGCTGGGCTTTTGATAAGATACTACTTTTCTAACAAAATGGGAATACACCGATATATAACATAAATAGGTAAGTGAACTCCACTGCAATAAGATGTAGATGCAATAAGATGTAAGATGTCTCTGTTGTGCTCTTTAGAACACAAACATACTAAAGGGCTTTGTCAGTGGTTCACTGCAGTCAGCTAACAGCCTCCTGGAAGGAGGGGTGCAAGGGGGAGCCCAGGTTGAGTATCACCACACAGGGAGATTCATCCAGGGCTTAAAAGGAAGCGCCGAGTGTGGAGAACCTCAGGTGCCATGAGGAGTTATAGGAGGGTAGCCTGTTAAGAGAGTCGTGAAAGGCTTCCTGAGAGAGGTGTTTGCTGAGCTGAGTCTTGAAAGCAGGTGAGGAGTTGGCCAAATGGACCATACTCAGAGCAGAGGGAACGTCTCAGATGAGGACATGAAGACCAGTGTAGGATTCGAGTCTAGTCATCAAAGCTGAAATAGAAGGGATGTGACCGGAATTGAGAATTTTGGACTTTATTCTTGGTCTTAGGTTACGGGAAGGTTTCAAGCCCAGAGGTGACCAGAAGTCCTAGGGAAGTCACCCTGGGCTGTGTGGTGGGGAGTGGAATGCTGGGGAAGCAGTAGGGGCAGGGACAGGTGGGAGCTGGCGCCAGAGTCACGGCAAGAGACGGTGGCATTGGGAATGGAGAGGGAGGTGGGTCCGGCCACCGCGCAGGAGTGCACTCTTGGAGACGTGGCGGCCGGCATCAGGGGTGACCTCCCCGTTGCTGCCCAGGCAGCTGGCTGCCTGGTGCTGGCAGTGAACCAGATGGAGAGGAGGAGGAGGAGCGTGAGGCTTGGTGGTGAGCTCCCTTCAGGCATGTTGGCTTGCGAGGGGCTTGGGAGACCATCTTAGAGGGAGACCAAGGTCCCAGGGCCATCTGGTGAGGTGAATCTGTAACTAAGGATGGATTTGGGCTAGAGAACACCGTATGGGGACTGCCAGCATGTCAGTGTGGACAGCCTGGACGGAGGGGCCGCTTATCCCTGGGAGACTGAGTTTTGAAGGGGCCTAGGACGCAGAGGCCTGCAGAGTGCAGGCCACAGGGCAGATGGAGGAAGACTGCCAGGGACAGAGAGACAGCCAGGGGATGGCTCTCGTGAACAGCCAAGGAGAGGGGCCGCCCAGGAAGAAGAGTAGCTAGCAGTGTCTCCTGCAGAGAAACAGCAAAGGTCCCTGCTGAAAAGTCTTCATGGGTTTTCATGGCAAGGAGGCTGTGAGAGAGAGGGCAATAAATGAATCCAAACTTCAGGGGGATTATTGTCAAGGATACAAGAAGTACACAATCATTGCAGAGGGGTGATTGCAGTTCTGAAACAAGAACCGTGAAGCTTGATCACAGAATGGTCCTCGAAGAGCCATGGAGAGAGGCCATCCCCCAGCAACCACACTGAGAAGGACGAACACCAGAACATGGTGCGTTTCCATCAATGAACACCTCCACTCACCTTGTAGGAAGCCTTGTAAGCATAAAGAAATCCTTTAGCAAAAGGATTCCCTGGATATCCTTATACTTTAAAAATAATTTCTGGCAAGTTCTGGGTACTTCCAGTTCATGATACAATGGTTCTCCAGTTGAGTGGCACCAAACTTTACTGCTACTACTGTTCCAGGAATAAGTTGCCTCACAAGTGGCGGCCTGCAGAGAGAAGTGTGTTCTTAGTTCAGTCAGGGGATATTGTTCCTGGGACTCTGCTGGTTTGGAGATCCCAAAACCACTTGCTCTGAACCAGTTCCTTAGTACCGAGACTTCTGTTCTTGGTGGTCTGATACTTTTGGAATTCTGTTAGGCATTCTTGCTCCTCTCTCAATAAAAATGACCTAATGGTAACCTAACTTGCTCACCCTGCAGAAGGAACAGCAGTTGCCCTGGGCGACCCCCAGCCTGGGATGAATGATAGTCTTGTTGGGAAATGTACTGGGCTTACCGATAGTAAACTGGTTTTCATTCTCTGTTTTCTCCTAAGAGGTGGTGAGTATTAGTTTGGTCACCTCAACATCCCTAGTGACGATTTAAAGAGGTATTTTGATGGGAAGAGGCCTTCAAGTGGGGGATAGGAAGCAGACGAAGTCATGGAGAAAAGGGCTCCTCTAAAACACTATAACAGATCCAGTGTGTAAGTAGAGAGAAAAACGGAAGGCGGAAGTCAGCGGCAAGGCCAGAGGTCCACCGTGGAGGGAACTCAGCCTTGAGTCGCATGTAAGCCTTTCAAGAAGCCCGTCAGCTGTCACATTAGTTCCCAGGTTTTGTCCCCACAGGGATTGTTACAGCCTTTGGGGATCCTTGTCCAGAGGAAGGAATTTGGGTCCCCCCGTCCCCAGAGTGTGACTCCAGCTGTGCACTCCTCCTCCTCAGTCTAGTCGGCAGCGGGCAGTCACTGGAGGGGTGGGGTGAGCTAAACCCTGCAGCCTCAGAGTCTGCAGGTGCTCGCAGCCCTGAAGGGAACAGTTTCAACAGCGCAATGTTTGGGGTAAATAGCTACTGGGAGTGACTATGTTCAGTAGCTAAGTTGTGTCCAACTCTTTGAGACCCATGGACTACAGCACACCAGGCTCCTCTGTCCTCCATGATTTGCTCATCTTCATGTCCATTGAGTCAGTGATACTGTCTAACCATCACCCTCTGTCATCCCCTTCTCCTTTTGCTTTCAATCTTTCCCAGCGAGTCAGCTCTTTGCATCAGGTGGCCAAAGTATTGGAGCTTCAGCTTCAGCACCAGCCCTTCCAGTGAATGTTCCAGGTTGATTCCTTTAGGATTGACCAGTTTGATCTCCTTGCTGTCCAAGGGACTCTCAAGAGTCTTCTCCAACACCACAATTCGAAAGCATCAATCCTTCAGGACTCATTCTTCTTTATAGTCCCAACTCTCACATCAGTACATGACTACTGGAAAAACCATAGCTTTGACTATATGAACCTTTGTCAGCAAAGTGGTGTCTCTGCTTTTTAATATGCTGTCTAGGTTTGTCATAGCTTTCCTTCCAAGGAGCAAGAGTCGATTTCACGGCTGCAGCTGCTGTCCACAGTGTTTCTGGAGCCCAAGAAAAGAAAATCTGGCACTGTGTCCACTTTTTTTCCCTTCTATTTGCTGTGAAGTGATGGGACCGGATGCCGTGTTCTTAGTTTTTTGAATGTTGAGTCTCAAGTCAGGGTTTTCACTCTCCTGTTCACCCTCAACAGGAGGCTCTATAGTTCCTTTTTCTGCTATTAGAGTGGTATCTGTGTATCTGCGGTTGTTATTTCTCCTGACAGTCTTTTGATTCCAGCCTGGGACTCATCCAGCCTGGCATTCTGCATATGGTTCTTAGGATCTCTTTCTCAGTTGAAGACATTGTGATGGAATTTGTCTCCTGGAGCCCTTTAGTCATGTGTTGCTGTTCTGGATTACTGGTCAAGTACTATGCTTTGAGTTAATGAATAATGGATTCTGGAAACATTTTAAATGATTAGTTTAAGAAGAATTTATGAACAAAAAAAATACTGGTTTTGCTTAGCTTTACTTCAAATATTCTCTGTAGTAAAATATTAAATCAGGAAAAGAAATCCTCAGTTTGGACTAGTGTCCTGACAAGCTTAGAGTGAAATCTAGGTCCTTGCTAAGAACTCTTTAACCCTGAGTTTACTTCCCTGGAACGTGAATCAATGCTTCTTAAGTTAGAGGCAAAAATTAGAGGAATAACATAAAGGAAAACCTTTGGAATTGCTTATGTGCAGACAGAAGCTCACTTGGGGCCTGTGTACCACCTGTGTGTGGAAGTGAAACGCTTCACAACTAATCGTCTGGGTGTTGGCATTGTTTTGTTGAACATTACTGGATTACCAAGACTGTTTTTCACCCTTATTTTTTCTTTTAACTTTACAGCTTCTAACCGAAAATCTTCAGTTGGTGTAAAAAAGAACAGCAAGAGCAGAACATTAACAAGGCAGTCTATGTCAAGAATTCCAGCTCCTCCCAACTCTACCTCATCTAAGCTAACTCCTATAAATAATTCCAGGGTACCAAAGAAACTGAAAAAACCTGCAAAGCCTTTACTATCAAAGATAAAATTAAGAAATCATTGCAAACGGCTGGAGCCGAAGAGTGCTTCGAGAAAACTCGAAATGGGAAACTTGGTACTGAAAGAGCCTAAAGTCGTTCTGTACAAAAATTTGCCCATTAAAAAAGAGAAGGAGCCAGAGGGACCAGTGGAGGCCACGGTGGCCAGCGGGTGCTTAACCAGACACGCGGCGAGAGAGCACAGACAGAACTCGGAGCGAGGCGCCCCTGCGCACGCGGAGGGCGCCCCCTGCACCTACACAACCAGGCGGTCCATGAGGACGAGGATGACCTTGAGGGAGACCTCCGACGTCAAGCTTGAACCAAATACGCTGGATGGCTATAGAAGTGACTTGACAGAACCTTGCCCCGATGGCGGCGAGCAGCCCGCTCCCGCGGCGCCGGACGAAGAGCTGGCCCACGAAGCGGCACAGAAGGGGGAAGCCAGGTGTCCTAAGAGCGACAGCAGCACGTCCAAAAAGAAGTCGCAGCCGGGGAAGCTGGTGCGGCAGCTGGCGAAGGCAGAGGAAGCCAGTCCCGTGCACGAGTCCCCGGGCGGGGCCGGCGTGGGGCCGGAGGTGGCGGGCGCCCACCCCGACTCGGGCGAGCACGGCGGCCTGGAGGGCGTGCCCGGGAGCTACGCGGACTGGGCCCCTTCGCCGGTCAGTGCTGCCGTGGTGACGTCAGAGAGCTTCAAAGCAAAAGACGGCTTCCGAACTGCGAAAAGTAAAAAAAAGAGGCGGATCACGAGGTATGACGCACAGTTAATCCTGGAAAATAACTCTGGGATTCCCAAGTTGACTCTTCGCAGACGCCATGACAGCAGCAGCAAGACAAATGACCAAGAGAGCGATGGGATGAATTCTTCAAAAATCAGCATCAAGTTGAGTAAAGACCATGAAAATGATAATAACCTCTATGTAGCAAAGCTTAACAATGGATTTAACTCAGGATCAGGCAGTAGTTCAACAAAATTAAAAATCCAGCTAAAGCGGGACGAGGAGAGTAGGGGGCCGTGCACAGAGGGGCTTCATGAAAACGGGCTGTGTTGTAGTGACCCCCTGTCCCTCCTGGAGTCGCGGATGGAAGTGGATGGCTACAGTCAGTACGAGGAGGAGAGCACAGACGACGACTCCTCTTCGGAGGGAGAGGACGAGGACGAGGAGTATGACGAGGACTTTGAAGACGATTTCATCCCTCTGCCTCCGGCCAAGCGGTTGAGGCTCATAGTTGGGAAAGACTCGATAGATATTGACATTTCTTCCAGGAGGAGAGAAGATCAGTCTTTGAGGCTTAACGCATAATAAGCTCTTGGTCTTAACTTGACCCGGGATAACTACTTTAAAGAAATAAAAAATTCCAGTCAGTTATTCCTCAACTGAAAACGTTTTAGTGGCAGCACTTCTCCTGTCTCTTCACGTATCAGCATAATACTGTAGAAAGTGTACAGCGTACTGACTCTTCTTTAAAAAGTCTGATTTGTGCAAATTTTTATTGTACTTTTTAAATAGCCTTCTAATGTGCAATTCTGAGTTAGAGGTAAAGCCCTGTTGTAAATTAAAGGCTCAAGCAAAATTGTACAGTGATAGCAACTTTCCACACAGGACATTGAAACCAAGAATGTGGCTACACAGTTTCTTTTTTTTAACTTTAAAAGCATCAACTGGCTCTTTAATATATGACTAAACAATAATTTAAAACAAATCATAGCAGCAGCATATTAAGGTTTTCTAGTATATGCTAATATCACCAGCAATGATCTTTGGCTTTTTGATTTATTTGCTAGGTGTTTCCCCCTTGGAGTTTTGTCAGTTTCACACTGTTTGCTGGCCCAGGTGTACTGTTTGTGACCTTGGTTAAATAGCAGACCATCGGGTGGGAGTCAAATTGGTTTCTTTAAAAAAAAAAAAAAGTACAATTACATGCGTGACAGCTAATTTTCAGTACATTACATGTACAAGGATAGCAGTGTGCAGGATGAGTTTCGATACAGCGTATTTATTGCTTGTCATGTAAATTAAAAGACCTTGTATTTAACACTTTTCAATCCTTTTAGATAAAATTGTTCTTTGCAAGAATGATTGGTGCTTATTTTTTCAACAAATTTGCTGTGAACAGTGTGACAACAACAAGCAACATTTATCTAATGAACTACAGCTCTCTTAATTTGGGTCCTCGAGTTTTCTGTTGCACTTGTAAAATGCTACAAGGAATATTAAAAAAGAAAAAAACTATTCACTTTAACTTATAATAGTTTATGAAATAAAAACATGAGTCACAGCTTTTGTTCTGTGGTAACCTATAAAAATGTTCGTCTTTGAAATTCAGTGTAAAGAACTGAAAACAGTGTATATGTTGTAAATATTTGTGTTGTGAGAAATTTTTGTCATAAGAAATTAAAAGAACTTACCAGGAAGGTTTTTAAGTTTAGAAATATTCATGCCAATAAAATAGGAAATTATAAATATATAGTTTTAAGCACTGCATCAGTGGGAGTTCTTGGCTTATGTTAGTTTATGTTTGAAAATATCAAAGATTTTTTTTTTTTTTACTATATTTTCAGTTAAACAAAAAAGAGGAGTCAGATTTAATTTGTTTTTGAAGCACTTTGAAAAGAGAAATTAATTTTTAAGTAACTTAATGAGCAAATTTTTGATTACTACTTTATGTTCAATACCAACCTTCCATTTCTCTGGATTATTTTACAAATCATTGGACAAAGAATTTGATAATATAAATCTGTAGCAGGTGTTTGATACCAGTGGGTCTCTTTATTTCTGGGAAATGTGTACATGTGCTTTCGGATATACAGTGTTCCTGAGTAAAATCAATTTAGGGAATTCGTGTAGTGTCTAGAAGAGTAGCCCATATCTTGAGATACTGAAAGGCCTCTGCAGGTAATGAGCAGTCCAATGGGAAAACCTCAAGGCTTACTGTTAGGACTTCGTGATTCCTGCCAGCTTCTGGGTTCTTGGGGACATAATTTAAATTAAGTTCCTTAGAACTATTGCTAGTAGATTCCAAATAGAAACTGGTAATATTCGTAAAGTTTCTCTGAATTTAAAATTTTCCGCTCCTTCCGTCCTTGAAGGAATTACTTCCGTGGTCTTCTCTCGTCTCGTCCCTGTTTGTTACGGTGCAGTTACATCCCTCAGGTATTAACGTGGGATCAGGTGGCCCACCTCCTCACCCACTCACACCCCCCTTGGCTCACTCCATCTAGAATCTTCACCTCTCGAAGTCGGGCGGCCCTGCGGGTCTGACCCCGAGCACTCAGAGCACTTTACAGACTCACCCAGCCCTCCCGAGTCTCTGGGTGGCCGTGGAGGGTGGCAGGGGGGCTCATGCGCCAAGGTCACGCTTAGACCCTGCGTCCCGGAAGCACCAGAGCACAGTGGGTCACCTTGATTGGTGGGAACCCTATCTAGTTTGCAGTCTGGAAGAGGTTCAGAGACCACATCTTGAACCATTCTTTTGGAATACCAACCGATAGCCACTTCAGGAATTTCAGTCTTAAAGTAACAATATCACATTTCCCACTTTTCTCCATCTTTTAAGCTTAACTTTAGTAACTTATTTATGACATTTAACTTTACTGAGGCCCCGTCTTTGGGGGCCGACCTTCCCGTGGGCCTGGAGCAGTGATGCCCGGCGGCCACTGCCTCGGGAGGTGGTGTGCACAAGCGCTCGGCGGCCGTGGCCGACGCCTTCCAGGGAAACCCGACTTCCGTTTTTTACAGTGAGGGGCCTCGAAGCTGGCCTGCCTGTGCTGTAGGACTCTGTGTGGAACGGCCAAGTCCACACAGTGCCGACCACTTGGAAGAGGTTGCAATCAATAAAACTTCTAGCCTGAGCTTATGCGATGATTGGTAAAGATTGTGGCATTGTAAGAATTAGGAAACAACCGTAGAAATATATGTAAAGTATTCAATTTTCAATCATTTTTCAAATTACTGTTTTAAATTGTTTTGCTGAGTTGTAATACTTTTGAGATACAATGTATTCCTTGTACTGAAAGAATGAAAAAAAAAAGGACTTTTTCAGCATTTGAGGTAAGTTCTTTAACGTTTCATTAAAAAACATTTTTTACAAATATTTTGTACATGCACTTGCAGTATTGAGGTTAATCATTTTAATAAATTCGGAAATTAAAACAGTTTGGCCGGTGTTCACTGTATCTGAGAAGATCAAAGTGGTGACTTTGTCCACAAGGTTTTCATTTGCAGTAAAATTTGTAAAAATCACACTTTCTGAAGCTTTTCCGTGTCTCTGCATGTTGAGTTCTCTGAGCCCTGGTCTCCTGCTCCGGGGCCACTTGGTTTAGATCAGGGTGAGCATACGTTCCTCCCAGTGGGGAGACCACTTGTAAATTGCATACCCTCCCATTCCTTGAACCTGAGAAAGTTAACTAATGGTTCCTCACTTCTTGGTTTTTTTCCCACATTGAACTGGACATAACTGGCACGTCCAGGACTGATGTGAGTCTCTCTTTCTCTCCCAGTTACTGTAGTAAAACCTAGTCGAGAAAAGACTGACTTAGGAAACCTGAGTTTGCCCAGCTCTGCAAAATGTGGTTGAACAAGCTGCTCACCCCCAGACCGCCTCTTCGCAGAACTATAGGTCAGCGTGGACACCTGGTCCTACTGCCAGTGAAGCTGCAGGGTGAGCTGCGTCCACTCTCAGGGCAGTCAGCATGAGAAGTGCAACCAGGCTGCAAAGACTTCCTGAATAATTGAAATACCCACGTGAACTTGGGTTCCCAGTGTGAAAAAGAAGCTAAGAGGTGGCCTGGTAAATCCACAGCCACTCTCAGTGACTCGAGTCTGCTGTCTGCCCTGAAGCAAGTTGTTCCTTCTCCATAACCAGTGGCCTGCTGCCCAGAGTCCTCGTGTGAGTTGTTTCTCCAGTGCCGACTGTGAGCGTGCACCCATGGTGTTTGGAGCGGTACTCAGAGGTGCGAGCCTGCCTCTGACCTCGGGTAAACCCCAGGACTGGGAAGCATGACCCCTCTTGCGAGGGAGGACGAAAAGGTCTCCAGCCTCCTCCCTTCCCCGATGTCAGAGCTTGGGCATCGCTTGTGTTTGCTAGTGACAGGCCCAGGGGGAGAGTGGGTTTTGACTCTTCTGGAAGGGGCAGGCTACATGGACGGGCAGAATTGGGAAGGGGGGGTGCGGTCTCCCGCTCGAGCTCCCTCCGCCTGCCTACTTGCGTGTTGCCCCTCGCACTCTCCCAGGGTCTTAAGCTTTCGTTCTTGGAAGCAGTTGGAAGCCTACAGCCTCATCAAAAGAACTTTGGTAAAGTTTTTATTTTACCAGACCCTGTTTTCTTGTCAGATTTGTGAGTTTTCCTGCTCAGTTGCAGTGGACAGTGGCTTCTGTCTTTTGGGGGTCACCTACCCTGTCCTGCTAAGGGGAAGCAGAGCGCTGCTGGGTCTGCTCAGGTGTGCAGGAGGGGTGCCCTGGTCTGAGCCCCTGAGTAGGCTCCGGCCAGACTGGCAGGTGCAGTCTCTCTGTGGTCCTCATGACCTGCAGGAGCCCAGTCTGGGGAGGCCCTTCCAGGAGGAGCCAGGCAGGTTGAAGAGAAAGCAGGTGGAGAGGACGTTTGAAGGTGGAAATGATGAAGATAGGAAGGCGGTGCGGACAAGCAGATCTGACCACGGAGACAGAAAACTTCCACAGGGTGGGGCTGGCAGTGGGGCGTGATTTCCTCAGAGTCAGTGAGGAGGGGTCGTCTTAGGATTACAGGTCTGTCTTGGAAACAAGAGGAAAAGAGACGGTACGTGCAACGGGAGCCAGTTCCAGCACTCGGTTTCTATTTGGTCTAAAGGAGGAGGTGAGGTCTGATTCATTGGAAGGACTGATGCTGAAGCTGAAGCTCCAATACTTTGGCCACCTGAGGCAAAGAGCTGACTCCTTTGAAAAGACCCTGATGCTGGGCAAGATTGAGGGCAGGAGGAGAAGGGGACAACAGAGGATGAGATGGTTGGATGGCATCAGTGACTCTATGGACATGAGTTTGAGCAGGCTCCAGGCGTTGGTGATGGACAGGGAAGCCTGGTGTGCTGTAGTCCATGGGGTTACAAAGAGTTGGAGACAACTGAGCTACTGAACTGAACTGAGGAGGTGAGGTCAGACCTCTTGGTAACTCAGCTGGTAAAGAATTTGCCTGCAATGCAGAAAACCTGGGTTGGGAAGATCCCCCTGGAGGAGGGCATAGCAACGCACTCCAGTATTCTTGCTTGGAGAATCCCCATGGACAGGATCCTGGCAGGCTACAGTCCATGGAGTCTCAAAGAGTCAGACACGACTGAGTATTAAGCACAGCAAAGCACAGGAGGTGAGGTCATCCGATTGGGAGGAAATGAGGGGCCCAAAGCTTCAGGAGCAGGGAGATTTGAAATCGAGAGAGGGAAGGGAGCTGACCACAGAAACCCAGTGTGAAGCATCACCGACGTCTAGGTACCATCAGTGTTGTAGGAACCCACAGGAGCCGAGGCTGGTGGCAGCACTTCTCAGCACAAGGATGAGGCTCTCAGCCAGGTGGGGGACCTCAGAAGGCAGCAAGGCTGGAGGCTGCAGCGGGGCGGGGAAGGGCTTGAAGGAGGATGGCTGGCATGCACTCGGGTTAGGGAAGAAGAGTCTGCAGCAAGAGTGGGCCCCTGGCCAGGGGAAGTGGAGTTCCCCGAGGCCTGGTGGTACTGCTGCAGTCAGAGGAGCTCAGCGGCAGCTGGACAAGCGCCTGAGGTTGGAAGGCGGGCTCGCGAGGCCGGAAGAGTTGCATTTTCAGTGGGGTTTGGGGAAGAGTGTCATGGTCCTGAGTCGCCAGGTCATTGAACAGAACCGAGGGAGCAGAACCTTGGCAGCAGATGGCCTTGTCTGCGAGCCCTGGGAAGCAAGCAAGCACTCCCAAAGCCAGACAGAGCTGAGCCTGGCGGGGACAAACACGGGTAGGGGGCCCTGGGTTCAGGCTGTAGGGGCGTCTCATCGACTCTCCCTGCCCACCTCCAGAGCTGGGGTAGTACGTGCTCAGTAACTACAATTCAGAGAAAGGCTGAATCAGTCTGCCCGAGGCCACGTGGCTGGTGGCAAGTGGCCGCTGCGGCCCCAGGACACCGCTCCTGGTGGAGTCAAGCCAGGACCGCACTGGCCGGTGAAGGTCACAGAGACAAGGGTCACTCCAGCCTGAGTCTGGAGGCCCCACCTTCCCCGGGTTAATACTGCAAGCCAGTATTCCCCTGGCGGCTGACAAATAGCGATCACTGCTTTTTACCCTCATTTCCACGTGGTTCTGTGGGGCCGGGAGAACTTTGTCCAAAGGTTATCGTGCAGATATGTGGGGTGACCGCCCACTTTGCCCAGAGTGGGTGAGGCCCCCACTGGTGTTCGCTGGGCCCCGAGGGGTGCAGGCTTGTCTGTATGTGAAAAAGTGAATCAAACACGCCTCTAGACAGCAGAAGAAAAAGTCCAGGGTTTCCTCCAGCCTGGTGAGCCCATGATTGCGGTGGTGGCAGTGACCTCACACAAATGTCCAGGTGGGGAGGAGGGACCAGATCCAACCAGGAGATTTCTGTGTTATTCCCTGAAACACACCTGTGTTGCCCTCCGGGCAGCTGGCCTCTGACAGAACAGACTTCGGACACTGTGACGACAGGCCCGGGCGGCCGGGCTCCATTCTAGGACAGAAAGCTGACTTCTGGTTCTGAAGCCCCCCCGGGAGGCGAGTTCGCCTGGGCTCAGCCCCCGGCCTGGGGAGATCGGGCTCTGTGCTTCCTCCCGGGCCTCCCTGGGGCTGCGGGCTGGACGCGGCCGCGGGCAGAGGTCCCCGGGCTCGAGCCCAAGGCTGTTACCTTCTCTCCCCGCGTCTGGCAGGTGGAGGAGGCCCTTCGCAGCTGCTCTCCGAGAAAACCAAACGGAAGGTGACTTCCTGCTCTCACCAGTTAAACCACATTTTTCCTCTTGGGGTACAAGGGTGAGGGACGGATGACTTGCCAGCCTCCAGGTGGACTAGAGCTGGCCCTAGAAATGACCCGGTCTGGGGTCACGGCTGGAGGTTCACAGCTGGCCTCCCACCGCCCGCCCAGGCTGCCCACACGGCTCAGAGGCAGCACCTTTCCTGGCTGCGTGAGCCCTCTGCTGTCTCTGTCCTCCCTGTACCAGGGGGCAACACTGCCACTTGGCTCTGGGATGCTTGAGGGTTAAGTGAGAACATCGCTTGGGCCTTCATGTGGCGCCTGGCACCCCAGCCAGCAGTGCCAGCTCAATAGCCTGCGTGGCATTCCCTGCTCTCAATGTCCTCTGACCTCTGCCCTCGCCAGCTGTGGTGGTGATTTAGTCTCTCAATCGTGTCTGATTCTTTGTGACCCCATGGACTGTAGCCTGCCAGGCTCCTCTATCCACGGGACTTCCCAGGCAGGAATACTGGAGTGGCTTGCCATGTCCTTCTCCAGGGGAATCTTCTTGACCCAGAGATGGAACCCACGGCTCTTGCCATATCTCCTGCCTTGCAGACAGATGCTTTACCGCTGAGCCACAGGAGAAACCCCCTCGCCAGCTGACCCCTGCTCAAAGGGCCTAAATCACAACCCCCTCCATCCCAAACTCAAAACACCAGCGGCCGGAGCTGGTCTCCACTGGTCTCCGCTGTTAGCATGGCACCAGGTGATTCCAGTCCTTTCCCCTCTGCTCACCAAAGGACGCTGTTCCATCCCCCTTCCTCTCCTGCTTCCACAGGGGTCTCAGGTCCACCTGCTCCCTTGACACCCTTCCCTCCTTGAGCACCAAAGACATGAAAACCGCCCCCCACAGCTCCAAAGGCACAGGAGTGATGGGGCCCCAGCCCTTCCCTCACAAACAGCAGACACACAAACAGCAAGTCAGCATGAGAAGTGCCTGACTGGTGTGTGAGCAGTCTGGTGGAGTACAGAGGAGGGGACCCCCACTTCTACTGGGGAATCAAGGCAGGCTTCAAGGAGAACTCAAGATTAAGAGGGGCCCTGAGGGGTGAATAAACTCAAAGAGCAGAGAGGCAGCCAAGGCGTGCAAATTTCTGGAGATGGGAAAGGACAGGGTGTCCTCCAGGAAGGAAGATGAGCAGTTCAGTGTGGCCAATCTAGAAGATTTCAAGGACATACTAGAGGTGGGCCCAGCCCTCAGCCCCGAGGAGCCTGGGTGGGGGTGGGAGGGAGACAGGCCACCTGTGGGGTGAGTGGGCGGTGTTCTGGTCAGGCATCTTTGGGCCAGATTCTGTCTCTATTGCCTCCTAATTTCCCAGCCTTTGTCTCCTGTTCTGTAAAATGGAGACAGGAGTGGTGTCCAACTCATGGAGCAGAAAGACACATGGTGATCGGTACCTAACAGATGCTCTGGTTCCTTGGAGTCCAATTCTCCCCGTTTTACAATTGAGGGGGTACAGTAGATGCTGCATTTTGATCGAGGTCATGCAGAAAGATGGCAGAGTCAGGACCCTGTGGTTCCAAATGTCTGTTTTGAAAAACTTCCAACGGAAAGTAGCGAGACTCATAGAGTGGATACCTGTATGTCTGCTAAACGAGATGCAGTTACTCTGAATAAGGGAGCTGGTCAGCCCCAGTTCCAGTCCAGACCTCCTCAGTCTTCCTCCAGACCCCAGCCCCACCTGTGGCCCCGCATCCCAGGAGGCCATCAATATAGAGAGGAACACTACCCCCTGGGAGGGACCGTGCCTTGCCGGGGGTCACACAGCAAGCAGGAGGCAGAGGCGGGACCTGGACTCACGGTGGTACAGGCAGCTTAGCCCCAGACGCTGGCCGCGGTAGGCAGTGCCCAGGCAGGCCTGCCCTGCGGCCTGAGTCAGTGGCCAGCCCGGCCATCGAGCCGGCTCCTGTTGACATGTGATAACAGGTGTCTGTTTACCTGGGGAGCGTGCAAATTTCTGGAGATGGGAAAGGACAGGGTGTCCTCCAGGAAGGAAGATGAGCAGTTCAGTGTGGCCAATCTAGAAGATTTCAAGGACATACTAGAGGTGGGCCCAGCCCTCAGCCCCGAGGAGCCTGGGTGGGGGTGGGAGGGAGACAGGCCACCTGTGGGGTGAGTGGGCGGTGTTCTGGTCAGGCATCTTTGGGCCAGATTCTGTCTCTATTGCCTCCTAATTTCCCAGCCTTTGTCTCCTGTTCTGTAAAATGGAGACAGGAGTGGTGTCCAACTCATGGAGCAGAAAGACACATGGTGATCGGTACCTAACAGATGCTCTGGTTCCTTGGAGTCCAATTCTCCCCGTTTTACAATTGAGGGGGTACAGTAGATGCTGCATTTTGATCGAGGTCATGCAGAAAGATGGCAGAGTCAGGACCCTGTGGTTCCAAATGTCTGTTTTGAAAAACTTCCAACGGAAAGTAGCGAGACTCATAGAGTGGATACCTGTATGTCTGCTAAACGAGATGCAGTTACTCTGAATAAGGGAGCTGGTCAGCCCCAGTTCCAGTCCAGACCTCCTCAGTCTTCCTCCAGACCCCAGCCCCACCTGTGGCCCCGCATCCCAGGAGGCCATCAATATAGAGAGGAACACTACCCCCTGGGAGGGACCGTGCCTTGCCGGGGGTCACACAGCAAGCAGGAGGCAGAGGCGGGACCTGGACTCACGGTGGTACAGGCAGCTTAGCCCCAGACGCTGGCCGCGGTAGGCAGTGCCCAGGCAGGCCTGCCCTGCGGCCTGAGTCAGTGGCCAGCCCGGCCATCGAGCCGGCTCCTGTTGACATGTGATAACAGGTGTCTGTTTACCTGGGGCCACTTGCCAAGGGAGTTAATGTTCAACTCCCTCCAACCCTGGAGCCGCAGGTCGGGGCACTGGGTAGTGAGCCCTCAGGCCAGTGCTGGGCCCACAGCCTTCTGCCCCTGCCCCAGGCAGGAGCGGGCCTTGGCCTTGGGGAGGCGAGGGCCCCCAGGGTCTCCTGGAACTCTGGGAGAGACGCACAAAAGCACCAGGCGGGCCCCTCTTGCCCTTCCGGAGGAGGAGGAGCCCGGGCTGCTGAGCGGATCAGCTTCACAAAGCCCACTGGAGTCTGGGTCGGGCTGATGTCGGGGGCGCCGGGAGCTCCTCGGAGGCCCTGGTGGCCTGAAGTGTGGGGACGGGGTGGGGCCCCGTCCCTCCCACCTGGGGCTCCCTTGGTGGTCTTTGCTTGCTTCTCCCTCGGCCTGGACCCCTCTCTGCCCCCCCCTCCACCCCGATTTCCTCTCTGCTCAGCCCGAGTCCTGGTACCCTAAGGGGCCCCTGTGGCCGGACAGGTATCAACCCCAAGAAGGCCTGGGCGAGGGGACACAGGTGATGGGAGGGGCTTCCACCACCACCCCCCCACCTACTCCCACTCCTTGTCCTCATAGGAGGGCTGGCAGGGGTCAGGTTACCCCTGCACACACACGCACACACACACACACACACACAAAGCCAAAGCCTCAGGCTGCCTCCAGCCATGAGACCCCCGGGCCAGCCTCTCGCCCCAGGCAAAGCTGGACGCACAGGGGCCGCTGGCGAGGAGGGGCCGTAGCAGACGTGGCCCCAGGATGCTTGACTCCACACAGGGGCTTCTTGGGGGAAGGAGGCGGGGAGCAAAGCCTGGGCACCCTCCCCGGGTCTGGGGTGGGGGGCTGCTGGCCAAGGGGGACGTGGGGGGGGGGCCGCGTTCTCTTCGTTTCCACATGCTGCGGCTGGCACCGCCTGCTGGGGTCAGCGGGAGAGCAGGGCACAAGCCGTCCTCCGGCTGCACCCGCCCCCAGCTCTGGGGGCAGAAACGCCTGCTTCCCAGGGCTTCCCACGCAGCCCTGTGAGCCGTGAGCGCACAAACCCAGCCTCACCCAGCGTCAGGGAACCGACCAGATGGGCCCAGGGGCAGCCAGGAGGCTCAGGGAGGGAAACGGCCCCCGTGGGCCAGGGTCTGCCCGAGGCAGGGGCAGGGCAGGCCTGACGCTCTCTCTTCAGCCAAGTGCCCTCCCCATGGGGGAGAAAGTACACCCTGACCACAGAGCCAAGCTGGAGGCTCGAGAGGATGGGCCACCCCCGCTGCCCACTCCAGAGATAAGGAATACGGGGGCCAGCGTGGCGGGCTGCCCAGAGGTCCTGGGGGCAGTCCCGCCCCGCCTGCCAGCTGCTTGCCCCGCCGGACAGTGGGCAGACTGAGGATAGGGGGGCGGCGGGGCTGGCATCTGGCCCTCAGCCCGAGAAGAGGAAGGCCAGGCTGCCCTGCCCTGAGCTGGGCTGTGGGCAGCCCCAGGTCAGGCCCTGGGTCAGACTGCAGCCCAGGAGGCAGCGAGCTATGGGCCACATGGCTTCCAAAGGTCGCGGCGTCAGCTAGATTAAGAAGGGCCTCATCTTAGACTCTGGCCAAGGGAAGCAGCAGAGGACCAGCCCCAGCCACCCCCGGACCACCATCCGGGCCCTCTCTCCGTGATGAGATGCCTCCTCCCACCGACATTCCTACATTCGTGGGGTGTTTGCGGAGCCACCCTGGGCACCCGGGAATCCCTGGTCCCCACCCTTTCCCAGGGAACTCCTTATCCACAGCTAGACAGGCAGAGGGACAGACAGACACACACACACACAGACACTCTGTGGTTGGGGCTCTGATGAGGGCAGCCCAGGGGCCAAGGTACACAGGGGGCAGTGGAGAATACAGCAGGGAAGGCTTCTCAGAGGAAGTGTCCTTCAGGGGAGGGGCTGGGAAGGTTCTCGCTGTCCCAGGAGGAAAGACCCCTCCCACTCTCTCACCGCACGCCCACAGCAGCCCCCTCCCGGGGCGAAGAGTGGGGGCCTCAGGCACGGCCCCTGACCTCTGCTTTTATGATATGGATGATACATTCAAAAATATTAAGAGGGGAGGCCCTGGGGGGGCGGTCATAGAGCCAGGCTCTGGGGTCAGAGAGACCTGGCTCTGAGCCTGGGCTCAGTCACGTGCCAGCTGCAACCTCAGTCTTTCTGAGCCTCAGCTTCCTCATCTGTAATATGGATGCTTGCAGAGCTTGGGGGAGGATTAAATATGAGGACTGGCTTCATGCGCTTGGCATGAAGGTGAAAGTATTAGTCGCTCAGTCGTGTCTGACTCTATGCGACCGCATGACTGTAGCCGGCCAGGCTGCTCTAGAATACTGGACTGGGTTACCATTCCCTTCTCCAGGGGATCTTCCCGACTCAGGGGTTGAACTTGCGTCTCCTGCACTGCAGGCAGTTTCTTTACCGTCAGAGCCTCCAGGGACTCGCGCTTAGCCTGGTGCCTGGCATTTGCTCAGCTCTTGATAAGCCCCAGATCTTGGCTGTTAGAAGAGGTCCCCCCTCCCCCGAGATGGAGGGCCCTGCAATGAAGGCTGGCTGGGGCACTCAATGTTTGTGTGCAGGGAGAGGACCAAAGGCTCCCCTCCCCCGAGAGGACGTGCCTTCGCTCACAGCTTCCTGGACCTGCGCTGACGGTTAGCTGCTCCGGCACGTCTCTGCTGCCTCCTCCAAAGTCCACCAGCCCCTGCTGCCCAGGGGGTAAAGAAGCCACCGTCAGCAGGGCTGGAACAGGACCGCAGGGGCCCTGTTTCCCTTGTCAGGGTCACTTGCTACCTGCCCCTCTGGGCGGCCATTCCCCTTCTTTGGAACATTCTGAGTTCATGTGACTCGGGGTGGACCCCACATCCCCGCCTGACTCCGGGGCTGGCCAATCAGAGCACCTGTCCCTAGGAACCATGACCAAGTTAGGGCAACGAGACACAACTGTGGGACTTTGGCCGGGACCCTGAGGCAAGAGGCACTCTCTCTCCACTGGGGTTGCTTCATCAGCAGGAGGGGAGCCGGGAGCTGCCACCCACGGTCTTGTCACCACGATAGGGGGTGAGGGGGAGGTTGGATTCAGCCGGCTTTGCAACCCCAGGTACCTGAGCCCGTGGCCCAGGTCCTCCAGCCCTTCAACACGTCGTTACTGTGCTGGGCAAGCCAGGCCTGGTGATGGGGTTGGAGGTTGGAGGTCAGGTCACTGAACTGCTGAGTGACCCAGGGCCAAGCACTGGGCCCCAAACCCACAGACCCACAAGACAAACAGAGCTGGGGTTTGAACCCTGGCTTTTCCGTTCTAACGCCAGTGTCCCCAACTACTTCCTTCAACGATGGCTCCAAGCTTCTGCCAACGGCCAACTCCCTCCCCTGCCTTGTGACGCTCACAGGCCTGGGCCAGGGCTGCCTGGCTCTACTCGGTGGCCCCAGGGTAGAACAGAGGATAGCTGGCAGCTGCTGCACCTTCCGTGGGACACTGCCCACACCAGGCCTGGGCACGCACAGCGGCAGGAAGGGCCTTTGCCACTCCTGGGTTTGAATCCACACCCTGCCATCTCCTGGTTGTATGGTTTGGGATACACGATGTCACTTCTCTGAGCTTCACTTTTTTCATCTGCCAAATGGGAATCATCATCATCATCATCATAGCTAATTGTCCGCTGTCACTTAAATGTTGGCACTGGGCTTGCATTTTCCATTTGTTATCTTATCTTGGTTTCTCCCACAGCCCTGTACAATGGACCTCCCCACTGGTATGTTCTGAATGAGGAAGATGCCTTCAGTGATTGGGTCAAATTACACGTATGCACAAAACACCGCAGACCACAGAACTGACAGAGCTGGTTTCTGAGCCCTGATTTTTCTGTTCTGAAGCCCGTGTGTCGCCAACTATTTCCTCTCTTTTTAATTGAAGTAGACTGTGTTCGTTTCACCCAACTATTTCCTTTAACACCTTCCTTACCAGGTTCTGTTTTAGGTAAGTTTCAACCAAGAAAGTAAGATTTCAAGCAGAAAGGGACTGAACTCAGGCCCTCAGGGGCTGCAAAACCACTGGAAGAGCTGGGGGAGTAAAGAGTGGGCTATACCCCGATCCTAGCCTTTGGAAATTGGCAGGTGTGAGAACTGCATCACAAGGGAGGGTGAGCCCCAGGAAGACCCCACAAGTCACTGCTATTCTGTCACTCAGTCGTGTCCCCCTCTTTTTGACCCCAGCATGCCAGGCTTCCCTGTCCTTCAGAGTTTGCTCAAACTCATGTTCATTAAGTCAGCGATGCCATCCAACCATCTCATCCTCTGTTTTCCCCTTCTCCTCCTGCCTTCAATCTTTCCCAGCATCAGGGTCTTTTCAAATGAGTCAGCTCTTTGCATCAGGTGGTCAAATTACTGGAACTTCAGCTTCAGCATCAGTCTTTCCAATGAATATTCAGGATTGATGTCCTTTAGGATTGACTGGTTTAATCTCCTTACTATCCAAGGGACTCTCAAGAGTCTTCTCCAACAACACAGTTGGAAAACATCAGTTCTTTGGTGCTCAGTTCAGTTCAGTTCAGTTCAGTCGCTCAGTCGTGTCCGACTCTTTGCGACCCCATGAATTGCAGCACGCCAGGCCTCCCTGTTCATCACCATGTCTCGGAGATCACTCAGACTCACATCCATCGAGTCAGTGATGCCATCCAGCCATCTCATCCTCGGTCGTCCCCTTCTCCTCCCGCCCCCAATCACTCCCAGCATCAGAGTCTTTTCCAATGAGTCAAAGGGTGGTGTCATCTGCATATCTGAGGTTATTGATATTTCTCCCGGCAATCTTGATTCCAGCTTGTGCTTCTTCCAGTCCAGCGTTTCTCATGATGTACTCTGCATATAAGTTAAATAAGCAGGCCTTCTTTAAGTCCAACTCTCACCTCCATACATGACTACTGGAAAAACCATAGCTTTGACTAGATGGATCTTTGTTGGCAAAGTAATGTCTCTGCTTTTTAATACGCTAAGTTTGTCATAGCTTTTCTTCCAAGGAAAATGCATTTTTTTAATTTCATGGCTGCAGTCAACATCTGCAGTGATTTTGGAACCCAAGAAAATAAAGTCTGTCACTATTCCCACTTTTTCCCCATCTATTTGGGACTGGATGCCATGATCTTAGCTTTTTAATGTTGAGTTTTAAGCCAGTTTTTTCACTCTTCTCTTTTATCCTCATCGAGAAGCTCTTTAGTTCCTCTTCTCTTTCTGCCATTTAAGTGGTATCATCTGCATATCTGTGGCTGTTGATATTTCTCCGGGCAATGTTGATTCCAGCTTGTGATTCACCCAGCCTGACATTTCACATGACTTCTACATATAAGTTAAAGAAGCAGGATGACAATATACAGCCTTGACATACTCCTTTCCCAATTTTGAACCAGTCCATTGTTTCATCCGGCTCTAACTGATGCTTGTTGACTTGCATACAGGTTTCTCAGAAGGCAAGTAAGGTGAGCTGGGATTCCCATCTCTAAAAATTCTCAGTTTATTGTGATTCACGCAGTCAAAGGCTTTAGCGTAGACAATGAAGCAGAAGTATATGTTTTTCTGGAACTCTCAGAAGTCCCTGAGCAAGCGTCAGATCCGTCTCCTGCAGAAAGCAAAGGAGGAGGAATTGCAGGGCAGACCATCAGTCCGGGGCAAAGTCCGTGCCTGCCTCTCCATAAGACAGAGACGCGGTTACCCAGAACCTCCAGCAGCAGAAAGAGTGGCACCCAAGCTGATGCCACTGTCTCTGAGTCCAGCAGGGACTTTCAGAATGTGGGAACCAAAACTGAGTCCTGTAAATGTGGCTTCATACTCCTGGGGGAAGAAAAGGGTGAGTGACTGGAGGAAATAGAACAAAGTGCCCCCCAAGCCTCCTGGCCCTGAGAGGCGTGAGGGAAGGGCTCTGGGGGCTTCACCCTAAGGTGGAGAAGGTGAGCAATAAGAACAGGGAAGACCCCCTCACAAGCAGTGTGCAGGATGAAATGTGGCAAGAAGGTAAAAGAGAAAGGGGCTTCCCAGGCGGCACTAGCGGTAAAGAACCCGCTTGCCAGTGCAGGAGCACAGGAGACCTGGGCTCGATCCCTGGGTTGGTAAGATCCCTTGGAGGAGGACATACTCCAGTGTTCTTGCCTGGAGAATCCCATCAACAGAGGAGTCTGGCAGGCTACAGTCCATGGGGTCGCAGAGTTGGACACGACTGAGCGACTTAGCACGCAGGAAACAGAGGACGAGACTGGGCACTGTGTTATGCTTGCATGTTTATTTCTACGAAAAGCTTTAACATATGAAATGATCAATGAGTTCATAAAAAAAATGCTCAGCATCACTAATCATCAGGGAGATGTAGATCAAAACCACCAGGAGAGGGACTTCCCTGGCAGTCCAGGCATTAGGACTCGGCATTTCCTCTGACAAAGGCCCAGGTTCAATCCCCGGATGGGGAACTAAGATCCCCCAAGACACGTGAGAGTGAACGTGTTAGTCGCTCAGTCATGTCCGACTCTTGACGACTCCATGGACTGTAGGCCACCAGGCTCCTCTGTCTATGGGATTTCCCAGGCAAGAATACTGGAGTGGGTAGCCATTCTCTTCTCCAGGGGATCTTCCCAACTTAGGGGTCAAACCCAGGTCTCCCACATTGCAGGCAGATTCTTTATCATCTGAGCCGCCACCAGGGAAGCCCCACACAATACACGTGGTATGGTCAAAAAGAAAAGAAAAACAAACAGGAGATACCACTTCACACCCATTAGGATGCCCTTCTTTTCTACTTCGGCTGCGCCGGGTCTTAGTTTAGTTGCAGCATGTGGAATCTTGAACAGCGGCGTATGAATTCTCAGTTGCAGCGTGTGGGATCTAGTTCCCTGATCAGGGATCCAACCTGGATCCCCTGCATTGAGAGTGTGAAGTCTTAGCCACTGAACCACCAGCTAAATCCCTAGGACCCTTATTTTAAAAATAGAAGCGCGAGAGAAAAGTGTTGGTGAATTGCGGGAAAAGCACAACCCCGGTGCATTGTGTAAACGTCACATGGTACAGCTGTGGAAAATAGTGCGCAGTTCCTCGAAACACTAAGCACAGAGCTCCCCTTTGATCCAGAAGTCCCACTTCGCGGCATATCCTCCAAAGAACTGAAAGCAAGCCCATGCACAAGTATTGGGGCGCCATGTTCCCGGAAGCGTTATTCACAGTAGCTGAAACGTGAATTCATGATCTGACAAAGGCTGCACCTTGTTTCTTGGAGTGGTTTGCGGTCCCGCTGCAACGAATATTTGAGATCCTGGTTCTTGGACACCACTCACAATCTACTGAAGCAAATCTATTTGTTTTTCTCTTTTTCCCTGTTTTAAAATTTTTTGTCAAGTGATTCTGATGTACCTTATAAGTTGAGAACCACTGATCTGGTGATCCAGGTCAGAGGCTTCCACACTAGGCTGAATATTATCACCTGAACACTTAAAAAAAAAAAAAAGTTTCTGGAAGACTTTTACTCATTAGTTCTTAGGTAGGGCCTATGCACATTTTAAGAAGCCTCCCCAGATATGTCTGATACAAGAAACCACTGGTCAAGACTTTCCAGTGATTTATAAGAAATTAATTTAAAAGCTACCCACATAACTCTTGGGATTAATCTTATGAATCAATTCTTAAACTACTGCTTTTGATTTAAAGTCAGATTTGATACTGAAATAAAAAGGCAGGAAACAGGTATAGAATTTTGGTAAATTGAACTTTTGTGACCTATTTTGAAACAAATCATATTTATTGAATGAATGGCAAGGCACATGTATTTTTATAAATGTATTTACCTTTTGAAGATTTCTTAAAATGTCTACAGTATGTATTAGCATCCACTATTTTGGGGACTTCCCAGGTGGCGCAATAGTAAAAAAAATCTCCCTGCCAATGCAGGAGACTTTTTGTAAGAGACCTGGATTCCATCCCTGGGTTGGGAAGAACCCCTGGAGAAGGGAATGGCCACCCACTCCAGTATTCTTGCCTGGAGAATTCCATGGACAGAGGTGGGCCCCAGTCCAAGGGGTCACAAAGAGTTGGACAGGACTGAGCAACTGAACACACGCAAAAGGTGGTAACAACCAGTGTCCGTCAACGGATAGATGGATTTTTAAAACGTGATCTAACCATATAGTAGAATATTCTTTTGGTCTAAAAAGGATTAAAATTCTGATATATACCATAACATGGATGAACCTCAGAGGCATTGTGCTAAATAAAATAGGTCACGGATTTCCCTGGTGGTCCTGTGGCTAAGACTCTGTGCTCCCAATGCAGGGGCCTGGGTTCAATCCCTGGTTGGGGAACTAGATCCCACGTGCCACAACTAAAGATCCTATATGTTACAACGAAGACCCAGCAAAGCCAAATAAACAATTTTAAAAAAAGAATTAAAATAGGTCAGACACTTATTGCATAGTTCCACTTATATGAAGTCCCTAGAATACACACATTCACAGAGACAGAATAGAATGGTGGTCACCAGGGCCAGAGGAAGGAGGAATAGGAAGCTGTTCAATGTGTACAGAGTTCTCAGTTCTGCAAGATGAAAAGAGTTCCAGAGACTGGGTGGACAACAATGTGAATTTACTTAATGCTACTGAGCAGTACATTTAAGGATATTTAAGATGGTAAGGCTGGTTGTCTCAGATGAGAAGGTCCAGGTTCCTAGGACAGGCAGTAGAACAGCGTGAGGACCCCACTGGGCCCATGGTCATGAATTCGAAAGAAAACCAGTTGAACCAGTCTCAGGATGTTAATGCAGAACATTCAGCTTTCCAGGGGCAGCCGAGAAGGGCAGGTGAAGAGGAGCCAGTTGGGTTCGCTTCGGTGGGGGTTTGCCAGGTGGATGTAACAGAGGAAGAGAATGATGTATTAGGAGAGGCCAGCTGCAGTAACAAAGAGCCCCCAGATCACCCTGGTGAGTACCACAAAATTTTGCTTGAAGCTCATGTTAAAAGCCTTCTTGTTCTGGTCAGGGGTCTCTCCCCCAGGGCCCTGCCTCTCTGTTGCCTTCTCTCTGCAGCTCCCTAGGTCTGAACTTTCACACCAGGAAAGGGGAGGTGTGAAGGCATGTCAAACATGTAGCCTCCTTGGCCCTGGAGGGGCACGTTTGGCCTCTGTGTGTCACAGTCCATTCATGTGGTGGGCAGGCAGCCTTCCTTCCACGTGGAGATCCACGGGGCCAGGCACTTTGGGGTTTCTGTGTTGCTGTTGTCTTCAGGTGCGCTGGGTCTTAGTTGCGGCCCATGGGATCTTCGTTGTGGCAAGCAGGATCTAGTTCCCAGACCAGAGACTGAACCCAGGGCTCCCTGCCTTGGGAGCAGAGTCTTAATCACTGGGCCTCCAGGGAAGGCCTGAAGCAGGCACGTTGGAAGGAGTGCCCCTGCCCTGGCTTCTTCCCCTGGATCCAGGGAAGCAGGAGGGCAGAGAGGCTCCCCCAGGACCCAAGGAGTGTCGTGCTCCGAGCCCACCGCAAGGGCAGGGGTTACAGGGAAGTGCGGTCTTCCCGTGCTCCCAGGGAGAAGGGAGCCCAGGTAGTGGGAGTTCTCATGGAGTCTCTGCCAGGAGGGTGGGTTTAAGAGAGCGCGATAATTGCAGCTTGATCCGAGGGTGGAAAAAGACCAGAAGTGGGAGCCAGAGTGCTTCCTTGGGGGTCCAGCGGCCAAGACTCTGCACTCCTGATGCAGGGGGCCCGGGTTCCATCTCTGGTCAGGGAACTGACCCCACACGTCGCAATGAAGTTTGAAGATTCAGCGTGGGGCAACCAAGACCCAGCATAGCCAAATAAATAAATGCTTTAAAAAATAGAAAGAAAGAAAAGAATAGAAGTGGTAGCCAGGGAAGATCCCAGCAGAGCACACTAAGATCAAACAATAGGAGCTGGTGGATCTAAAGTCGGATGCTGTAAAGGGCTATTTCTGGTGGTGAAACAGCACAGTTCAGTCCAGTCACTCAGTCGTGCCCGACTCTGCAATTCTGTGGCCTGCAGCACGCCAGGCTTCCCTGTCCATCACCAACTCCCAGAACTTGCTCAAACTCATGTCCATGGAGTTGGTGATGCCATCAAACCATCTCATCCTCTCTTGTCCCCTTTTCCTCTTGCCTTCAATCTTTCCCAGCATCAGGGTTTTTTTTTCCAGTGAGTCAGTTCTTCGCCTCTGGTGGCTTTGGCCACCTGACTGAAGCTTCAGCTTCAGCATCAGTCCTCCAATGAACACCCAGGACTGATTTCCTTTAAGACTGACTAGTTTGACCTCCTTGCAGTTCAAAGGACTCTCCAGAGTCTTCTCCAACAGCACCGTTGAAAAACATCAATTTTCTGGTGCTCTGCTTTCTTTATGGTCCAACTCTCACATCCATACATGACTCCTGGAAAAACCATACCTTTGACTATATGGACCTTTGTTGACAAAGTAATGTCTCTGCTTTTTAATATGAGACATATTAAATAATGTCTCATATTAAATAATGAAACAGCACAGGGCCCCCTGCATATGACTCAGTGCAGGTGGACGTGTGGACAAGAGGCCAGGAGAACAGAGTTCTTTCTCCTTTCACCCCCCAGCTGTGGGCCAGGCTCTGTTTGAAGCTCTTGGTAACTATTCACTTATTTAATCCTCTAACAACTGTATGAGGTAGGGGCTCAAATTGTTCCCAGCACCGCCGGTATCCCAGCACATGCATTCACCGAGGAGCAGCCCCTGGAGAAGGATGGGGACTAAGGGGTCGGTAGAGGCAGAGGCCAGCACAGGTGAGAAGGGAGGGGGGTGTTTCACGGGCAGGAGGACCAAGGCTGCGGGCCTCTGGGGGAGGGGTCGCTGTGGGGCCTTCGCCCCTGTCTGTAGGCCTGGCTTCCGGGGAGAATCTGCTGGCGGGTTCCACTTGCCTTCCGGGAGTCAAACCTTTGCCCCAAGGCTCCAGGAACTGCCCTCGGCCACCCCCGCACCCTCCCCCGGCCAGTCTGGCGCCGCAGCCTCGGGCGGTGCCTAGCTGTTATCTGGTAAATATAAGCTCTTAATTGCAAAAGCGACTTCATCAAGCCAGTCGGAAAAACCCGGAAAAGCCTTTAGCTGCTCCTGATGAACACGGGAGCGGGTCCTCCCGGGTCCCAAGCGCGGGGAGGGGGCTTGTAAAGCAGGGGAGGCCTGTGCCCCCAGCCAGCCGCCCCTCGGCCCAGCGCTCTCTCACCGACAGCGGCCGCCGGGCGCAGGAATCCTCCGCGCCCTCCTCCCCGCAGCCCCTGACCTTGGAATTTGGCCTGGCAGCTGTGGGGGGTGCTGGGTACGGCCGCTGGTCTCTAGGACCCTGTGGATTCCAAGGCTGCCGCCAAGCGCCCCTCTGCCCTGTTAGATGGCTCAGAAGCTGCGCACCGGCCAAGGTCACAAGAGGGTCGCCAGGGGAGCCCCAACCCCTGGGAGGCTCCTTCAGACTGAGATGGGAGTGGGGGTCACCAAGGACAGAGCTAGGGGCATCCAGGCTAGGGACCGGAGGTGCTCCTGGGGGAGAGACCCTCCCAGAGGTTAGACCCTCTCCCTAACCCTTCCAGGAGAGGGGAGCCAGGTCCTGAGCATGCAGAGCGGGGAGTTGGGGGGGGGGGGGGCGGGCCCCCAGACTCAGTGCAGGTGGACGTGTGGACAAGAGGCCAGGAGAACAGAGTTCTTTCTCCTTTCACCCCCCAGCTGTGGGCCAGGCTCTGTTTGAAGCTCTTGGTAACTATTCACTTATTTAATCCTCTAACAACTGTATGAGGTAGGGGCTCAAATTGTTCCCAGCACCGCCGGTATCCCAGCACATGCATTCACCGAGGAGCAGCCCCTGGAGAAGGATGGGGACTAAGGGGTCGGTAGAGGCAGAGGCCAGCACAGGTGAGAAGGGAGGGGGGTGTTTCACGGGCAGGAGGACCAAGGCTGCGGGCCTCTGGGGGAGGGGTCGCTGTGGGGCCTTCGCCCCTGTCTGTAGGCCTGGCTTCCGGGGAGAATCTGCTGGCGGGTTCCACTTGCCTTCCGGGAGTCAAACCTTTGCCCCAAGGCTCCAGGAACTGCCCTCGGCCACCCCCGCACCCTCCCCCGGCCAGTCTGGCGCCGCAGCCTCGGGCGGTGCCTAGCTGTTATCTGGTAAATATAAGCTCTTAATTGCAAAAGCGACTTCATCAAGCCAGTCGGAAAAACCCGGAAAAGCCTTTAGCTGCTCCTGATGAACACGGGAGCGGGTCCTCCCGGGTCCCAAGCGCGGGGAGGGGGCTTGTAAAGCAGGGGAGGCCTGTGCCCCCAGCCAGCCGCCCCTCGGCCCAGCGCTCTCTCACCGACAGCGGCCGCCGGGCGCAGGAATCCTCCGCGCCCTCCTCCCCGCAGCCCCTGACCTTGGAATTTGGCCTGGCAGCTGTGGGGGGTGCTGGGTACGGCCGCTGGTCTCTAGGACCCTGTGGATTCCAAGGCTGCCGCCAAGCGCCCCTCTGCCCTGTTAGATGGCTCAGAAGCTGCGCACCGGCCAAGGTCACAAGAGGGTCGCCAGGGGAGCCCCAACCCCTGGGAGGCTCCTTCAGACTGAGATGGGAGTGGGGGTCACCAAGGACAGAGCTAGGGGCATCCAGGCTAGGGACCGGAGGTGCTCCTGGGGGAGAGACCCTCCCAGAGGTTAGACCCTCTCCCTAACCCTTCCAGGAGAGGGGAGCCAGGTCCTGAGCATGCAGAGCGGGGAGTTGGGGGGGGGGGGGGCGTGCCCAGCTCTGGCCATGGGATCCCGGATAGACAGAACCACTGACTCCCGCCTGTGCCCCAGCCTCAGCTTACCCATCTGTTCAAGGGGCCCTCGGGTCCTGCTGGGTTTTCTCCACAGGAAGGAAAGCCACGCCAAGGCCACTTGGCACGAGTCCAGTCCGCAGGGCCCCGGCCTGACTGAGCAGGAAGGAGTCCAGGGGGGCACAGTTCCTGAACCAGGGTTTCCTGACGCCTGCCCAGAGGTTTGGTTCCCCACAGGGTGACTTCTGTCAGAACAGGGATCGTCTAAACAACTGCGTTTCTTGTGTCACAAAAATAAGGCATATAAGGTGCAAAACCAGGGGACAGGTTTCCACCAAAATCGGAAGGTGGCTTTGGAAGGCTCTCCGGTGGGGACACAGGAAACGCACACAGGGGACCCCAGGGATCCCTGCTGGTAGGTGGATGGTCAGGGCCAGGGTCTACCTCGGGGGCCCCAGGAGGGCTTCCTGTGCCCTAGGGCCTCAGAGTTAGATTTTTGGTGTCATTTCTAAATAAAGATAATCAGAGAGACGTGGTCAGGCTTGAAAATGCTCTTCAGTGTGCCACAAACCATCTTTGTTTTTAATGAATCCTGCTATTAGCTTGGGAACAGTAAAATTATCTTGTGCAGGAGCTTTTGCAGTGTGTTAAGAGCACTGATATGTGGGACTTCCCCAGTGGTCCAAAGGTTAAGGCTCCATGTTGCCACTGCAGGGGGCGTGGATTCAATCCCTTTTCTGGGAACTAAGATCCCCCATGCCACACAGCAGGGCCGAAAAAATAAAAGGCATTGATTTGTTCCATTTACATGTTTCAAATATGCCCCAGTTTTTTAAAAAATAAATATTTTTAGATTAAAAAAATAATTCCATTCATTGTGACTGTGCTGAGTCTTTGTTGTTGAGAGGCGGCTTTTCTCCAGCCGGGCTGAGTGTGGGCCACTCTCCTCGGCAGAGCGCAGGCTTCTCATTGCTGTGGCTTCTCTTATTGTGGAGCGCGGGCTCTAGGGCAAGCGGGCTTCAGTAGTTGCAGTTCCCAGGCCCTAGAACACAGCAGACGCCGTAGTTGTGGTGCTCACGCTTAGTTGCTCTGGGGCCTGTGGGATCTACCCGGATCAGGGATTGAACCCACGTCATCTGTATTGGCAGGTGGATTCTTTTCCAATGAGCCATCAGGGAAGCCCTATGTTCCAGTTTTGATAATTATGTTGAGGTACCAGCATGCCTTGGAGATACTGTGGGTTGAGTTCCAGACTACCTCAACAAAGCAAGTATCGACATAAAGCAAGTCACATGATTGTTTTTGTTTGTTTGCTAGTGCACATACCACATATTCCAAGCATACCACAGTCTATTAAGTATGCAACAACCATGTCTAAAAAACAGTGTACATCCTGTCAACTGGAAAAATCCACAACCCCAAAGTTGCGAATTACAGTTTTTAAAAGAAATTTTTGGCTGCGCTGCGGTTTTGCTGCTGCACCCGCGGGCCTTCTCTACTTGTGGTGAGTCTGGGCTACCCTCTAGTCGCAGTTTGGGGCTTCTCACTGCAGTGGATTCCCTCCTTTCACAGCACAGGTTCTAGGGCCCGCAGGCTTCAGTAGTTGAGGTACGTGGGCTTAGTTGCTTTGGGTCATGTGGCATCTTCCCAGACCAAAGGGATCAAGCCTGTGTCCCCTGCATTGGCTGGTGGCTTCTTAACCACTAGACCACCAGGGAAGCCTGAGAATTGTTTTATTGGGTAAACATTCTGAGATAGCTTGGAGGGACTGCTCCAAAGAGGTAAGGGATGACTCAGGGTATAGAGGAGTTTTTGCAATAAAAACCAGGTAGTGGGATCATTCAAAGATTACTGTTAATTAAAGGAAACTAGACATGTCGAGTTAATGAATTTAGCGCCTTCCTATGAATGGAAAGATGCCAGAGTCTAGGTTCACTGAAATAATTCCTCTGCTCTGCACCTGAGCTATCTAGGGCCTGTATCCTATTCTTCCCCATCCCAGTTCCTCGGGGTGCACCGCTGGGTGTGGCTGCAGTGGCTGATGGCTGGATGGCCACCACATCCTTGTTCACTGATATGGCAGGTAACATTCTTTATCCACATACTTTAAAAAAATACTTTATTGCTATAAAATGCTAACCATCATCTGATCCTTCACTGAGCAGTAATCTTTTTCCAATATCAGCTGGAAAAAAATGCACAACCTAAAAGTTGAGAGGTATGTTTATTTGGGGACCTTCCTGAGGAATGTAGTCTGGGAAAGAGACTTTCAGATGGCTCTGAGGAAACGTTCCAAAGAGGCAAAGGGAGAAGCTGGGATATACAGGAGTTTTGCTAGGAAAAAATAAATAAATAAATAAATAAATGAAACTCAGAATCAAACATCAAAAGATTACTGCTAATCACAAAAAATAGACATCTTGAGTTAATGGTTTTAGTGTTTTCTCTGGATGGCAAGATGCAAGAATCTGGGCTCAGTGCAATTAGTCCTTTGATAGGCATCTCAGCTATCTAGTGCCAGTATTCTATTTTTCTCCATCTTGAATTCCCCTCAGGGTGCACAGCAGGGGGGCTGCTGCGGTGACTGATGGCTCCGATGGCCACAGCATCCATCGTTTACCGAAATGGTGGGGAGTAATTTTTGTTCACAAAAACAATATCTCAGATCACAATAACAAATATAATAATAGTAATGTTTCCCCAAATTACCAAAATGTGACACAGACATGAAGTGTGCAAATGCTGTTGGAAAAACGCTACCAATAGCTTTGCTCCATACAGGGTTGCCACAAATTTGGGGGAAAAAAAAAAAAGTGGTTATTTTTGAGGAGCAATAAAACACATTTTGCCTGTATTTTTTCATTTTTGAAAAGTGCTAGGTGCCTCAAAGGATGGAAAAGGCCCCAGGCCCTGGTAGACTTCTGGGAGGCTCTGAATTGCTATTAACAGAGTTCTTTGCTCCCATCTCCCCTGGACCCCCCTCCCCCTGCCCCAGCCCCTGGCTAATGGGATGAGTGGCTGCAGGGCCACCCTTACTATTAATAACACCAGGTGCTGGGGATCCAGAGAGCAATCAGTACAAGTGCACAGCTACCCTCTGCGTGGCCCTGACCTTGAGCCCAGCCCTTTCCCTGCTCCTTCCATGACTCTCCCCACCTTCAACGAACGAGTAGGGCAGGAACAGTCATCTCCATCTGGTTTAAAGGGGTAGGTAACTTGTCTAGGTCACACAGCTAGTGGAGGCAAATGCTCCAGACAGCTTTTTACCTCTAATGCTATACTCAAGATATCTGCATATGGCGGGGGCGGGGGATAGGGTTAGAGCCTGTCCCAACCACCGGACACATGGGTGTACGAGTCCCCTGCTTTCATTAAACTTTGTGGGCCCTCGGTCCTGCCTGGGGCCTTGGCCTTGAAACACTGAGGCTAGGCGTAAGGTAGAATCGTGTCTCAGAAAGGCCCAGAGACCTCTGGAAGCTGCTGGGCCTGCTCAGCCTCAGGCTAACAGAGCATCCTGGGCGCGGGTCAAGCCCAGGCACTCAGTGAAGAGCCCAGTTCCATGTCACGCTGCTGGCAGGGGCTGTAATTCAATCTTGAGCAGTTAGGATTTCAGTCCGATGGTCTCTCTCCACCCACGTTAATATTTTAAGGCTCAGAACTGAAACTGGGGTGACTGGGTTGAGTGCAGCCTGGGAGGGGGTGGTAAGCAGAGCCAACCAGGGCTCTCCTTCTGCAGTCCTCTAGGAAATCCCCATTGTGCCAAGTGCCTAGGACTTTCTGGGTCAAAGGTGCTTTTGGTGCAGAAGGATGGAGTTCCCCTATATTCAGGGGGAGGAGTCCTGGGTAGGTCCCTGGGTCCTGTCCTTACTAGCTGCCTGCCTTGGACAAATGGTTTTACCTTTTGGGTGAAGCTCAACCTTCTCACTTGAGAGACGAAGTGCTGATTATACTTAACATACTGTTGGCTTTGAAAGTTCAAAGATGCTGGATACAAGTAAGGAGCTTGCCTATGGTCTGCCCAACGACTCCCCTGCCAGGCCAGACCACAGGAACCAGTCTCCAGGAAGGCCAGAGACTGGGCAGGGCCTTGCAATCTCCCCCTACGCCCTGCTCCCTGGTCCATCCTGAGGCCCATCACCCATGCCATGTGTCTGCTCTGACAGAATTTAGCATTAAGGAGCTTTCAGAAAATTTTTTCTGATGTCCTAGAAGAAAAGATTTTATGCTTGGAACACACTCCTCCCAGCACCAGCACCTGCCGTAGCAAATTTCTCTCCAAGCCTTGTCCACATGTACGCTAACGATCACATTTTGGTGATCAGAATGTCCATTGCGTCCTCATCTTACACAGTATTGTCTTCCAAGGCTGGTTTGCTACAAGGATGTGCATTATTCATTACTCAACACCAGCTGCTGGATAAGAAGCCACACCAAGCAGAGACTGCATGTAACAACAGGAGGGTGGGGGTGTCTTGCTCGCTGCACACATACTGTACGTCCACCCACTCACCCTTGACAACAACCCTGTGCCCTGCGAGTGATAACCCATTTTGCAGCTGAGGAAACTGAGGCTCAACCCAAAGTCATAGTTAGCAAGTGCTGAGCCAGGACTTCATTCGTTCAGCAGATATTTCTTTTTAAAACCTTTTTCTTTTTGGCTGTGCTGCATCTTCATTGCTGTGTGGGCTTTTCTCTAGTTGCAGCAAGTGGGGGCTACTCTTCTTTGCAGTGCATGGGCTTCTCGCTGCGGCAGCTTCTCTTGCTGCAGACCACAGGATCTAGGGCGTGCGGGCTTCAGGAGTTGCGGCACGTGGGCTCAATAGTTGCGGCTCCTAGAGCTAGGAGCAACTAGGGCTCTAGAGCACAGGCTCAGTAATTGTGGTGCATGGGCTTGGTTGCTCCACAGCATGGAGGATCTTCCCAGACCAGGGATCGAGCTTGTGTTTCCTGCATTGCCAGGTGGACTCTTTACCACTGAGCCACCAGGGAAGAACTTTTCAGCAAATATTTCTGGCACACTGAAGGCACTCGAGGGAAAAATGAACACTTCCTACTAACTTCACTCCCGACTGATGCCCCGACATCCTTTACAGCTCAGACTAGGACGCTAGACAAACATTTAGGTTATTTCCAGCTTTCTTCAGTGAGAAATAATGTGGTAATGGCTAGTTTTGTACATGTATTCAGGGCTTTGTGCTGCTGATGACTTCTTGTTTGGGGAGGAAGTCTTGGGGATGGGTGCTACCTCAAGGGTCATGGGCATATTTATCCTTCTGGATTTCTCCTTTTGGATTTCTCCTTTGGGTAGTGATGTGTCTGACATTTTTCCTGAACACCCACTGTGTGTTGGATACATCATCACAGATGATTCAGGAAAGTTGCTCCTATTATTATACTCATTGCAGAGGTAAAAGCAGCCTGAGGCTCCTGACTGCCTAGGACAGATGTCTTCTCAACCTTTCAAAGCCCAGCTCAAACACCCCCTAATGTAAAATTTAATATTTTACCATTACCATGCCTAGCTACCTCAGTCTCTGCCATGGAGGTTTTGCGTGGAGTTGACAACCCCAGGGCTAAGGGTTGGCCCTGACTGGCCATTGAGAGCAAGTCCAGGACTTTAGTTAGACTGTAGTGGGCAGGAAGTTTTGTATCCATACAGGCATGATGCTCTTCACATGAAGGAACCAGAACACCTGCCTTGCTCTTCATCTTCTTCACCATGGCCAAGGGTCCTCACCTGAGTCATTCAGCCTCCACAGCACTCAGTCTCCATATCCATTAAATGGGAGCAGTAATGGACATAACTTTCCAACACCTTTAATGAGGCAATTTCTTATTCCTACAACAAATTGTGATCCCATAAAGAAGCTGTGCCAGCAGACACCAGAGTTCCCTCAAAGGACAGAGGCCCAACCCTCACTTCCTGTATCCCTTCCTCCCTGCCACGTTTCAAGCATTCCTGTGAGATTACCAGGCTGCTGCCACAGGATAGTGGCATAAAGGCCTGTCACCTGGGCAGACCATAGACACAGCCCCACCTTCTCAGGGCTGATATTTTTAGACAAAGTCCTTGGCCCTCTTATCTAAATGGCCTGACTGGAGACCTTGACTTCTCAGCTTTCCCAACATCCAGCTCCTCCTCTCCCCAAAGTGCTGGGCTGGCTCCCAGCTCCCTCCAGTTCAGTGTCCAGGCCCACCTCCACAGCTGTCTTGACAAAAGCCTCCTTTCATCATAATCCTTTGTTCAATGGAGCCCTTCCTCCCCCCCCACCCCGCCCCCCTTGGAGCAAGTGCAGCCAAGCACACACTGCTAAGAAGAGATGTTTTCTTCTCGAAGACTGTGAAATCCCTACACAGAAGCCATTTCCTGTATGCCAGGCGCTGAATTTCCTAAGCAACCAGGGAAATCTCTTGTCCCAGCTCACGCCGGGTAAAAAGAGGATCCGTAATTTTTAAATGTATCCGTACTCCAATTACTTTTGGAAAGGACTGGGGCGCCGGGGTGAGAGAGGAGAAAGCGACACGGGGCAGTACATGGGGTAAATGGAGGGGGGAGGCCCTGCCCTCCCGCACTTCCGCGGGCAAAGGTGCGTTAGTCACAGTCACGGGACTGCCTCCTGTGCGGGGGCGGGCGGGCTGCCTCCACAAAGCCAGGAGCCCCCGCGACACTCACCTTTGGCCAGTGTTCGGGGAGGTCGCGGGGACGCCGCCCCGCCCGCCCCGCGCCCGTAGGCCCAGGCATCCTCAGCACCACGGACAGGGAAACTGAGGCTGCAGAGGGTTGGGCCGGCGGCGCGGCCTTGAACCTGTCTTCCCCCTTTCGGGCCTCGGCTTCTGACCCGGGGACAATAATTTCTCACGCTCCAGCTTGGACGGGGCGTGGCCACGCCTCGCCGAGAGCGGAGCCGGCGCCGGGAAATGTTCTAAAAACACACGTACGAAGCTGCAGAGGGAGGTGCCTCGCTCCAAGGTCGTGGGGAAAGAGAAGCCGGCCTCCGGGCAACCGCTTCCTGCCTGCCCGCCCCCTGCCAGGCCCCAGCCTCTGCTGTCCTGCAGGTTTCGAGGGGGATCCAAGCAAAGTTTCAGCCTCCAAAGCCGAGGTCTGGTTCTCCCGAAGTTCAAGGGCCGCCCGGCCTCCGACCGCTCTCGGGGAGCCCCCAGCTGGTTCACTAGCTTGCTGCATCC
Source organism: Cephalophus harveyi (assembly GCA_006410635.1). NCBI lineage: Eukaryota > Metazoa > Chordata > Mammalia > Artiodactyla > Bovidae > Cephalophus > Cephalophus harveyi. The sequence goes on from SJYT01042112.1 coordinate 407,578, forward strand.
TTGCGACCCCAGGAGCCCGCTCGACGCTCCGCCCCCTTGAGGCACCGCCCCTTCGAGGCCCCGCCTCCCTCGCTCGCAGCCCCCGGGACTGGCAGGGAGGCGGGGCGGGGCCGGCGTGCTCCCGCAGCCAATGAGACGGCGGCGTGGAGAGGGCGGAGGCGGTTGTGATGCGCCGGGGCCGGCGGGCGGCGGCCAATCAGCGGCGAGCTCGAGGGCGGGCTGTGACGCAGCCGGCGCTCCTCGTGCGGCGGCGGTATAGGAGCGAGCGCCACGGCGAGCGGGATCAGCCGAGTGCTGCCGCCGCCGCAGCCGCCGCCGCCGCCGCTGCTGCCGCTGCTCGCCGCTCGCTACCTCCGCGCCGCCGCCGCCGCCCCGCACCCGTCCGCCGCGCCCCCAGCCGCCCGCGCCCCGGGCCTGCCCGTCAGCGAGGGGGCGAGCGGCCTCGGCGCCCGGCCTCCGTGAGGGGGGCGTCCGGCCGGACCCTGAGCCTCGCCCTCACGCGCTGCGGCCGACCGCGCCTCCTCGGCCGCCTGCCCGGCATGAAGACCAAGTTCTGCAACGGGGGCGAGGCGGAGCCCTCGCCGCTCGGGCTGCTGCTGAGCTGCGGCAGCGGCAGCGCGGCCCCGGCGCCCGGCGTGGGGCAGCAGCGCGACGGCGCCAGTGACCGCGAGCCCAAGCAGCTGGGCGGGCGGCAGCCGCCGCTCGCGCTGCCCCCGCCGCCGCCGCCGCCGCTGCCGCTGCCCCCGCCGCCCCTGCCGCCGCCGCCGGCGG
>SJYT01042112.1:409150-464827 GCA_006410635.1 Cephalophus harveyi
GTGGTGCAAGGAGTTCCTGCCCGGCGCCTGGCGGGGCCTTCGCGAGGACCAGTTCCACATCAGTGTCATCAGGTCGGTGGCGGGGGGGCGGGCGGTCAGGTGACGCCGGCCGGGGGCGGGGCCCGGTGAAGGGGGCGCGGGCCCGCCCGGGGGGCTCTGCGGCCGGCTAGGGGCCAGATCCGGTAAAACGGACCCCGCGGCCCCTCAGGGCCACCCCCACCCCCCGCCTGAGGGCAGGCTGTTGCAAGCACCCCGGTGTCGTGGGAAAGCAGGTCTCCTCTAAGGAGAACAATATTGTTCAGTCACAAAGTACACTTTGTACAGAAGCTTCAAATGCGTCTGAAAGAAGTGAAAGTGTTGGTCGCTCAGTCATGTCCGACCCTTTGAGACTCCATGGGCTGTAGCCCACCAGGCTCCTCCGTCCATGGGGATTCTCCAGGCGAGGATACTGGAGTGGGTTGCCATGCCCTCCTCCAGGGGATCTTCCCTACCCAGGGGTTGAACCTGGGTCTCCTGCATTGGCAGGCGGATTCTTTACCGTCTGAGCCATCCAGGAAGCCCGAAATACGTCCAGCAAGTCCCTTTGGGTTTAGGGCCTTGAATGAAGGAGGGATATTGTGGCCCGCTTGAAAAAAATCACTTGGTGACTTTTAGTTTTTCTAGTCCAAGATTAGATCTCTTTCCTGTTAAAAGAGACATTTGTATGCAGGGAAGTGGTGGCCTCTGTTCATTCCTCACTAACCTTGCAGACATGTAGGTGGGTGACAAGCCAAAATTAGGATGTATGGCTCTAAATTTAACTATTAAAGGTAAAAAGATTTTGCCCCCTTTTTTAAGCTTAGCAAACTTAATCATAAGCTTAAATTACAAGAAATGTGTGTGTGTGTCTGTGTGTACATTCGTATTCAGGCTTAACCAGAAAACATAAATTTGGTTTTTGTCAATCCCGTGCCTTTGGGATGACCACTTACCATTTAGTAGGCTTCTTTCTGTTGAGACATTTAAAAATGTGTGGTCTTCTAGTGCTAATTTTCTTTTAACTGTTTGACCAGGTTGAGTGCAGTGTCTAGAAACTGGCTGGCTGGCTGCCACCAATAATCCTGAAATCCAGTTTTCGTCATTTGATTCCTTTCCTGTGCCCAGACCGCAAATGCAGCAGAATTAACTGACCTTCACTTTCTTTTTGTGCCAGTGGCCTTTCTTACAGATATGCTTAGGAGCAGTGAGAGTCGAAGAGAAAGGAAAGCCCAAGAATTGCCTAATTAAATGTTTTTTTTTTTTTCTTCCCAAATGAAACTTTTCTTCCAAGCTATCACATTTAGTTAGGCCTGAAAATTCTCTGTGAGAGGATTGTCCCATGTGATGCTCAGATCATCCAGCTGTAAAATGGAAGGTGTAAAGGGGCAGTGGCTTGCCTGAGGTCAGTGGCTCTGAGCCGACCTTAGAGCAAGCTGCCCAGCCTCTTGAACCCACTGCCTACTCCAGTGCTCTCTCCTGTTGCCTCTGAAAACATGTGGACACCCTGGATCCAGCCGTAGGTGTTTTTGTGGCCCCTTTCTGGGGAGTGTCACTCATTAGTGAAACCTATTGTGTTTTGTGAAAATCTGACAATCTTAAAAGCTTAGAGGATGTCAGTAAAAAAACTAATCAGTCATCAATCTAAGAAAGAAATGGGAAGTTTTATTCGAGCCAGGCTGAGCCTCGTAACCCAGAGACAGTCTCTGAGAGCTCTGAGAACTGTTGGGGGTGTGGGGAGCTGTGTGTACGTGGCCAAGAGCGACCTTGCTAACAAGTACACATCTCAGCAGAAGGTTGGTACTCATCAGGAGGAACAGACATCTGTGTTAATGATCTCAGTGTGGGAAGGTGCAGGAATCCGGCTTTGTGAAATATTTCTCCTGGAAACAATCTGAGGGCCAATTCGGTCATTTTTCCTAGAGCAAGAAGTGCCTCATCCTAATCTTTGCCCTGAATTCCTTTTGGGATGTATGTGAGTCAGTGACCTCGGTGGCTAATGATTTGATGCTTATAGAACTGGATGGTGGGCAAGATTGTCTACAGTCCTTTCCCTTTCAGTCTTAATTTGACCAAGGTTTAGGAGGCATTTGGTGAGCAATTCCATGGTGCTAGCCACGCTCATTCCCAGGTCGGAGAGGATTTCCTTGATAGGCCCTTTGATGTGCTGTTAGGGGACTAGGCCCTGTGAACAGCGACCAAAAGCCTCTGGACCACGTATCTTAGTAGTCTGTTATGCTCCAAGAAACAGTCCCCTGTTGTTGCTTCTTCCCACATGTAGCGCTATACTACTGTAGTCATTGGTCTTACAGGGCTTTATACTTAGTCAATCATTTCAAGTTATCTAATGGCCATTAATTTTATTGGAGGCTTAGTCACACATTTGGTAACACAGGAGACAGTAATCTTATAAAATAGGCAGAATGCAAGTGATATAGCTAGTGACATTAACAAGGTCACGAGTGACTGTTTAAACTAAGAACTCGCATTAGGTGCAGCCCAGTCTCTTCTGGGCCAATTGCTGTCCTGAAGGGAAATGATGTGTTGGCATTGTCAACGTGACATACGTATGCATGATGTACTTTAAGGGAAATGATATATCGGCACTAAAGTTCACTGAAGGTGTCTGCACATGCAAGACAAGTGACTCCTGAGAGGACTAAGAGAAAGGAAGGATTGAGAGAGGAGTTTTGTGGCTGGCTCCAGAAGAAGGAAAATTGATCTTAATGGTTGAGTGGGTATTTCTGCCATTGGGGAGGGCTGGCTAGCAACGTAACACTCCGGGGGAAGGGAGGAGGCCGAAATGGGCAGAGAAGAGTTTTATGGTTAAATTTTTCTTGTCTTGCCTTAAAATACAAATGTTTATTTCATCAAGAATGTTTGGTTTCTTTTCTCCAAGAATCGGTGATCTTGAAAGACACAGCTTTCCTATTGGCTTGGTGGAGCTTGTAGAAGAATGTTGTCTGGTGTGGTGTCAGTCCTGTTTTCTGGAATAATATAGAATGAGTTGAATGAGGAGAAAGGGGTGTTTTAGGGCATAGAAAGTGGGTGATGCCTAGTTTAAAAAAAAAAAAAAAGACAAAAGAGACAATTCAGAGTGGGGAGAGGGATACACCTGGTTGAAATTCAGGGGCCCTCCGCAGCCAGTTCCTTTCTAGGTTCTGGTGATCACGTCTTCCTGGCCCACATCTCCAGCCCCGGCTTTCTGCTGGGTGCTGGTCCGTCTTCGGCTTATGAGAGCTTGCTCAGCTCAGCTCAGCCCAGCCCAGCCAGTCTGTCCCACGATTAACCCTTTTGCTCCTCCCCACCCTGGAATATGCTTCTCCTGCTTTTTTTTTTCTTCTTTGAACTATTAATATTGACAGCAGCCGGCTGGTGCCCCAGGGTTATTTCTCAGACTTCTCATTCTCTCTGGAAGCCCTTGTCAACACCCGATGGCAGCTGAACCCTGGTGACCTGCCTCTGCGCCCACACCTCCCGTCTGCTCCCGCCCTGCTGTGCTGGCTTAGACCCTGGAACAGGAGGCGCTTGTGCCGAGCGCTGCCTCAGCCCCAGCTGGGTGCGCGTTGCCAGGGCTTTCTCCAGTATCCCGACTGCTTTGTTGGAAAGTTTACTGTGGCTTCTGTGGCTGGAGAATGAAATCCAAGCTTGTTTGCATGTGTTACACTTGGGCCCCAGCCTTACTTTTCAGAGCGGTTCTTTTTTTGTTATTGCTTTATAAATCTCTCCTTTCCCCTAACCAGCAACAACTAGCTGAGCTAGTTACACTTGACCTTGTATTTCTTGAATGAGCTTTGTGTTTTCGCTGTCTTTGCCAGTCTCCAGGCCTTTCTTCGCTCCTACACTCTACTTGGCAGCCTGGTGTCTGCTTTTAAAATACCTCCTTCAAGGCCTAAGTTAAGAGAGCCAGAAGAATTGATTTCTTCCTCGCTTAGGTTTCTTCTATAGCACTTTCTGCACAGACACCTTTGTGTCACAGCACTTAACCGTATTGTGTGTTTATTCGTTCAACTGCGTTAGGTTGAATTTTTAGAGGGAGGTCGTGTTCATCTTACATCTCCAGCAATAGAAAAGTGCTTGACTTTAGCCCCTGGATTTTAGCTTAAATTGGCTTCTTTTCTGTCCTTCTAATGTGATGACAGGAGTCTTTGTCATCAGACTGCTGGTTGCCCAAGTCCCTCCAGCTAAGAGTGGCATAGGGAAAGATAAAAATTATCGCAACATGAAAATTGTCCGTAATGAGCTGACCACTTGGGAGTTTTCTCCGTGCCCGGACATCATAGCTGAACATCAGCTTGTACCTCTGCCCATCAAATCAGTGTTATTGTCACACTCAGTGTTGGTTGGTAAAGCGGTCACAGTTGTGAAATGTAATTGTTAATCTTGCGAAAGATGCATGATGTCTTTTAAGTTTGAGGAAAGAAATGTTTGAGGACTGAAAGTTTCACACATGTCCCTCCACAGCCCACTACTAGTTAAGAAACGATGGGGTAGATGGTACCACGAGCTCCTCAAAAGTGAATCGTTTGAGTATCAAGACAGAGAGGCCCTTAAAAAAACTGGCAAAATCCTCAGCTGTATTTGCAAAATTCTACAGCAGGAGTTAAGAAAGGAGTGAGTTGTGCTGTATGGTGCCATCATAAATGTTTTGGAAAAATTAAGCCAAAATTCCCTACTTGGTTTCCTTTTTATGTCATAGTTCCATTTATAACCTACATTATGTTACATGTAAAAACATAAATGATTCTGTTTCATTTTTCAAGATAAAGTTTCATTTACACTTTGTTTTTACTACACACTGAAAATCTGGTCCCTTAATTGGCTTTACTTCTTTCAAAAAAAAAAAGAATAAACTTTAGAGCAGTTTTAGATTGACAGCCGAATTGGGCAGAAAGTAGAGAGTTCGCTTTTTACCTCCCCCTCCTCCCCAGCCCCCATCACTGTTGGTCACTCCTCCCCCAGCGGCACCCTTGGTACAGTCTGCGGGCCTGCACTGACATGTCTTCACCACGGCCCACAGTTTACGTTAGGGTTCACGATGGTGTATGTTCTGGAGGTATGGACAAGTGCGTGATGACGTATCGTATCCACCACTGCCGGATCCTACAGAAGAGCCTCATGACCCCCAAGTCCTGTGTCCTCTGTCTGTTTACCCCACCCTCCCCTCAACCCCTGACCTTTTCAGTGTCTCCAGAGGTTTGCCTTTTCTAGAATGTCATATGGTTGGAATCATGCAGTATAGCCTTTTCAGATTGCCTTCTTTCACTTGAAAAACATTTCCATTTACTCCATATCTTTTCATGGCTTGATAGTCTTAGCGCCGAATCGTTTCCCATGATCTGGGTGTACCACGGTTTTATCCATTGGCCTACTGAAGGATATTTTTGATCGCTTCCAAGTTTTGACAGTTACGAATACAGCTCTTAGGAACATCCTTGTACAGGTTTTTGTGTGGACATAACTTTTCAGTTTATTTGGGTAAATAGCAAGGACAGTTGCTGGATTATATGGTAAGAGTATGTTTATGTAAGAAACTGCCAAAGTGGCTGTACCATTTCTCATTCCTTTCAGCAGTGAGTGAGGGGAATGTGGAGCAGTGAATTGCTCCACACCCTCGTCAGCATTGGATGTCAGTTTTCTGGATGATTTGGGCCATTTGAGAAGGTATGTAATGGGATCTGGTTTTAATTTGTGACTCTCTAATGACAAGTGATGTGAAGCATCTTTTCATTTGCTTACTTGCCATCTGTGTATCTTCCTTGGTTAGCCCATTTTCAGTCAGGCTGTTTGTTTTCTTATTGTTGAGTTTTGAGAGTTCTTTGAATATTTTAGATGATAGTCCTTTATCAGAGGACTTCCCTGGTGGCGCCAGTGGTAGAGAATCCGCCCGCCAGTGCAGGAGACCCAGGAGATGTGGGTTCAATCCCTAAGTCGGGAAGGTCCCCTGGAGGAGGGCACAGCAACCCACTCCAGTATTCTTGCCTGGGAAATCCGTGGACAGAGGAGCCTGGCGGGCCACAGTCCGTGGGGTCGTAAAGAGTCGGACACAACTGAATGACTTGGGTACCACCTTTATCAGATTTGTCGTTTGTAGATATTTTCTTGCAGTTTGTGGCTTTGTCTTCACATTCTCTGTATAGTGCTTTTTGCAGAGCAGAATTGTTTAATCTGAATGAAGTCCAGCTTATGAGTTATTTCTTTCATCCTGTTTTTGGAGTTGTATCTGAAACCTCATCACCATACCCAAGGTCTTCTAGATTTTCTTCAGTGTGATTTTCTAGTTTTATAGTTTTGCATTTTACATTTAGGTCAGTCATTCATTTTGAGGTTCTTTTTTTTTTTTATTTCTCACTGCACAGCTTGCAGGATCTCAGATCCCCAACCAGAGATTGAACCCAGGCCCATGACAGTGAAAGTGTCAAATCCTAACCACTAGACCACCAGGGAACTCTCTATTTTGAGTTAACTTTTGTGACGATATGAGGTCTGTATCTAGAGTTCATTTTTCTTTTGGCTGGGGTTCGAGGTTTGGGGGATCTTAGTTCCCCAGCCAGGCATCAAACCCATGCCCCCTGCAATAAAAGCACAGAGTCCTAACCACTGGATCGCCAGGGAATTCCCTAGGTTTCATTTTTTTTGCTTGTGGATGTCCAGTTGTTCCAGCGCCATTTTTGAAAAGACTGTCCTTTCTCTACAGTTTTGTCTTTGCTCTCTATCATGATCAGTTGACCATGTGGGTCTGTTTCTAGGCTCTGCATGCTGTTTCATTGATCTGTCTTTTTTTTTTTTTTTGCCAGTATCCCAGTGTCTTGATTACTGTAGCTTTGTAGTAAGTCTTGAAATCTGATAGGATTAGTCCTCAGACTTTCTTCCTTTTCAATATCGAGTTGACTATTCTAGGTCTTTTGCTTCTCCATATAGCTTTAGAATCAGTTTACTGACATGGGCAAAATAACTTAATGGGGTTTTTATTGGGGTCACATGAATATATAGACCCAGTAGGGAAGAACGGACATCTTGACAGTATCGAGTCTTACTCTTCACATGGGTCGTGTCTCCATGTATTTGGTTCTTCTTTGATTCTTTCTTTGGAATTTTGTAGTTTTCCTCATACAGATCTTATACATATTTTATTAGGGTTATACCTCAGTGTTTAATTTTGGGGAGTGCTAATGTGAATGACGGAGAAGGCAGTGGCACCCCACTCCAGGACTCTTGCCTGGACAATCCTATGGACAGAGGAGCCTGGTGGGCTGCAGTCCATGGAGTCCATGGGGTCTCTAAGAGTCGGACACGACTGAGCAACTTCACTTTCACTTTTCACTTTCATGCATTGGAGAAGGAAATGGCAACTCACTCCATGAGTTCTTGCCTGGAGAATCCCAGGGACGAGGGAGCCTGGTGGGCTGCCGTCTATGGGGTCGCAGAGTCGGACACAACTGAAGGGACTTAGCAGCAGCAGCAGCAATGTGAATGATATGTTTTAAATTTCAGTTTCTACTTGTTCATTACTCATATAGGAAGGAGACTGACTTTTGTGTATTAACCTTGTCTCATATAACCTTGTTGTAATCACTTAGTTGTTTATTTTTCAGCCTAGTCTCTGGCTTGCTCAGCTCTGACCCTGATGCCCATGCTCTCCTTTCCAGTTTTCTTCTCCAGTGGAGCCCTGGCCACCAGCCTAGACTGGCCACCGCCCCCTGATCTCAGCGCCCGCTGCCCACTGGCAGGGAGTCTTGTACTGCCCTAGGACAGCCGTTGTCTTCAGCTTTCCATCAGCCTGTTGTGCATCCGTAGCTGGACTGCCATCTCCCTGTATATCAACATTCAGTTGTCTCACTGTGCCTAGCCCTTATGGCACCCTACTCCAGCACTCTTGCCTGGAGAATCCCATGGATGGAGGAGCCTGGTGGGCTCCGGTCCATGGGGTTGCTAAGAGTCAGACATGACTAAGCAACTTCACTTTCACTTTTCACTTTCATGCATTGGAGAAGGAAATGGCAACCCACTCTAGTGTTCTTGCCTGGAGAATCCCAGGACGAGGGAGCCTGGTAGGCTGCCGTCTATGGGGCTGCACAGAGTTGGACACGACTGAAGCGACTTAGCAGCAGCAGCTGTATCACAGTAGTCCAGGGGCTGGTGATGAAACAATAAAATGTAAGGCCTGGGAGGTCTGGGTGGGCTAGAAGGGATGTGGGTACTTCGTGGAGAAATTGAGAGCATCCCTGAATTCACTCTGAAAGGTGGAAGGACCTTGCAGGTGGGAAGAGAAGCAGAAGTGGGTTGTGTCCCAAGGATGCTCGAGTTGGTGGCTTGAAATATGGGTATCTTTTTCTGAGGGACCACCTAGTCGAGTCTGGACACCTTTTGATTGTCATGGTTTCATGGTGGTGGTGGTGACCCTGGCACCTGATGGTGATCCTGGTAGAGGGCAGGGACAGTGCTGAACGTCCTGCAGTGCGCAGCGCAGCCCTCTCCTCTCGTGCCCCCAGTAGCGATGGGGCTGAGGATTGTGCAGCCTGGAGTAGAGGACTGAAGACAGCTTTCCCCACCTGGCACACCCTTAATTAATGAACTTTTGGCACTTCCACTGCAGGGGACATGGGTTCAATCCCTGATCAGTGAACCAAGATCCCGCATGCCATGCAGTGTGGCCAAAAAAAAATTAACCTTTGCTTTGCAGTTGGTGGTGATGGTAACCAACCGACGTCACCCCGCACTAGACACCCCGCACTAGACACCGGCACACTGTTCTCCCGAGCAACGTGACGTCATCCCGAATCCCACATGCTGAAAACCCCACAGCCGTCTGCAGAGCCAGCGGCCCACCTGGGACAAAGCCTCTGCCTTAACTGCCCGCAGACTTGGTGCTGAGAGGGCTGGACGCTCAGGCGCCTGCCCCTGATGACGGCACAGCTCTGCTGCCACTGAGCTGAAGTGGTTTTTCCCCCTGAGATGTGGTTGTGGTTGGTTCACGTTTAATTTTAGATGGTTAGAAGAAATTTTTCAAAAATGCACTTTGTTCCCCCTTGTTTGTGTTCTAAATTCAGGTATTTAGGAATTTAGATATTTAGATGTTCAGGAATTCAGATATTATCTAAATATGTTTCGATATTATCCTGTCTTCCATCTTCCCTGCTTACAGCCGTATGGACTTAAGGATACTTTTTTCTGCTTAGGTTTTGGTGATGATGTTAACTTTTTTCTAGTCATCTTGACTTTTATTTATTTTATTCTTTATAATTTTATTTCATTTTTTTTCTTTTGGCTACACTTTGCAGGATGTGGGATCTTAGTTCCCCAACCAGGGATTGAACTTGTGCCCTCTGCAATGGAAGCATGGAGTCTTAATTATTGGACCACGAGTGAGGTCCTCTTGACTTTTAGGTGGTGCTCTTGCAGCTCCTGGGTGAGGCCCTGAGCCTTAGCGAGGCCAAGTCCTGTGCGTGCTGGGTTTTGCACCAGGTTGGTTGTGGACAGTTTGCAGAGGTTTCAGTCACTTTTTGGTTTTCAGCAGAGTGCATTCGGTTTGGTGCAGACCAGAGACTAACCACTGCAGTTTAGCAGGTGAAAGCCTTTGTAGTAAAGGCTTCCCTGGAGCAGGCAGTGTCTTGGGTTTCTCATTATTTAAGCTGACTCTTTTTACAAGTGATTAAAAATATATAGATGTTTTTGATGGATGAATGGATGAGCAGAGTGTGGCATATACATACAATCAGTTATTATCCAGCTTTGATAAAAAGGAGATGCTGAAATGTTACAGCATGGTGAACCTGGAGGACGTTATGCTAAGTGAAATAAGCCAGTCCCCAAAAGACAAATATTGCCTGACACCACTGCTGTGAGTTCCCAAGAGGAGTCAGGTTCATGCTGCTGCTCCTGCTGCTGTTAAGTCGCTTCAGTCGTGTCCGACTCTGTGCGACCCCATAGACGGTAGCCCACCAGGCTCCCCCGTCCCTGGGATTCTCCAGGCAAGAACACTGGAGTGGGTTGCCATTTCCTTCTCCAATGCATGAAAGTGAGAAGTGAAAGTGAAGTCGCTCAGTCGTGTCCGACTCTTAGAGACCCCATGGACTGTGGCCCACCAGGCTCCTCCGTCCATGGGATTTTCCAGGCAAGAGTACTGGAGTGGGGTGCCATTGCCTTCTCCGTCAGGTTCATGGGGACGCGGTATATCCGGGTGGGTGCCAGGGACTGGGGGGCGGGGAATGGGGAGTTCGTGTTTAAAGGGGGTCAGCTGTATGAGATGAAGAGCCCTGGAGGTGGAAGGCGGTGATTCACAGCAGTGTGAATATACCTAATGGACAGTCACAAGTGGTTCAGATAGCGAACTGTGTGGGATGCGTATTCTACCTCAAACTTACAAATCGGAAAGGAATACACTCTGGATGTTTGACATTAGGAATGGCATATTGCAGACCTTGGCCACTGTCCCAAAGTGTAGTATCCCCGCAGCATAGGTTTCCCCCAAGTAGAACGCTGAAGAATCAAACAAATAACCTCATTAAGACTTGGTTAAATCTACAGATTAGGGATACAAGCCATTTGTAAAGCTACTTGAACACACGTTGCTAGAACAAAAGCTGTGTTACACAGTGATTTTACTCCAAAACTTTCAGAGATTGTTTCTCTGGGACAGAGTCCACATGCTGGATGCAGGCTCTCCCCCACGTTCTCTTTATCACTGTAGTTAACAGTACCAGCCCCTTCCTGTCGCCAGTGAGTACTCGCAGCTCCAGGCGGGACATTCTCAGGTGCCCAGGGCTTGCCCGCGTAGACCAGCTTCCTGCCGCCGCGTCAGCATGACGCACACAGCACCGCGCGGATGAGTCACCTCTGCTGGGCTGCTCAGCCTTAACGAGCTGAGCGTGGACTCAAACTTGACCTTCTTTCTACACGTGGGGGATATTTCCAATCTATGAGAACTTCCCAGAGCACCCAAAGTTGACTGACAGTCTTAACAGCCAATACCTGACGGTATGAAAAACACCCCAAAAAACATTTCAGTGTTTTTTCACAAGGTGGGTGAAGAGTCGGGAAGGATTTATGAAGTAGCTGTGCAAGCAAGATGCCATCTCGCCCTGCAGCTTCTTGACTGGAGAGGGGGTGAGGCGGGCAGGGCTGGGTCAGGCGTCCACCTCGAGAACTGAGCCGTGGAGGGGCCGGGGAGCTGGGGGCTGGTTTTCCCCTTGCTGGGGCTGCAGCCGCCTTCCTTTGCTTCCCAGTGTTCCAGTCAGGTTTCCTGGCTCTCCGTGTTGGAGTGGGCGCGCTTCTGCCACCTCTGGCCTCCCGGGGAGAGTGCAGCAGGGCCGGAAGTGGTGAGCTGATAAGTCAGCAGTGTTTTTTCCTCATTTGCCTCATGGCAGGGACGTGTTCATCTTCTTCCCCCTCCTTGAAAATCTCCACTGCCGTTAAGTCTGGAAATTAATTGTACTTCATCCCAAATGTGACAGTAACCTGTTTGAAATGTAGCGACCGAAGGGGGCGGCAGGACGAGACGGTTGGATGGCGTCACCGACTCAGTGGGAGTGAGTGTGAGCAAATGCCAGGAGTTAGTGAAGGACAGGGAAGCCTGACGTGCTGCAGTCCATGGGGCCACAGAGTCGGACGTGACTGAGCGACTGAACAACGGAAACAATAACAATTAGCAAATTAAGGGGGTCTTGATTACTTTTGTGCCTTACCAGGTTTGGGGGCTTTGCCCCGCGTGTAGGTAACATGTAAATTTCCCCGAGTCCTTTCATTGTGTAACATAGTCGGCTTCGGTTGGAAAGGCTTATGCTGTAGGTTCTGGAACGGGGGCTAATGTAGAAAAAGACGAGTCAGAGAAAAATCAAGTGGGCTGAATCTAGAACCGACTCTCGAGTTGAAGGTTAGAAAAGTGACCAAGAAGCAGATTCATCATCATTATTATAGAGTGCCATCAGTGAAAAATGCTTTGGTTTTTTTAAGGACTGTGCCGTGAAATTCAGGGCTGAAAATGAGGCCTGGGTCTAAAAATCCTGAAACGTACCCAGGGTCTTATCTGTTATGTGACTAGAGGAAGGAAATCAGCAGGAAAGGTTCAGTTAACTGGAGCCAAAGTTACTAAACATTTCCCTTCATTTTCTACTGAATGTGTGAAAATAAGAAAAAGCAAGACTGAGAATTCAGAACATTTCCTGCCCTGCCCTGGGAGCTGTTCACCTCTGAGCGCCTCTGTGCGCGCGTCTTACCTCCTGGGGCTCTTCGGTGATGTTTCACGTTCATGATAAGGGCCGCAGACCAGTGAGGGGCTCCAAACACTAACAGGCACCTTGTATTTGCCACCCTAGGTTTAAGGCAGGAATGGAGGGAAGGTATGAAGAGTTTTTAGGTTTTACACAAGAATATTTCATTTGTTAACCTCTGATTATCTTGTGGTTAGGATGGTACTTCATACAACTTGGTGATTAACCAGGCAATTCAGTTGAGTGGGATAACTCCCTTCTTTTTGTTTGTGCAGTGATTAAAGAAGACAGTTGGAAAAAGAAAATAAAGATTATTTTTGTTCATTATATTAAAAAAAAAATCTTTGTGAGTAGGTAATCGGTGTACTGATTTTAGAATTCAGAAATTTTTACGGAAGGGTGTCTTTCCCCCTCGCCCCAGCGCCTCTCCCTAGAAGCAAGCATTGTCCCTCCTTCATTATCCGTTCTTCCAGAGAGATGTCAGGCAATATAGCATGTGTGGGTATACCTGTTTCTCCAGCAAACCTGAGAGCTGCAGTGTGCCAGGGGATGGGAATGCCTGGCTCCCCCTCCTGCTTTAATGTTAATACTCACAGTAGGTCACTTTTTTGCACTAAAAGCAGCACGGTATCTTAAGAGATTGTTCTGTTTGGTATTTATTGAGCTGTCTTATTCTCTTGAATAGCCATATAGTGTTATATTTTAATTGAAATATCATTTTGATGTTTTTCAGGACAGTTAAAGACTAGAGCTTCTGCTTTCTTAAGTTAATCATGGTAATAAAATACTCCATTCGTTAAGTGCCTACCCTTGCCAGGTACTATGGCAGTTGTGCGTATCTCAGTTAACCTGGGCACCAGTCCTCCAGGAGAAGTATTATCCTTTTTTTCCTTCTTGGCCAAGCTGCATGGTAGGCGGGAGGGATCCTCCTTCTTGGACCAGGGATCAAACGTGTGCCCCCTGCAGTGGAAACACGGAGCCCTAACCACTGGACTGCCAGAAAAGTCCCTCGAGGAGGTATTCTTGACCCCAGGGGCCCAGAGAGGTTGAGGAACTTGCCAGAAATTAAAGTGTTAGCAGGTGGTGTCTCCTTGCCAGTTGTGACACAGTATGCTGGTTATTTCAGCTGTTCCCTCAGGCAGGCACTTCAGTTTTGGTGGAGATTACATACACCTGTCTCTATTTTTGGCCCACATTTTTTTGTGACAAGCAGTTCCTACAACAGTACCTACTGCTTGTGAATTATGTGCAAAAGTATGCTGAGAATATGATGTCTGGCAAGAACTTCAGATGAACTTGAGTGTGCTGATGAGTCCTGTCTTTTAGGTGAGAAATGCAGTCAAGGGGCAGGTCTACCCTCAGGGCCAGTCAGTGCTCCCGTGGGTTAGAAACCTCTGGATAGGCCTGCTGTCACAGTCCAGGGCCACGCGACGTTCGTAGGGATGCGTCACGTGGAGAAGGCGGGGGGGTCTGACCTTGCCAGGGACCCTGTTTTACCAATGAGAACTGCAGACAGACCTGGTTTGTAAGTCGCCTTTGTCTGTTTGGGGAATGTGGATAAGGATGCTAAGGGTTCTGTTGGGTGCACACACGATGGTGGATAATTAATACCAGAAGCGATGGTGGTGGCGTTCGATTGGACATTAGGGTTCGTTCTCTTTTTGGGGGCAGTTAGAAAATTGTACCGTGTCTGTGAGAACATATGTTTTCATTTCTCCTAGGTATATATGTAGGAGTGGAATTGCTGGATCATTCAGTAACTCAGTGTTTAACTTTTTGAGGATGTTCCCAGCTGGCACTAGTAGTAAAGAACCCCCTGCCGATGCAGTAGACGGAAGAGATACAAGTTCAATCCCTGGGTCTGAGAAAATCCCCTGGAGGTGGGCACAGCAGCCCACTCCAGTATTCTTGCTTGGGAAATCCCATGGACAGAGGAGCCCAGCAGGCTACAGTCCATGGGGTCACGAAGAGTCAGATGCGACTGAAGTAACCTAGCACCCACAACAGCATGCACTGATTTTTTGAGGCCTGTGTCAGAGGATCCCTGTGGACCCCCATAAATTCCCCTGTTGAGATCGAGAGGTCATTGCTGTGACCCACTGTGATCCTTCACCAGCATCTTTCTTTCCCCTTACTACCGGTGACCTTGGTTTTATACATATGCTAAATTGCCAACTGATTTTTGAGAAGAGTTCATTATAGCATAGGCTGGTGATTGTGTTTTAGATGCCATGAAGTTTTATGCAAAATAAGTTTTCTTTATTAAAAATTACCTTTGTAAAGTAGTAAAGAATAAAATTTTAAGAAGAATCAAGTAGCTTTATAAAATCTGAACATTTTGCCAAATTGGCCTCGGGTTCCTTCCTTTGTCCAGAGGGTAACCACCATTTTACATTGATGTTAAAATTTGCTTGTTTCATTCTGAAATGAGTCTGATCTTTAGAGCAGACTTTTGAAATCTTTCATAACCTGTGTGTTTGGTGTAAGTGCCAAAGTGTTAGAGCATTTTGTGTGACAGGTGTACTTGTAATAGGATGGTTTGTCATAGGAGGGTTAATAATCTGTATGTTTTGAAACATTTTGGTTCCAATTTGACCAAATGGAACCGGTTGATCTAGTCTTCTATTTTAAGAAGACCTTTCATATCTGGAAAGCATAATGATATTTCCTGCTATGAGAAACCTTGAGAGTAAGTATCATCAGATGCCAGATCTTAGCTTCGTGGAGCAGCTTTTGTTTTGCACTGATTTTGTGGAATTGGTCTTGGTTCTTTTAAAGTCAATTCTGATCAACGTGATGCCTATTGAGACACCGTTTCTTTGACCCATTTTGGGGTCAACTACATTTTTAGATTATCTGCTGTTTTACATTTTCCAGTTTTCTTTTCTCAATGATTTCACAATTAGTTGTATGACTTTGGTTGAGGGGAGTAATGAATTGATGTTTATCAGTTTAGGGGGAAGTTATTTAGCATAGATCACTAAGATGTTTCAAGAAATCCCTTTAAATTGGCTGACTGTAAGTATGTTTCATAATTTATTTGAATTAATGATTTTTCCCATATTGATGTACTTACAAATATTCCCTTTGCAGTATTTTTTTAACTTTAAAGTATTTCATGCCATGTGTTAACTTTATATATATCTTGAAGCATTAAAAAATTTCATTATCTTTACTAGGAATTTAATGTTTAAAAAAGTTATATTCTGCTATATCAGGTTTTAATTGATTAAAAAAAAACAGGTCCATCTAGATATGAGACACAAGCTCTGACGCCACTGATGGGTGGAGAGTGGCTTGGTGTGGCTCTTTTGTGGGACACTTTGACAGCAGCCATCAGAAAGTTTAAAATGGTAGTGCCCTTTGGCCCAGAAAACCCAGCTTTAAAGGATCTCCTCAGATTGTGCATAAAGGTTGACATGTAGGTATGCATTTTATAGGGTTGTGTATAGAAGTGAAAAATAATGGAAAAACTCTTATCTTTAGCAGTAGGCAGTTGGTTAAACCATGCTGTGTCTTTAAGGTGAAGTTCTGTGCATGATTAAAAATGATGTTTTTAATACTGAATTGATGGAAAATGCTCATAATAGAAGTGGAAAAGCAACTTAACAGAGCAGTATATTCACCATGATTCCAACTTTAATACAAAGAAAGAAACTGGGAAAAGGAGCTTGGGAAGATGACAAGAAAAAATATATACACTGTATTCAAAGTGGTTATATTTGAATAATAGAATTTGGGCAGGAAGTTGTCTTTTTTATTTTGAGGAGCTCTTTCAGCTCCTTGTACGCACAAATTTTTGGAACCTAGATTTTAAAGTCTGCAAGTCAAAACATTTTTTAATACATGTTAAAATAGCCTACTTTAGTTGCTTCAACAGCTAATGAACTGATAAACTTATTTGAGTTTTAAAAGTTATGCCTGGGCCACCCGGGTTCTTTGTCACTTGTATGTAGGTGACGTTGAATGTGCCAGAAGCATCGAAGCCCTACCAAGGGACTGCTTTGTGGCTCTGTGATCACAAACTCATTTTCCTTAGCATGTAATCCAGTTAGCCTTTTGGGTCTTCGGTGAGGGATGTGTTCTTCAGTTTGCTTCTGCGTTGTTTTCCCAGATACCCTATATGTTCTATGTGTATTGTTGTTTGACACATCAAATTATTCTTAATTGTGAGTTCATTGTTTTTTTTAAATTGTTGATTGCGCTGATCCTGTTTCTTTTTTGATGTTTATTTTATTTGCTTCTTTTCGGCCCTGCTGGGTCTCTGTGGCTGCGAGGGCTTTTCCCTGCTGCAGGCAGCGGGGGCTGCTCTCTAGCTGTGGTGTGCACGGCTGTCTCGCTGCAGGGGCTGCTCTTGCTGTGGGGCGCGGGCTCTCGGTGCATGAGCTTCGGGAGCTGCAGCACGCAGGCTCAGTGGCCGCAGCTCTGGAGCACAGGCTCGGTGGCTGTGGCGCATGCGCTTATCTGCTCTGCGGCCTGTGGGTTCTCCCCAGATCAAGGACCAAACCCATGTCTCCTGCATTGGCAGGCAGGCTCTTTACCGCCGACCCACCAGGGAAGCCCGTAAGTTAATTCTTAATATCTAGAGAAATTGTGTATTTCAGTTGAAATTGAATATCAGTTTCAAGAGAAATTAAGATGATTTTCCTCCGTGATCAACAGTCTGTAAAAGCCGCTCTGTTCTCACTTATGGTCCCATTGGTGCTGTTTGAGGGACCGTGGGGTGGAGATTAGGGGCCACACTCAGCTGGACCCCCAGGGCGCTGGTTAGAATTCCCACCACAGGACCTCTCTCTTCAGCATCCTACCTGCCATGGCTTGCTTACTTACATGTGTTGAGTATGAAATAAAGGTGTTATTTTTCATTTTATTGATATTTTGCTTATGTGAGTATCTCTATTACCTCCTAAACTGAATTATGGCAGATATGTTTATTATAAAGCGCTTCTGCCACTTGATAAAAAGTGTGGCATTTCAGACTTCTCTGGAGTCCTCCAGCTTTCCTGGGGTTTTGTGTGGGAGGATATTCCTGACAAGTCACACGGTAAATTGACTGTTGTATTTCTGCTACCGTTTCTGTGGCCTGTCAGGGTTTCATTTGATTGTCACCCCCCCCCAAAAAAAAAAAAAAATCATCAATGGTTTACTTCCTCCCACTAGAGCATATTGAGCAGGAGGCTACAGAAAATACAAGAGATGAAGGATTTCCAGGTTGTAGGCCTGTTTCTGGCCAAGCTGGCCCTCCTGTCTTTTTCAGGAGTCCAGGGATAAACTTTGAATCGAGTTACACAGCTTAGAACAGTAGCTCATCTGTTTGCTCTCGCTGTGGACTGAGCTTTGGAGAGTATGTGACAGGAAGGAAAACTAGGGCTTTTAGCTGATGTCATGCTGGTCCTGTTGCTTGGCAGCCAGACGCCCATGGCGGCCAGGACTGGACATGGCGGGCTCTCGTGATGGAAGGTGGAGGCTGCTGGGCCAGCCTGTCTCTGGGTCTGCCTTCTCTCCTGTCTTTCTGGGCTTGCCGAACTGAGGTGCACAGCTAGCTTGCCTCCTGGAAAGTTCAGTTCAGTTCAGTTGCTCAGTCATGTCTGACTCTCCTCGACCCCATGGACTGCAGCACGCCAGGCCTCCCTGTCCATCACCAACGCCCAGAGTCTGCTCAGACTCACTTCCATTGAGTCAGTGATGCCATCCAACCATCTCATCCTCTGTCGTCCCCTTCTCCTCCTGCCTTCAATCTTTCCCAGCATCAGGGTCTTTTCCAGTCAGTCAGTTCTTCACATCAGGTGGCCAGAGTATTGGAGCTTCACCTTCAGCATCAGTCCTCCCAATGAATGTTTAGGACTGATATTCTGAATATCAGACTTCTAGGGAAATAGTCCCTTATTCTTATAGAGGCTCCCAGATGCTGTGTGATTGCTTTTCTTTAAATAAGCTGTTGAAAATATTCTTAAAAATGACTTATTTACATCTGTGAAATGTTTATGTGGAAGCACATTCCAGTTTACTTGGTTCAGAAAAAAATCATTGGAACAAAGTTGTTTTTTCCCCCTGAAAACACCTTTATTGAGATACAGTTCACATATTGTATAATCCACCCAGTTAAATGATAGATTCAGTGGTTTTTATTGTATGGTTTTGAATATATCCACGGGTATACGCAGCCATCACCACAATCAATTTTAGAACATTTCCTCACCTCAAAAGGAAACCCAGGCCCCTTCAGACCCCTCTACCCTCGCCCTAGGTACCCACTCTGTAGGTTTCCTGTTCCGGACGTTGCGTGTGAATGGGGTCATAGTATGTGGTCTTCTGTGCTGGCTTCTTTCATGGAGCATGTTTTTAAGGTTCGTCCGTGTTGTAGCATGTGTCAGGACTTCATTCCTTTTTTAAAAATTATGGTAAAACATACATGGCGTTGTCGTGCAGTCATTCAGTCATGTGTGACTCTCTGCAACCCCATGGACTGCAGCTCACTTCCTGTCTTTCACCATCTCCGGGAGTTTGCTCAGACTTGTGTCCGTTGAGTCAGTGGTGCCATCCAGTCATCTTGTCGTCTGTCGTCCCCTTATAACATTTACCGTTTTAGCCATTTTTACATGTACAGTTCAGTGGCATTAAGGCAGTCAGTTGTTGATCAGCCATCGCCACCATTCATCCCATGAATGTTTTCATCTTCCTAAACTGAACCTTTGTGCCTGTTAAACACGGACGCCTCATCCCAGCCTGTGACCCCTATTTGAAATTCATTTGTTACTGTTCAGTTGCTAAGTCTTGACCGACTCTTTTGCAACCCTATGGACCGTAGGCTCCTCTGCCATGGGATTCTCCAGGCAAGAATGCTGGCGTGGGTTGCCATTTCTTCTTCAGGGAATCTTCCCAACCCAGGGATTGAACCCGTGGCTCCTGCCGCTCCCTCCAGATCTGTTTCAGCCACGTTTTGTGTTTCTTGAAAGGTGGTATGTCCTGTTGATGTCTAGCCCTGCTGACTCTGACCTCTGGAACTGTAAGACAATGAACGTGTGTTGTTTAAAGCCACCAAGTTTGTGGTCATATGTGACCACAGGAGCAGTCATTTGTCTTATGCAGGACTTCTGCAGACTTGTTCTGACATCATGCTCCTGTGACCCACGGGGGTGCCAAGACCTGCTGTGTGTCCGATGTGGCAGGTGGCACCCTCCAGGTTTGTCTCCGTCTCTCTCAGCATCAGAGTTAAACCCAGGGACTCTGGAGCCCGACACCTGCCTTCCCTCCTGGCTCGGCCACCTCCTTGCTTTGCACCTTCCATTTCCTCTGTGTGCCGTGGAGGCGGCCCAGGTCCGCCCTGGGCTGAGATTGTCGGGAGGTTGAGATGGCCCCGCTGTGTCGGGTACTCGAGCGTCGTGGTCCCCGGGCTCCGTGACCCTGTCTCCTGCAGTGGCTACCCGTGGTGCTGCTCTTTGACCAAGCCGTGGATTTTTCCGAGTCGGAGAGCTTTAGCGCTGTGCCCAGGGTCTCACAGTGAGTGCAGAAGTGGGGTTTGAATCCCTGGCTCCCTGGCTCTGAAGCCTGTGGTCTTTCTCTTAAATGACGCCCTCCCTCAGGAGAAAGGGCCTGTCCCTGGGGGAGCTTTCAGCCTCATTAGAGAGCCGGGCTCACCCGCCAGCCTGGTGAGGAGAGCGTAGGGCGCTGGTTACGATGCGCCGCAGGGAGGAGGCCGGTGCGGGGAGAGTGCCGCGGGCCTTGCCCTTTTCAGGAGGTGTCTGCTGAGCGCCTTCCCCTGGGGGCCGTGGGCCTGGAGAGCTGAAGCTGGACATGACCTCTGCCTTCAGGGAGCTAGCAGGAAGACACAGAAGCTTCCTGAGGACACTGGGCTCCAGCCTGGTTTTAAATAGTCGGCAGTTAGAGTAGCAGAGAAGAGTGAGAAGTTTTGACTGGAAGAGCGGGAGTCAGTGGGTGAGGTGGCGAGTGGAATCAGTTAGTGCTGGGCTTAGCTGCTTGAGACAGAGGACCCCAGAGGCACAGTGGCTCAAACCACCTCGAGATCCACTTCCCTGGTGCATTGAAGAGGCCCGGGAGTAGCCAGGCCGAGCCGGTGCGGCTGCTCCCCGGGCTCGGTGGGGTGCGCACCCCTCGCGGCTGGTGGCTGCCGTTCCTGGGACGTGGCCCTTAACCTCATGGTCTAAGATGCCGCTGCAGCTCTGGCCACGTGTGCTAGTTAGGATCCTGGAAAGAAAATGGAAACGACACTGGGTATTTCAGCAGACCTAGAGAATTAGGAAGTTGGGTGAACAGGCGGAGGAGAACCAGAAAAGCGAAAGAGGGGACACAAGTGAGTCCGATGAGGAGCACTGAGTGTGCAGGGGCAGACTCCTGGGGCCGGGGAGGCGAGGGAAGAGGGGCGAGATCCAGGGAGCCGAGAGGAGGGGCCCAACTCTGTGGGCCCACCTCCGAGGGCACTGCTAGGCTGTGCCGGGGCCCTGACCTCTGGGCTGGCACCCTGAGGCGGGACCACGAGGCTGGTGCCAGCGTTGCCCAAAGAGGTGAGGACGGGAGCGGGCGGGTTGGTACCACAGCACGTGGGCAGGTCTGCCTGCCGCCAGAACCCGGTGACGCGGGAGCCGCTGCTCACGGAGGGGTGTCCCCGAAGACACCAGCGTCATCGCAGAAGCGACCTGGGAGTCGGTCCACACCGCAGGATGGACGGGGGGCGGGGCGCAGCGTGTAAGCGGGTCCGTCGCTGGTTTCAGGCCCTTCCTTTACGCTCTGTGTGCTGGCACTTGGTCACACAGGCCTGGACGGCTAGAGGCGGCTGCTAAGTACAGTCCTGATGTGAGGCAGGCTGCCCCCGGCGCACAGCCCAGCTTCTCTAACGCAGGAAGGGCAGAGGACGTCCGCCCCGGGAGCGGAACTGGGCACGCGTCTGTGCCACCGTTAGTGGAGAGCGTTAACACCTCCAGATAAAAAGTTCTCCCGGTTATCTCTCTTTGGCACACAAACTGAACTCTCTCTCTTGGACTGGTTCTTGGCGGTGCCTCTCACCGTGTGCCATGAGCCCTGTCTGGGCGTGTGACGGCTCCGTTGTGGTTTGTATTTTAGCCTCCCTTGGGGAGCGTAGTTTCACTGGACTGCTGGTGGATGGAACAGGAAGAGAGGCAGCTGGCTCTGGAGACGGGGCTGCTGTTCTGGAAAGCCGTGCTCCAACTGGCTCGTGACTGTCTCCAGAAGTTGCACCGGCGCAGCACTGCCGTGTGGCACAGCTGCACCTCACGGGCAGGTGCTGCTTAGGGTTTGCTGAGCCTCTGGTTTAGACACTGTCCTGTGGTTTTGCAATCTTCTTATAGTTTTATGTCTGCTTTCTGCCCTGGAGCGGAAGTTTCTCGAGGCAGGACCAGAGCCTGTTTCAGTTTTGTGTTATTTGAGCTTCTAGCATCGCGCTTCACCTAGGTGGTATTTCTTCCCGACCTATTGACTAGACTCTGACGCCTGCTGTAGTTGAGGCGCCTTGGGCCCTGAGTTCCGAACTGTAGTGCTCTATGTTCCTTCGTTTAAGTCTCCAGTATCTGCACTAATCATTTCCAACCCAGGCAGGTGGTTTGTCCCCAGGGCTACGCTTTCCTGCTAAGTGTCCCCTGTAACGTATTCCTCAACTTCGGTAGTCATGTGAAAGGTTCCAGGCAGGTGGTTTGTCCCCAGGGCTACGCTTTCCTGCTAAGTGTCCCCTGTAACGTATTCCATGACTTCGGTAGTCATGTGAAATCAACTTTCATTCCCCCCAGCCCTTTCCTCTGAGAGCTCCAATAATTCTTAATGTTGCAAATTGTTTGAAACGGCTGTTAGTCAGTTCTGGTTGAGAAGGGGTGGATCTTGCAACTTCAAGTGGAAAGCCCTGGGGGGATGGTTTAGGTATTGCTCCAAGATTTTAACTCAGCAGTGATGGGAACAGGATGGGAATTTGGGGTCACAGATGAACATGGACTGGAAGGAATACCTCTGAGATACCCCCACCCCCAGTTCCCATGGCTGAGGAGGGTCTCTTTGCCCCTTGTCCCTCTCTGAGGCAGATGCTACATGCAATTAAAAGCCATTCTAATGAGGTAGATGAACCTACAGCCTATTATACAGAGTGAAGTAAGTCAGGAAGAGAAAGACAAATACTGTATATTAACGCGCATATATGGAATTTAGAAAGATGGTAATGATGGTCCTACATGCAGGGCAGCGAAGGAGACACAGCCGTAAATAACAGACTTTTGGCTTCAGCGGGAGAAGGTGAGGGTGGGATGATAATGGCATTGAAACTTATACGTTACCATATATAAAACAGATGACCAGTGCAAGTTCAATGCATGAAGCAGGGCACCTAAAGCCGGTGCTCTGGAACAGTCTAGAGGGATGGGGTGGGGTTCCGAATGCGGTGGGGTTGGGGGGGACACAGGTATACCTATGGCCAGTTCATGTCAATGATTGTCAAAAGCTAGCACAATGTTACAAAGTAATTATCCTCCAATTAAATTAAAAACAAAACGCTTCCCTCGAGGCTGTCCTCGAGGACTGATGGGGAGTTTGCATGTGGAATTGATCTGAGAGCTGTGGAGCTCATCTGTGTTGCCGGTGCCCTGAGGGATGGAATGGAGACTCAGGTGAGGGCAGGTATCGTGGGCAGGAGCCGACTTCTCGCCCAGTTACCCCAGAAGAGTGACGCGGCTTGCCCTCAGGTCCCGCTCCTTACGCTGCTCTTGTTTCCAGCAGAGGTGGCCTCAGCAACATGCTGTTCCAGTGCTCCTTGCCCGACACCCTGGCCACCGTCGGAGATGAGCCTCGGAAGGTGCTCCTGCGGCTGTATGGCGCGATCCTGAAGATGGTGAGTCCCTCGGCTGCTCGGGGTGGGGAGCCTGGCCGCAGTTCTCATCCTCTTGGCCTGATTACCTGGGAGGAGGTTTAAGACGTGTTAGTGGTGGTGCGGGAGCTATTTAAAGACACTGCTTTTATTGTAATCGGGCTGCACCCCTGGGTTTTTTTCTTTATTATTCCAAGTGAGTTCTGTCTTACTATTTGTTAGCAAACTAGTACAAGTACCACTTTCATGTTCAGAAAAAGTACATGTTGGTCAAATCTGTAATAGGGCTTTGATGACACCTAGATTTTCCCCACACTGAAATTTTCAGCTCAGACTTAGGTTGTAAGGTTCCAGCGTGGGGAAGGTATGGTTTGTTTAGCATCGTCAGAAAGGGGAACAGGATAACCCCAGTGCAAAGGAACAAGCTCAGTGAAGCTGAATTTAGTAAGTACCTCCTTTTGAGATTTCTTTTAAAACTTTGAGTTTGTTAGATTCTTAATCTTTCTGAATTTTTATATGACTTAAATAATTGAATCTAACTTTCAGTTAAAGCGCCTTATTTGTTGAATTGTCTTAACCAATTATATCTCAAATATCTGGATAAAAAAAAAAACCTATACATGAATTTATCATTTTACTGAACACACATATAAATGTGTGTATATTGCAACGGCAGGATTTTTATACCCATTTAAATCTCCCTTGGAAGGGCCCGTTTTGATCCTCGTGAAATGGAAAATTTGTTTTCTCACTTAGTTTTTTTTTCTAAGACTAGTCTCTCTCAGTCTAAAAAGCAGGTCATGTCCATTATCTGTGATAATCAGTTATATGTTTAGAAATAATAAAGTTGGTATTCTGAGTGTTAACTCACTTAAAAAATTGTCATGATGTGACCAAACCTTCCCATTGGGTAGCTTCCCCTTAGAGGGTGAGGGTCTGAGGTTGGAAACAAGCCTGCACGTCTGAGGAAACCTGAGCTGCCGTGGAGTTGGGTTCTCACACCTGGCCCTGCCCGCTGATCCTGCGGTTCAGTTTTTTTATTTAATCAAGTTGCAGTCTCAGAGAAGTTCCTGAAATGCTCAGTTTACGTCCTTTCGGGTCTTTTAATGAAATCAACTTTCAGCCATTTTTCCCCCTAAGGACTCTCTGTAACGTGAAGTCCCATTTTGGCTCATTTGTTTTGTATGCTTTCATTTAAGCAACACTTTTAACATACCTTAATAGCCACCTCCTGGAATCGCAGGCAGTAAGACTAGTCTTTACCTCTGATTCCTGAGGCTGCTGTTTTACCTTAAATAGGACCGTGTTCAGCATGCTCCCCGTGGGCCAGACGGGGTCCCAGGGCCCTGTCCAGAGGGGATGAGACGCTGATCCTTGTGGTCCAGGACGCTGGTCACCAGCTACCTGTGGCCGTTAGGCCCGCTTGAAACGTGGCAAGGGCAGCCACGGAATGGAGTTTTACATTTTATTTAATTTTAATTCATTTAAACAGACACAGTCCCGTGTAGCTGGTGGCTGCTGTGTTGGTCAGCACGGCTCTAGAGCGTGCTGTGTTAAGAATGGGCAACTTAGAGAAAGCCAGCTGCGACACAGCCCATGCACCCCCAAATTTTCTTTTCCCCAAATAAAGATTCACCATCTGTAGTTAATATTCTGTCTTTTTTTTAAATTTTAGCAGTCTAGAATTATTACTTTACAGTACTTAAGTGCAATAGACATGTCTGGAAATAGAATTTAACAGAATTCTCTGTCCCTGTTTATTTTTAAAGGGAAAGAAACATTATTGGCTAACTCAGTAGAAAAATAGAGAATAATGGATGCCACTTAAAATGAATTTAACTTTTTGCTGAGCTAATGGATCAGAGCATGTTCTACACGCAGTCCTAACAGGGAAGGTGGGGGCAGCGCTCTGCATTTAGCGTCTCAATTCTATTTTTACAAGGCTGTCAGTTTCCATTCCTAAAACTGCATCTGCTGAGGAAGCGCAGAACCCATGCTTGAAAGTACACGGGTAGAGAGGGAAACAGGTTGCTCACGAGACAGGCACTGAGCAAACGTCGGGCGGCCTCACAGTTGACTCAGTAGACAACAGGCTTGCTTTTGTTAGAAAAAAAGCTGTTCCTTTGCTTTCTAGATGGGACTCAATGTTTTCACATAAATTACGCAAGTTCAAGTACACTTTTGATTGAGCCCTAGTTCAAGTACACTTTTTTGGTTGAAGTATGAACTTAGTAAAAACTGAAACCAGCCTCAAATATTTTTGGTTCCCACGTTCTTTTGGATTTGGCAGGGGCCCTTGCTGCCAGTTAAGAGTTTCAGGCGTTAATGGCCCTTGTCAACTGCTGGCCATTGAACACTTGGGCAGCATGAGGAGGGGGAGAAATTCAGGGTCTCTGAGCAGGGACTTCTGTTTAAGAGGGAGGAGTAGTGGGGAGTCAGGGGTGGAGACTCAGCGGCCAGTAAGACTCGATCCAAGTGCAGCGCCCTGTGCTTTAAAAGCTGGGCTTTCATGGCATGCGGCCAGGATTTTACCACAAATGTGAGTTCTTCCTCTTCTCATATTTTCAAGTCAGATTTTAAAATATCTATTACTTATTTTGTTGCTGGATCATGATGCTGATCAGCTCTTTACAATGAATCTGGCCTCTGATGGGAGGAGGGGTATTTATAGTCTACAGGTTATATTCCCATCATAACCAAAAAAATGGCCAGAACTGATAGTAACTTGTCAGAATTTGCATTCATTAATAGATGCGGCTGAGCAAATATGGAACTCAAATAATAAGTCATATTACTTTCATGAATGCATGGATTAAAGACAAAAGTATACAACCCATACATCATGCTTGCCTTATTTTTTGCTCTGCCTTAGAGGAAAGCACACATACGTCCCTATACATGTATGTGCATTTATGGTATTTCCTGCATTGGCCATATAAATGCAGTCCTTACATCCTTCAGGGTGGGTTAGAATAAGCTCCTTCCTTGAAACATGACAGGTCATGACAGCATGTGGTGATCAGCTTATGTAATATTTTCTCAATGGTTAGCTGTCTGGCTTAATAACATGAGAGCCTGGTTGAGTTTCACACATCCCTTCTTCCTTTTCTCCTCCTCTGGGACTTTTTACCTCTGTGAGAATTGAATATTCAATAGTACTTTTAAAATTTGCATTTACAATCATTCACACGTAACTTGGTTTAAAATAATAAGATGCTTCTTGGCTTTCTCATTCTTCATCTTGGTGTTGCGAGAGGTCTGACCTTGTTTCCATAGCAGCCCTGAGATGCTCTGGGTGCAGCTCACCGCGGGCTAAACAGCAGGCAGCCAAGGTGAAGCCTCCCAGCGGGCTTAAAGCCGGCAGCTCCGTCCCCGCACAGCTGTCTCTGCCAGCCCCTGTTTCTCCACGAGATGAATCAGAAGCAGACTTCCCAGCTGAACCCTGGAGGTTCTGTTCAGGATTTGTGTTAATTTTAGGGGCACATGAAAAGTCCTGCATTGGACAAGAGGAAAATGGGCCCTTTTGAGAATGAAACAAGATCAGACACACACAGCTTGAAAAACTGCCACACCACCACAATATTGTTTGTAGGAGATTATTAAACATAAAAATATTGGTCTGATCTTCAAACAGTGTACATCAGTAGAGTTTAGTGCCTATTTCCCATGGGCCAGCTCTAACTTTAATGAAAAGGAGGTTATCCTCCTTAGCTGGATAGACGATGGAAACTGAAATTAGCCATGAAATCGACTGTAACTAAAGCAGGCAGGACAGCTGAGCAGAAGCCTTGAGAAGCCCTGGTTGAGTCTTTGCCATTGTGGGAAGAGGTATAATTGCTAGAAGAGAGCTTGAACTGATGACGTCAGCTGCCAATGTAACGTGATTTTTTTCCTTTCTGGTGTCTGGGAAGGAACATGCGCTCTGCACCGTCCAGCAGCAGCCTTTTCCCAGAAGCGAGTTTGGCTGATTACAAATAACCAGTTTGCTTATTTATCATGAATTGTGGAAGACACAAATGTCAGTACGTATTGTTCCTTCAGTGTGACCTGTGCCAGGGGGCGGAAATCTCAGGAGGCTTTGTCCCCGCCTCTGTCAGAACAGTGACTGTGTGGAGCCGGTCCCTTCTCTGCATGAATGGAGAGATTCCGCCTGGCCTTTCCCAACGGCCTCACAGGCCTGAACGTTTGCAACACTGCCTAGATCTCTCGAGTGTTGTCTGGGGAACTTTTGTTTTTGTTCTCTGAGTAATAGCAGGCTAATATTAGTGCTTGTTGGAGTACTAACCGTAATAAAATGAAAGGCATCAAGGCACAACGCAGATATGTCTCGGGGACTCAAAAAGCACCGTCTGGGGCAGAGTCTTTTTTGAATCCAGAAAACCAAAAGTCACCGTCTCTGTCTTCTCTTAACCCCAGCTTAATTGAAAATTCAGGCATGATAAAGTCCGGAGCAGCCCACAGGTAGTCAGCAGTAAACTGCTGGCCCCCCGAGAAGCCGCCTGCTAGCAGCACTTGGCTCTGGAGCCGAGATGGGGTGGCCACCCTGCTTCACGCAGAGCCCAGCTTGGTCCCCAGTGCCTGGGCACACTGAATCTTTTTCTCATTGTGTTAGGTCATTGTGACCTAATGTACTCTACTTTTAAAAACTCCCCATCCATGTTGAGCATGATATAATTATATCTGTTGTAAAGCAGTCAAAACCTTCCTCCCGGAAGTGAAGCATCTTTCTAGCATTGCGTGTTCCCATTTGGTCTCACCTAGCATTTCTCCCATGAATCCTCTCCAAAGGCAGTTGCCAAATTACCCCCTACCGTGATACCTCCTTCCATACCTGCTTTGGTGCCTTCTTTTGATAACGAAATAAACCACAGGCTACTGTGTCTAATTTTGACATATGCAAAGTGTCTTTTGTCTTGCTGGTCTTAAATGTTTGGGGTTTCTAGCATGAAGCTAGGGCAGGTGCCTGGCCGGCGGAAGGCGGGTGTGGCTGCAGCCCGCCCTCTCGGGAGGGAGCGTCTCTGCGCTGGGCGGCGTGAAGGGCCGGGGTGACGTGCGACTTCAGCTGTATGTGCATGTGTTCTCTGCTGCAGGCTTGCCCATGCGATCGTGCCTGGAGCACTCTGGTTGCCAGGTGACAGACACGATTCACGGTATAGTATGAGTCCTCTGAAGTTGGAGCATTCTCTACAGCTTTAATTTCTTTCTTTTAGTTCTTGGTTTCAAGAAATGTTTTTTAAAAAAACAAAGTTGTAATGCTTATGTTAAGTAGCACCAGCTACAGTTTGTGCTTGCTTAAAAAGCTACAATAATTAAGATTTCAGAATGTTATGTATTGAATATATCACTTTGGGGTGGTTGGTTGTTTTTTTTTCAGTCCCAGGCAAATCAGATCCCTTTCTTCTGTTTCCTCAGTAGAAAATGACAAACATTTAGTAATTACAGATGTTTATGGGCCTCAGCTTGAAAATTCACGTCCAGTATTCAGCTGCTGCTTCTCTCATGCCATTTTCGGCCTTCAGGAAATGCCACGTACATATTGATATTGTGGTTGGAGCTGGAAACTCTTCTCTGCCCTTATCACGTAGGGTCCTTCTCCCCACCCCGGGCCTTTATGAAGCTCAGCAGTGCTGCTCTGACATGGGAGCACGCACAGGATCTGTCCCTGGGAACATGCTGCCCGCAAGTCAACCTTGGGGTGCTCGTGCCGGAGGAACCCGAAGCCGTCAGAATTCTGGGGCGGCAGGTCACCTGGGATCAGACCTCAGTTTTGAGAAAGTCACCTTCGGAAAGCCACCTCCTTTACCTGGCCTTGCACTCACCTGTCTTCCTTCTAGTTTAGGTCTGCCTGGAGCCTTTTAGAAGTTCCAGTCTCCTCTCGATATTTGTCACATCATCTGGTTTTGCAGAGTCCAGCAGGATCAGACTGCCTTAGATTGGTCCTCAAGTAGATGGAACACACTCTAGAGACTCCAGTGAAATGTTAGAAATCATTGTCTGTTTCAATTCTCGCTATCCCTGTGTGTTCACTAAATTATCACACAAACTATACTTTAGATCATTGCATTGTCACCTCACATTTTAATGTGTTCCGTAATATACTTTTAAGAAATGGCGGAAGAAGCCGTAAGAGCAATAAACACAGAATGTTTTCATAGAAATCAGGAAGCAGGAAGGTTAGGGTCCATGATATTGAGGAGAAAACATACTGCAAAAGGTTACTGAAGAGCCACATGCCTGCCGTGCATTCCTGCCACCTTGGTTAACAGGACGGCAACAGGTGTAGCCCCCACACGGAGAACCTCTCGCCTCGTCTTGGTCATCTTCAGAACCACAGGCAGTACAGTCAGGAAGCCCATGGCCCTCCAGGACCCGACAAGCCTCGTAGTGACTGGATGCTCAGGGTGGCGCAGCCGTCCTGTGACTCAGGGTGAACCCTGGTGGCCCAGAGTCCCTCGGCGCTCAGTTCAGCAGGAGACCCTCTGCTGGAGAGGGAAAGGGTTTTCCCAGACCAAACCTTAGATGCCCTAGAAGCTGAGTCTAGCTAACATTTGGCTTACTCTTCCTTAATTACTCATTGATGGATCCCAAAGCTCTTTTATTAAAAGGCTGCAGCCAACTTAATCTTTTGTTTTATAAGAGCCTTTAAAAGAGACAATAGCTGAATGATGCTTGCCCTTATTGTGTGTAGATTCCCGTTTGTATCTTTTTATCTCTGTAGCCACCATCATATTTAACATGGTACACCTTCCTTCTGACATAACCTCAGTTTTGAGAAAGTCACCTTCGGAAAGCCACCTCCTTTACCTGGCCTTGCACTCACCTGTCTTCCTTCTAGTTTAGGTCTGCCTGGAGCCTTTTAGAAGTTCCAGTCTCCTCTCGATGTTTGTCACATCATCTGGTTTTGCAGAGTCCAGCAGGATCAGACTGCCTTAGATTGGTCCTCAAGTAGATGGAACACACTCTAGAGACTCCAGTGAAATGTTAGAAATCATTGTCTGTTTCAATTCTCGCTATCCCTGTGTGTTCACTAAATTATCACACAAACTATACTTTAGATCATTGCATTGTCACCTCACATTTTAATGTGTTCCGTAATATACTTTTAAGAAATGGCGGAAGAAGCCGTAAGAGCAATAAACACAGAATGTTTTCATAGAAATCAGGAAGCAGGAAGGTTAGGGTCCATGATATTGAGGAGAAAACATACTGCAAAAGGTTACTGAAGAGCCACATGCCTGCCGTGCATTCCTGCCACCTTGGTTAACAGGACGGCAACAGGTGTAGCCCCCACACGGAGAACCTCTCGCCTCGTCTTGGTCATCTTCAGAACCACAGGCAGTACAGTCAGGAAGCCCATGGCCCTCCAGGACCCGACAAGCCTCGTAGTGACTGGATGCTCAGGGTGGCGCAGCCGTCCTGTGACTCAGGGTGAACCCTGGTGGCCCAGAGTCCCTCGGCGCTCAGTTCAGCAGGAGACCCTCTGCTGGAGAGGGAAAGGGTTTTCCCAGACCAAACCTTAGATGCCCTAGAAGCTGAGTCTAGCTAACATTTGGCTTACTCTTCCTTAATTACTCATTGATGGATCCCAAAGCTCTTTTATTAAAAGGCTGCAGCCAACTTAATCTTTTGTTTTATAAGAGCCTTTAAAAGAGACAATAGCTGAATGATGCTTGCCCTTATTGTGTGTAGATTCCCGTTTGTATCTTTTTATCTCTGTAGCCACCATCATATTTAACATGGTACACCTTCCTTCTGACATCTGTGATTGAAGATTTGATGTTAAACAGCATTTCCAGCTTAGTATGCTAGTGAGGACGCGTCACTCTTCTTTCTCATTTGGTTCATCACTTTCCCCCAACCTGCCCACAAGCAGCTAATGCAGCAGTGGGTCTTTAAATGCACTGTGAAGGTAAATGTTTCAGGTTTCACACATGATATTGAAGTAGCTGTATGCCACTCATTTATTTACACACACAGCCACACATACACAGACCAGGGAAAATCCAGATGCTGCTTTCGTTTCACCCAGCAAATGTGGCTTTATTAAACTAGTTTAATCATTAAACTAGTTCCCTCATCATTAGCAGAATCTTTTATTAACAGCTGTCCGAGCAATGAGAGTTTATTTGGCTTAAACAAATGTAAAGAAACAACCCTGTTATATTGTGGGATATTGGGTAACTTACTTTCTTCATAGTCTTTAAGAAATCCTTTAAATGTGATTTTGTCAGAAAAGTAACATTTGAAACCTTGGACCAAATATATTTACTGTAGAAATAGCATATGTTTAAGTCCTTTCTAAGTATAGGCGTATGTAAAGTGAAAAGTCAGAGTCCTATTTGGTCTCATCTTATTACCTAGCCAATAGTGTACAGGCTTTTAGGAATTTAGGTTTTAAATTTAGAGGTGCTTGGCCAACCAAAAATCTGTTTCAGCTTTTAAATTCTTCCATGATTTTAAAACAAAATATAAACCACACCCCCTTTTTTATTACTATGACTTTAGCCTGTTTCCTACAGCAGAGCTGTTGAATACTTAGATTATAATGAATACTTATAGATTCTCTTGAAAACCAAGCCCAAACTAGGAAGAAAAGAACAAGAAAGATGGCAGGAAACCAGTGACAGTGTATTTTTTTTTATTATTGGATATCTTCTCTCTTTGTAGCGTACAATCATTTATTTAAGTATACGATTCAGGAGTTTTTAGTTTATTCCTAGCATTGGGTGTCTTCTTTAGTATATCTAGTGCATTCTGACTTCTTAGGTCTTGAAGTTTCAGTGTTTATTTTAAAAAACATTTAATTATGGAGAATTTCAGATGCATATAGAAGTAGACCAGAAGAGCGTAGCGAGCCCCAGGTGCCCAATATTCGTCTGTGTCTCTGCCCAGCTTTCTTTCATCTTTACCCTCATTTGTTCTCCAGGGTTCTTCCAGATTTCATAGTATTTCTTCCATGCAGGTTTCATGTACTTATGTAAACTGATTTTAAAAATACATGACCACAATAGTGATGAAAATGAAAAATTTAAAACAGTTATTTAATATTAAATAATGTTAGTGTCCAAATTTCTAATAAATGTTAAAACTTACCTTTATTTTATAACTTATTGAAAGCTAATTTTTATTAGTGTACAAGCTAGTTGGTGAAGAACTCAGAGTCATGTTAAATATTTCTGTATTGTATTCTAGTATCTGCTTTGAATAAGCCTGTGCCTCTGAAATAAAATCCCAGAGATCCCAAGTTAAGTCTTACCTCCTCTCTCCCTGGACAGAAAGCCCTCCTTTTTGGTGGCTCTCTCTGAGGGCGGCCGCTTCCCTCACCTTTCTGTGAATATTCAGCCTGCTTGGTTTTTGATTTCCTGCCCTTCTTACCTGCAGGATCGAGGGGCCCTGAACATTCTGTACTGAGGAAACAGAACAGAGGGCTGGGTGTGGCGCAAGTCCGTCTGGCCTTCCTGATGGTGCTCTGACGGGAGGAGCAACGATGCACTGGGGGCAGAATGGAGTGGGCAGGGCGGGGAAGTTATTCGTAGAACTTATTTCTACCTAAGACGCTACTTTGTTTAAAAGAAATGGCCTTGGGAACTAAGGCAATTGGTAAGACAGGTGAAGTGACTTGCTGTTATTGAGAGCACCATTAGGCAAGGGAGAGGGACTTGTGTTGGCTCAATAACCCCTTAACTGTATCTCCCTAAGAAGATACAGTTCAAGTAATAACAGCATAAAAATAACCACAGTTGTCTAGAAGTGTGTACAGGTCAAATCCCGTTACTGCAGACTTCAGTGGGGTCTCCAAATTCCTTATTTGTCTCTTCCTATGAAGGATCAATATGCAGAATACCAGATCATAGAGCTTGTTCTGTTCTTAGTGTCCTTTGGGGGGGAAAGCACAAGAATTTAATCTTTGGGGGGCATTGCAGCGCACCGGGCCTCCTACCTAGTGCCGCAGCCCGTCTCCCCGCTCGTGGAGTCACAGACTTGGCTCTGGACTCACCAGGCTCCTTCGCCCTTGGTCGCTCCGTGAGCTTCCTTTAGCCCTGCCATCCACAAAATATCGTGAGCACCAGGATTTCTTGGGAAAGACCAACAATAAAGAAAAGGTGGAGTCCCTGTCCATTAGGAATTTGTGGGCCACTGGGGAGAGGGGACAGCTGGAGTGTAGGGCTAAGGCCATGGGGCGGTCAGAAGGGCGTTTTGCAGTTAGGGAGGGAGTGACCGTACCTAATACGCCTCCCTAGGGTTTGTCCCGCCCCGCGTCAAGCCATCAGCAAGAGTCAAAACTGTCTCTGTAGTATTTTCATTTTGTAGTTTTCATTGTAACGGGATTTAACCTGTAACATCTTTCCATCAGAGAAATGCAGATTACACAAAAGAAAATAGCATATATCCCCCATTTGTATTTTCTGTACTTTGTACAAAATATACTTCACTGTGTGCTAAAGATATTACCAAGTATGTATAAGTGCGAGTCTTTTGCAGATAACTTCATATGAACATTATTTTTTTGCTTTTTATATTGAGTAAACTGGAACATGTACTATTTATATAGAACATACATTAAAATGTCTGTGGGTTATTATTTCCGTGCTGATGGATGGGAGTGGTTGCTCTGTATGGCTACGTGTTTTGAATGGTGCTAGAGTAGCTGGTGGTGCTTAACGTGGCATTTTTTTTTTCCTGTCCACACTTTCTACCCTTGGTACAGGTATTTTTGATAAAGCTGTGGAATGGAAAGGTATGTTTTTCATGGGATGTTCAAGAATCTTTTACCTTAAATTTCTGTAAGAGCTTCCTTTATGGGCCTCCGTGTCTGACTTAAGCAGACTTAGTTTAATAAATTAAACAAATAACGTTTTTCTAGGGGCAATATTTGAGTATAAAATTTGACAGGACACGTAAGCTTCTCACTTGCTTTCCCCTGTCTCCCTATTAAACACCGTGTGAAGGTTTTTAAAGCACTTGGGGTGGGGGTTGCTTTTAAGAGCTCAGATCTGCCGTGAGGGGCCGATGTGGGCAGACAGTGGCTTGTGGAAGGTCAGAGTCCGAGTGTGTCGCTGATAGACTCCTGGTTACCGCTAACTTGCAATTTCATTGAGGAAAGGAGTGTAGAAGTCTCTCTCAATACGTTAACAGATGAAGTAAGTTTAGGGCCTGTATTAAATTGGCTCGGGCCTCTCTTGGGTGGAGGGACTCCACACTGAGCTAGTGGCTGCCCGACCAGCAGGCCTCCTGCCCGCCCGGGGCACCCTTGTCCACCCAGTGCTGACCTCGGGGGTCCCGGGCCTTGTGCCCCTGGCCTTGTGGGACAGTGTCTTCCTGGGCTGGCACTGCCTCGAAAGACCCACCTGGCTAAACTGGTGAGCCGGCCCAGTGCCCACGGGAAAGCTCCCTCCAATGACTTTACTCCAACGATGAAATTGTTAAAAGGTACCAGGGTGGTGGTGAGGTGGAGGCTGTGTGTACCCACAGCACCTCCCTTTTCTTGTAAAGCAGCGAGGTGCTTCCTCAGGTGTTGGTCCGAGTGTGGGACTCTGGTGGTGCATTTAGACTGTGCGAGAAACCCTCGTTTAAAGATCTGTGATGTCTTGTACAGCCTGACTGTTCTGATGGTTGCTGAGTGAGTACCTGCTCAGCATTCCCCGTTTCACCGGAGGTGTTTGCTTTTTCTCGTTCGTAGCGGTCCTGTAATAAGGAGGGATCCGAACAAGCTCAGAAAGACAGTGAATTTCAAGTAAGTAATTCAGCCCACCCTGTGTCCGGTGTGAGGTGTGAGCTGGTGGTGGGCAGGGCAGCGCTGGGTGGACAAGGGTCCCTGTGCTGTCAGGAAGGGGGCACAGGGTCTCTGGGCCTCGACCCCCGCTCCAGCTGTGCCCCTTCCTGTCCCTGAGTCCTGGTTGTGTCCCAGAGGAGGGGCTCTGGGTACTGGGAACCACCTCAAGAAGAGGCGGCGGACAGCCCATGCTCCCGGCTCCTGCCGAGGGTGTAGGGAGGGCTGTAGGGAGCTGAACGGCACTTGGGCTGCGAGGAGACAGCGGCTTGGGTGGCTGGCATGCGTGATGTTCCGACATGGAGGCCGCCTGGCGTCCGTGCTGCCCTGGCTCTGCCGTTGCCCAGGGGTCTCGGGGGCTGCTGTCCCCAGGCAGGCGGGAGTGTTTTTCCCTCTGGACCGCAGGTGGACTCTTTACCGTCTGAGCCACCAGGGAAGCCCTCTGGGTGTGGTGCCCGGGTCCAGAGGCTGCTCCTGAACTGTGAGGTCTCCCTCTCAGCAGTGCGTATGCTCAGAGGAGCTTCAGGTCAAGGGCGCCTGGCCCCGAGACTCCGAGGCAGGGTGTCTGCAGGGAGCGGCTGCTGTGGAGCCCACTCTCCCAGTGTGCAGAGGTGTGTGCGCGGTGTGCACGCCCACACACGCTGCAGATGAAAGAAATAGCTGCACACAGTGAATAAACTGGTTTTGTTCATTGTATGCTTACTTGTGGCATGCAGGATCTTTAGTTATGGCATGTGGAATCTAGTTCCCTAACCAGAGATCAAACCTGGGCTCTCTGCATTGGGAGTGTAGTCTTAGCCACTGGATCACCAGGGAAATCCCTCTCTTATTGTCAAAAAAAGTGGTTTAAAACTCAGTATTCAAAAAACAAAGATCATGGCATCCAATCCCATTACTTTATGGCAAATAGATGGGGGGGAAAGTGGCAAGTGTCAGATTTCATTTTCTTTGGCTCCAAAATCAGTGCAGACGGTGACTGTAGCCATGAAATTAAAAGGCGCTTGTTCTTTGGAAGAAAAGCTATGACCAACCTAGACAGTGTATTAAAATGCAGAGACATCATTTTGCCAACAAAGGTCCGTCTAGTCAAGCTATGGCTTTTCCAGTAGTTGTTTATGAATGTGAGAGTTGGACCATGAAGAAGGCTGAGCACCAAAGAATTGATGCTCTTGAACTGTGGTGTTGGAGAAGACTCTTGAAAGTCCATTGGACAGTAAGGAGATCAAACCAGTCAGTCCTAAAAGAAATCAGTCCTGAATAGTCATTGGAAGGACTGATGCTGAAGCTCCAATCCTTTGGCCACCTGATGCGAGGGGCCACCTCACTGGAAGAAGACCCTGATGCTGGGAAAGATTGAGGGCAGGAGAAGAAGGGGAAGACAGAGGATGAGATGGTTGGATGGCATCACTGACTCAATGGACATGTGTTTGAGCAAACTCAGGGAGACAGCAAAGGACAGGGAAGCCTGTTGTGCTCCGGTCCATGGGGTCACAAAGAGTTGGACACAACTTAGCGATTGAACAGCAGCAGTAATACTAATTACTAAAATTATCAAGAAACAGGAATTTAAGAGAGCTGAGATTATAATGGAATAAAAGTATTGAGGTTCTTTCTCGAGTTTCCATGCATCTTCCTCCTGGGCTGAGCTCCAAAGACCGTGGTCTGAAGGGTCTGGACTGTGTGCTCTCAGGGGAGACCCTGACTGAGCCGCTGTCAGGGGGAAGTAGCTGATGTTCTGCCTTCAGTCTCCTGGGCCTTTGTGTACAGACTTCTGTCTGTACTGGGATTGAAAGTGTTGGATTACTAGGACCTCCATGACGCTGAACCTAAGTTGTATTTTCAGTTCTTGTTTCCCCTTCACTTCTTAGCAGCCAAGGGGCCAGGACTCAGGGACACCAAGCAAAGGCCCTTCCTTTACTCCATCCCTTCCTTGTTTTCCTTCTGGGCTCATTCTCCTGTTGTATTTTTATTTTTCCCCAATATTTATTTCTTTGGCTGCACCGGGTCTTACTTGGGGCACACAGGATCTTTAGTTGTGACACGTGGGATCTAGTTCCCTGACCAGGGATTAAACCTGGGCCCTCTGCGTGGGGAATGTAGGGTCTTAGCCACTGGACCACCAGGGAAGTCCCTCTCTTCTTGTCTTAAGTACTAGGCCTGACGCCCTGTCCCTCCCCACTCTTCCCAGACCACCTGATCCAAACCTGGTCCTTTGTTTCTCCTGGAGGCCAGGGATCTGCAGCTCCTCCAGCCCATGGAGCCAACCCCAGCTGCTCCCTGTCTCCCGGGGTGTCTAACCAGGTCCAGGACTGAGCCCACATTCTCTTTCAGTCTGTCCTTCCTGGCAGGCCGGAAGCGGGAAGCCACCTCTGTCACTCCTCCCCTCCCACTGTGTCCCACCCACAAGTCCGTTGGTTGTGTTCCTTTGGACCGGACTTGGATCTGTAAGTTTCTCTCTACCCGGCCTGTGAACCTGGCTGGTCCAGACTGCGCCAGCTCCCCTCAGGGCTCCCACTTCGACTCTTGCTGCCCACAGTCCATTCCCTTCGTCATCACCAGAGCCATCTTTTTGAACTGCTTATTGGATCGTGTCGGCCTCTTGCTGACAGTCCTTTGGCGATTGCTTTCTCTCCTGATCCAAGTTAGGTGAGCTCTATCCTACCAGGTCCCGGCAGCCTGACCCCATGGGGCCTCCTGGCCAGGTTTCCGCTCGGGGCCAGTCGGTGCTGTTGTTTATGATCCCCTTGGGTCAGAAGGTAGGCAGCCGGTGGTCAGAACAGGGAAGGTGGTTGGTCTTTGGGCCCCTTTGAATGGCTGGTCTTTGTCTCCTCTCCTCCAAACCAGCAGGAGGCCTGACTCCACTTCTGCTTAGGGGACCTGCGAGTTGCTGGTGGGCTCACCTCCCCGGCCTGCAGTGGCCGTGTGTCCCACCCTCTTTCCTCTTCAGACTCCCCCTCACCCGGGAAGTACTGATATATCTTCTCAGGAGGGTCATATTGTTGTTACAATCTGGGTATTATTGCTGGATTTAATTTTTTTCAGAGATAAAGCCACACGGATAAAGTGGAAAGGCAGTCTCACACTTCCTCCCACCCACTGGGGCCCCCGCGGCCTCTTCTGCTCGCTCTGCCCCAGCTGCATTCTGAGCCCTGTCCCCGTGGCTTCCTGAACCACTCTTGGTTTTGTTACTAGTGACTCGTGTGGCCAGATCCAGTGGCCACCTTCCTCTGCCCCCTGTTCACCGCCAAACACTGCTGCCCCGTCCTGACAGCAGGCATCTCCCCTCCCCCCACCGCCCCGTCTCCATCAGCTGTTCCCGGGGTGGGCTCTAAACCTCCGCTGGGGCGTCAGATGTCAGCCTTCCGTTGCTTCCTTAAGTGAACCAGAGTAGAAAATATTAGAAAGCATTGCACAGCTGTGAGCATATATGGTTTGTTTTGAATGTGTGCGTGTGTGTGCGCGCGCTGGGTTGCCATGTACAGTGTGACAGCGTTGCTGTGAGCGCGGGGCGTCCCCAGGGTCCGTGCTGCCTCCTCCTCTTGGGCTGGTTCATTTAACGCTGTTCGGATGCTGAGGACTGTCTGGCCCAGACCCCTGGGCAGCCCGGGGGCCCCTCCGGGCTGGTTCCGTCCTCCGGGCTGGTTCCGTCCTCTTCCTCCTGGGTTCCTCTGCTCCACGCGTCAGCCCCTGCCAGGGTCCGCGTCTCTACTTGGGGGTGGCCACCGCCCTCACACCCCTTCAGGATGCCCTCTGCTCCTTCCCTGCGTGTGCCCCAGTCTGCCGACGGCCCTGCTCGATTCTGGCTGCTTCTGTCCCTGGAAGGCAGGCACCGTCCAGGCAGTGGCCACGTGTGTCTAGTTCTTGTTTCCCTGGGGCTGGAGTATGTAAATGTATATTCCTGAAGCCAGTGTGAATCGTTTCCAGTGGAGGTATTGCCTTCTCTGCTGAGAAAGCAGCACCGGCTGTGGGTGGACAGTCAGAGTCCCGCCCAGGTGATGGGCAGTGGGCCGGGTCACAGCCCTCGCACCTGTGTTTCACTTGGCGCGCTTTCCTTGGAGGTTTGGAGACCCGAGGTCACCTGCTGTCCTTTATGACCTACCCACTTTCGTTCCGGGACTTGGGGTGTTCTTTCATTTTCTCCCTCTCCAAATTCTTCCCTCCGCTTCTCCCTGCTGTGTATAAATATTGACCTATGACATCACAGAAAAACAGAGGTGTTTCTTGTTCACAGTGTGCAGAGCAATGCCAAGGAGAACTGGGACGCTCCAAAGTTTCTTTGCTCTTCTCTCTGCCGTCCTGGCGCTGGTTAACTCTGCTCAGGAGGGTCCTGACAGTGTGGGTTTAGCCCAGGGCAGGGGCACCGGCGACAAGGCTGAAGGCAGCTCCCGCTCTCTGCACTACCTGGGCGCCACGAGCAAAGCGCCGAACTTCCTGAAGTCACGGCGTGGGTTAAACCCGTGTCCAGAACTTTCAGACAAAAAGGGCCATTTCCGATTGGGTGTACGTGTCCCCAGTGCCCTCCAGCTTAGTCACTCTACACGCAAAAAGTTGAAAAACCAAACTTTAATTCTGACAGAATTCTGGCTACCTAGGACAGAGGATACCCTGATCTGCTCTTGGAAACAGTTTTGAGTGGGTTGGATCTTTGACATGGGAGGTTGTACAGAGGGCAGGGGGCTGCCAGGAGCCACTGCCTGTGGACGGCCTGCTCCGGGCCTGAGCCCAGCACCCCCTTTTCCACGATGTGAGCCTCCATTCGCTTGCGGGGTGTCTCTGAGGCTGGACTTGAGGTAAACAGGCCCACGCTGACCGTACTTCCTGCCGAGGTTTGCTGTGAGGTCAGATGAGAGAGAGAAAACATTCTGCCAGTTCAGTAGAGCTGTTAGGAATTTGTTGTCATTCTCTAAGGGTTTAAGGAGTAGAACTGGTAGAAATCCTGTCTACCACTAGACGTCCTACAGAAATCCTGCCCGGTAGAAATCCTCCTCAAATCCATGAACCTGACAGGTTGATGCTGTCTGGATGGTGTTCTCTTCACTTGCTTGGACTGGCAGGAAAAACTAGGGTTGTTGTTCATGGTTCCAGAGGTTGGCAGGCCAGGGTCAGGGCGCCAACGCACAGCTGGGCTCTGGTGGCGGTCCTTTCCTGACTTGCAGATGCCATCTTCTGCCTGTGTCCTCACATGGCAGGGAGAGAGAAATAGGCTGGGAGAGGGTGCAAGCTCCCTGGAGTCCCCTCTTAACAAGGATGTTGACCTGTTAGGGCTCCGCCCTCGTGGCCTCATCCAAACTCAGCACCTCCCAAAGGCATCTCCAAATGGCATCTCTCTAGGGGTGAGGGCGTGAACCTAGGAATTAGGGGAGGACTCAGTTTGGTTCGTTGCAGTCGTATGTACAGAAGTGCGAGTTAGTGAGAAGGGGCCTCTCAAGGCGGTGACGGCCAGACCGTAGTCGTGGGTATCACACGAGGTGGTGGGTGGATTACCCAGTCCCCCAAAGGAAAAACGGCCGAGTCACCTTTTACCTGAATGTGTGTCCCATATCCTTTGAAAGCAGTTTTTTCTTTTTGTTTTCTTCTCGCCAGCTTCAGAATCATGTCCCTGCCTGGTGAGTTTGTCCTGTGAAGTCTCTCCATCTGTTTTGGTAAAATGAGTATATTTTAAAGAACTGCGTTTTATGTGAACAGTGTTTCTCTGAGATCCTGTCCCCACAGCCCTTTTCTGAACAAGAGGTGACCTGGTGTCACCCGAGAGTGTTTCCAGACCACACCTGCCGCCCCTCCTGACACATCGACCTGGAAGCTCCCCCTGCAGAAGCTCCTTTGTAGAACCGGATGTAGGGCTCCTTCCCACCCGTCCACCCCCACAGATGGAAACTCTTAAGCTGTGGTTTGCTGTGGAAGGGAAGAAGACTAAGGAATGGATTTGAATTTAGAACAAAAGATGGATTTTGAAGGCAGAATGACTCTAGATCCCACTTAGTTATCAGGACTAATGGCAGAATGTAGCAGCGTCTGTGACTTGGTGTGTTCTTTCATTTTCAAACATTA
Source organism: Cephalophus harveyi (assembly GCA_006410635.1). Taxonomy (NCBI): domain Eukaryota; kingdom Metazoa; phylum Chordata; class Mammalia; order Artiodactyla; family Bovidae; genus Cephalophus; species Cephalophus harveyi. The sequence continues at coordinate 450,012 of SJYT01042112.1, forward strand.
AATGACAGGATTGGGGGTAAAAGCAGAAATCAGAAAGCTTGATTGCTTTATGCTCTGGTGTAATCCCAGACATGGCTTCCTGTGCAGAGGGCCCTTTGCCCATTTACTCTCACTGGGTGCTCTCAACCGAAAAGCAAATCAACCTTCACCAGGACGGGTGGAACTGTGTGGCCTTTGATGAGATGCCAAGGGTGAGACTAAATTGAAGTGGTAAACTATTGATACTGTTCTATTTTTGGAACCAGTGACCTAAATTCAACTAGAATTTCGACTCTCATCAATAGAGCGTGATGCTTACCAGCATCCTTGTGTTAGTCATTCAGACGTGTCCAACTCTTTACGACCCCATGGACTAGAGCCCGCCAGGCTACTTAGTCCGTGGAATTCTCCAGACAAGAATACTGGAGTGGGTTACCATTTCTTACTCCAGAGGATCTTCCCAACCCAGGGATTGAACCTGCGTCTCTTGTGTCTCCTACACTGGCAAGGGGGGTTCTTTACCACTGAGCCACCTGGGAAGCCCTTGCCAGCACGGATCCTGTGGTTTACCAGTCTGTTTCTTCATGTTTAAAGTGGGAGTGATGAGGATCATAACAAGTATAGTATTAATAACAATACCAATAATAGTAGCCACAGTGCCCAATCATAGAGTCGCTGTGGGAGTGGGTGGATGGCTCGCGTGGAAGGACTGGTGACCCCTGGCATGTGGCTGACCTGGTGACCATCTGGCGTGCCACTGTGTGTTTCAGGGCGCCGAGGCCATGGTCCTGGAGAGCGTCATGTTTGCCATTCTCGCCGAGAGGTCGCTGGGGCCGAAGCTCTTTGGCATTTTCCCCCAAGGCCGCCTGGAGCAGTTCATCCCGGTAAGGAGTGCGGAGGTGCTGGTTGGGGCTGGGGGGAGGCCCACAGAGAAGGCGGAGTCTATGTCGTCACCGTAGGAGCCGGGTCACCATGATCTGAAATAGTAAGAGTGGCCTGTGTTACCACAGAAGGAAACAAAAACAGAATTTCTATTGAATTTGCATCAAAACCTCTGTCTTTGCTGCAAAGGTACATTCTCCCAGATGAAAACACACAGGCAGACCTTGTTTAACTGAGCTCCACAGATACTGCGTATTTTACAAATTGAAGGTTTGGGGTGGCTGTGCACTGTCAGACAATGGGTAGCATTTTTGAGCAATGAAGTAGTTTTTAATTAAGAAGCTGTGGGGCGCTTCGACGTACCGTCATTGCCACTGACGCGCTGCAATGTAGCATGAGCGTAGCTCTTGCGCGTGCTGGCAGGCGGAAACATGCACACGACTCGCCTTGTTGTGGCGTCAGTGTGGCCGTGGTGGTCTGGGACCCACCCCGGTTTCTCCAGGTACAGCTGTTCGTGGAACCTGGCACTGCAGCGCCCTCTGAAGCTGCTTGCCTTGGAGCCAAGCCCGGCCAGCCAGGTCTCATCTCCCTGGTCCTGGTCAGAGAACCACTGCGGGAAGCGGTCCTGACCACACTGCCACGTGTCTTTGCCCTGCAGGGGTGGGGCCGCTGCCGCTCTCCTCATTGTCTCCCGCTGCCTGCCTCACTGTAGAGCCGCCCCTGCCCCCGTGTGCCCGTCAGATTCCTTCACGTGGCTCAGATCCTGTTCCCGAGAGTCAGGGCTGTGCTCCCGTCCTCACTGTGCTGGCCCATTGCCCTCACATCTGCTGGTGTGCCGCACTTGGCGTCATGTATGCATAGTCCCCACCTGGATCGGCTGGTGCCAGGCTGCTTGAGGGCAGGAGTGGGAAACACTTCCGGTGAGCAGCTGCCTTGAGCACCGCGCCTCACGGGCCAGCTGTGCAGGCAGAGGGGCCGAGCTGGCGGCGGAGCTGGATGCGGTCCCGTCGCAAACTGCTGGAGACACGGCGCGTTGAGCCCGGGGAAGAGGCGCGCCTCAGCATGGGGTAGGGTGACCGGAAGGCAAGCCCAGGGGTGCTACGACTGTACGTGGAAGTGGACCTTTGCAGGTGGCTGCCCCTCCCTGAGCAGTGCTGTCTGTGGCACGGTGCCCTTTCAGGAGGAGTTGTTCTCTGGACGAGACTGAGATGCCCCCAAAGACACTCTAGGTCTAGGGTCATGTGACCTCACGTGTCAAGTTTACCTGGATAATGCCGTCTTTTCACTCCTCTTTTATCTTAGAGCCGGCGATTAGACACTGAAGAATTAAGCTTGCCAGATATTTCTGCAGAAATAGCTGAGAAAATGGCCATATTTCATGGTATGAAAATGCCATTCAATAAGGAACCCAAATGGCTCTTTGGAACAATGGAAAAGTAAGTGCTCAGGCGCTTGGCTCTCGCGTGGCTTTCCCTGGGGCTCCTAGAGTCTCCAGAGCAGTTCTTGTTTCCCCTGAGGGTCAGAGGCCTTTCTCAGCCCACTGGCGCACAGGCTGTCTGCTGGTACTTATGGTCTCAAGAATAAATCATTCTAGCATGTAAAAATCAATTCCTGAACCAAGAAAGAAGAGTGTTTGCAGAAATGCTCCTGAACAGGCTGGGCAGGCAGAAAATCAACTTCCTAGACTCTGGGGTCAGGGGCCCTGAGGATTCTGCTTGGTCCCTTGAGTGGGAGCCCCAAGCTAAGGCCACAGTGAGCTCAGCCCTGATCCCCTGCTCCCCTTTCTTCCAAGATACCTGAATCAAGTGCTGAGAATTAGGTTTACCGGCGAGGCCAAAGTGAAGCAGCTGCACAGGCTCCTCAGCTACAGCCTGCCTTTGGAGCTGGAAAGCCTGAGGTGAGTGCCTGCCTCCGTGTCCTGCCTCGGCGAGGGCATCTGCCTAGGCGCATCGGCGCGCCGCGTCACCGCGTGTGCGGCCAGTGAACACTGCAAGTGCCGTCTCAGGCCTGGTGTCTTACGTTGGGTTGGTGGGATGAGTTTAAACAGGTTAACTCTGCCGTCTCAGTTTTACACGAGCGGCGTCACCTTCCTCTGATCATCCACGAAGGCTTCACGGAGGAAGTAAAACGCCAGAATTCCAGGCCTGGTCAGTGACTAGGGCAGCAGGTTTTTCCTGAAACAAAAACAAAGCAGGAACCCTTGGGACAGGCCGGAGAGTGTCAGCAGATGACAAGCTTGGGCGGGCGGGAGGACACGGAACAGGAAGCTTGACGCAGGTTTCTGAGTAGAGACTACAGGGGTGTCCCTAGGCTGCGGGGCACATAGGGTTCTAGACTCTCACCCATAGCCGAGTATCGGCATTGCCACCTCTCATTTCCCACGAGTTTGAGCATCTGCTATACCAACATCAGGAATGGCTCCGAGCTATTATGACCAAGAGATCCTGCAGGGAGCTTCTCTCTTGTTAGGAGAGACAGGAGACAAGTAAATAAAGTAATGTCAGGTTGTGATGAGAGCTGTGAAGGAAACTAGAGGTCCAGACAGACCCAGCACAGGGCTCTGCTCGGGCTCTGTGGTCAGAGGGCGCCAACGAGGAGGCCCCCACCCCAGCCCGGGCGGGGGGCGCTCAGAGGCCCTGCCGGAGGAGGGAGCTGCAGATCTGAGAAGTAAGTAACAGCAGAACCTTCCTCTCTCAGGTCATTGCTTGAATCCACTCCATCTCCCGTCGTGTTCTGTCACAATGACTGTCAGGAAGGTAAGAAACGCTGCCCGTGATGCAGAACCTGGGCCCTGCGTGTCTGCTTAGAAGGTTCCCTCCAGTGTGTGTGTGATAACCACCAGGGGCCCCTGAGGAGGGGGTGAGATACATGGATTTATGGCCCAGCTGTGCACGTGTGTTGTGCGACTATTAAAATAATGAGGTTGAGTTCTATACAGACCAACAGAAAAATCTCCGGGATACATTTAGCAGGAAGAGCAAGTTTTAGAAAGATGTGTAAGATGATCCCATTTCCGTAAGGAAAAAATTCTGAGAAGATCCACTAAACCGAGATCTGGGATCAACAAAGCTACATATTTGTGCAGTGTTTAACACCTTTTGGTCAACGTGTGACCTTGTTGATCTGAAGAAGCGTTAAAGAGCAAGATGGCCTCCTAAGCAGCCCGGGGGCCATGGCCTCTGCACCTTGCGTGCACTGTGCTGGCCAGAGCCCCTGCTCTCTCAGTGCTGGTTCAGGTGCTTCTAATGACCTTGGGTTTCTCTGCTTTAAAAACCTGTAGGGACTTACCTGGTGGTCCAGTGGCTAAAGCTCCACACTCCCGATGCAGGGGACCCAAGTTCAGTCCCTAGTCAGAGGGCCAGATCCCATGTGCTGCAACTAAGACACAATATAGTCAAAAAAATAAATTCATTTAAAAAAAATATTAAATTTTTTTTGAAAATTGCAATGCCAGGTACCGCTGACTGTAACCAAACTTCACTCAACGTCATTTCAAACTGAAACAGTTTCCTCCGAGGCCCCGTCCGGCGGGCTTCCCTCCCCGACACTGCCGTGGCACCTGGCTCGCTGAGCTGGCCTCGCCCTGACCCTCCCAGGACAGCTGGCTGAGGCCCACCCTTGGGCCCTTTCCAGGCTCTTCAGGTTGTTTTTAATTTTGAGAACATCACCTGGTGAAGACTTGTCATCAATAAGATGTCAGTTTGAGCCAGAATACCTTTTACTAATTAGCTGACGATTGCTGGACAGGTCAGATCAAGCAGGGTGTGGGCAAGGCAGCCTCATGTGTAGGATGCCTTGAGCGGATCAGAACCACTCTTGGCCCAGCTCTTGGAGGACCTGTGTCTTTGGTGATGGAACATGCCCAGAGTAAAGGTCATGTCATCCACACCCTTTTGCAGGTAACATCTTACTGCTGGATGGCAGGGAGAATTCGGAAAAACAGAAACTCATGCTTATCGACTTTGAATACAGCAGTTACAACTATAGGTAATGTCAAATTTTTTTATTTCTGTGAGCATTTTAATACGTGTATGAAACAGGAGACCTTGGGTCACGGTACCACCCTGAGCTGCAAGTTTCCTCGCTGGGGGCTGGTGCTTTCCGTCCCAGCGGGTGAGATGGGCGCCTACCCTGTTCTCAGTCGAGCTAGTGAGGAGCAGCCCCAGGCTCCTCAGAGTCCAGAGCTTGGCCTGACAATGGCTCCTCAGAGTGCTGACCACAGGAGGGCTCCCGAGCAGTTGCTCTGGACGGTGGGGCCGGGCGCCGTGGTCACTGGGCTGCCCAGCTGGCAGTCCTGTCGCTGACACAGTCGTGTTCTCGGGACCCCTGGGTCTGGGGAGGGCTCGTGGCAGGCCTGCTGCCTCACTGTCTGCCTCTCTCTCTTTTTCAGGGGATTTGACATTGGGAATCATTTCTGTGAATGGATGTATGATTATAATTATGAAAAGTACCCTTTTTTTAGAGCAAACATCCTGAAGTACCCCACCAGGAAGCAACAGGTAGGAGCCTCATCCGTGCACACTTGCTGAGAAGTGAGTGACTCATACATACATTGGTTTACCCAGTTAGAGTTGACTACAGCTCCACTTCTAAAGATGCTTGTTTTGGTTAAGCAGGTTCTTTTGCTTTAAAATGTTATGTCAGACAGTATTGGAATCCAGGCTTTTAAAGTCCCTTTGCCAAAGGTGGCCTGTAGCTAGTCAGAGACAATCACAGCCTCCTTGGTAACTCCTTCCAGTTTTTTCTGCCCTGCCCTCTGGCCTTTGGAGGGTCACGGACTTTCCTCTGTGTTTCGCTTTGTGCAGACAGAGGTGGTCTTGGAGCACTGGCTCAGCAGCTGTTGCAGCACACACAGCCCCCTTTCCTGTCCTGGGTGAGAGGAGTCCAGTGACTAGAGTCAGTCCTGTGGGACTCCTCCCGGGAGGCTCTCTATTTCATTTGTGAGCCATGGCCCAAGCCTTGGGTTGAGGATGAGTAGGGTGCGATATGGAAGCAAGCAGGCTGGGCAGAGGGGACACCACCCCCGACTCTCCCAGCCTTGCAGGGCCTCAGCTGTGTCCGTGCCAGGCAGCCCTGCCTTAGGTCAGCCTTCTCCCAGGAGCCCTGCCTGATTAGAGCGTTGCCCAGGGACTGGGGGTGAGGAGACAGCTGGTCAGTCGCTGTGGTAGCTCACTCAGGAGAGGTCTCTTGAATGCCTGCCTGAGCTGGGCACAGGCAGCGTCTCCAGCAGGTGCCCATGCTCAGGGGCAGCTGTTGAAATACAGACCTGCTGTGCAGCCAGAGCTGCCCGATCCGCTCTGGCCACATTTCAGGCTGATCTCATGACCTTGCATATGTCCAAAGTGACCGGGATGGTTTGGAACCTCAGGGTCATGCTGTGTGGGCAGAAAGGCTGGTGAGCCTGGGGAGGAGAGCACACAGCAGGCTTCAGGTTACTGCTGTGACACTGGGCAGGCGTCTCCAGAGAGGGGGCTCTCCACCCAGTAAGGGGGGGGTTTCAGTAAGAAGGATTTCATTCTAGTGGAGGCAGAGCTGTGTGGCCACCCTCACTGCATAGCAGTGGAAATGTAAGGAAGTGCCATATCTGTTTTCTGAGAGGTTTTAACAATCATATACACTGTCCGTCTTGATCACCTACCCTGTCGCCATCTCCTGAGGTCATCTCATGCTTTTCTCTCTTTAATGCATTGTGGTATTTTAAAATGATAAACATTACTGGAATTCCTAAAATGAATTATTTGAGTGAGTTACGTTATTTTGTGATCCTTAGTTGGATCCAGTTAGGCAGTTTCTTATTTTCGCAGTTTTACATATATGAAACAGGACTTTAATGTTCATTTAAAAAATTATTCATACCTGCTTTTGGAATAGAAAATTATGCTAGTTTACAAAATGAGTGTCCCTTTTTATTTTCTGGAGCAAATTTTTATAAGATGGTGCTGTTTGAAAGTTTGGTAGACTTTGCCCGTAAAACCATCTGGGCCTAGAACTTTTTTGGGCGGGAGCGCCACTGATTAACACTTTGTTAGGGTTTCAGTCTCTTCAGATTTCCTATCTTCATTTGCTACCTTCAGCTTAGAGTCTCCCAGAAGTCAGCCACCTGGGGTGGTGGTTCCAGCATGGGTTTTAAAAACTAATAGGCTGGATTTGAATCCCAGGTCTGCCACTGCTGGTTGTAGCCTACTATTTCCATGCTTCAGTTTCCTCATCTGTGGAAATTACTGTGTCGTGGGAGAGTTACTGTGCAGGGACGATGCTCAGCCTGGTGCCTGCCACACAGGGTTTAATAGGTGTCTCTTGTACCAAGTTTACTGCAGAATCCACGGCCCGCTGCCTGGAACAGTGCTAGAACGTGAAGGATGCTTTCCGGTAGAGGAGGGGCAGAGTGTGGGAAGCCGATTTCAGAGCAGCAGGATGAAAGAGGGGCAGATTGGGGAGGGAGAGGTACTGGTTACTTCCAGCCAGGTAACCAGTTAGCAGGGGTTCCTACCTGGAAGAAAGACTGATGGCTGTTTGCTTCTTCACAAAAGCAGACATGGCAGTGGCTGGCCATGTTCCGTCGCCTTTTGATACAGTATGAAATAGTGAGGCGCAGGGACTCTCAGAGATCCCAACTCACACACAGACTCATGGTGCCACCTGGTAGAACATCAGGGTAAACCGTGTCTTCTCTGGACTGGAATTAGATGCTGCTAGTGCACGGACATGAGTGTATAATCAAGACTTCTGAGAGGTGGAAAAAGGCCCCTTCTCAATGCCCGGGCCAGCTCCTGCCCTGAGGGAGTATTTAACTGGTGAAGGTCAGGGTGCCCTGGCGCCTCAAGCCCATGCCACATGGCGTCCCATCCAGGCTGGGGGGTGTGCTGGAGGCTGGCCCCGCTTTGTGGGCAGACAGTGGGAGACAGGAGTGTGGGTGAGAGGAGAAGAGTGACTCTACCTGAACAACCCTCTGCAGAAGTAGTAGTGGTCTCGGCGACAGTGCGTCCTGGAGAGTCCTTTTGTTCTTTGTCACCCCAGCACCCCGGTGGGGTGGGCGAGCTCCCCGGATCCCTGCCCCTGGGCAGAGGAGTGTGCGGGCTTCTCTGACATCTGAAGAGGTGTGCGCTTGGTGACAACTTTGACATCATCTGTTTTTAACAATGATTGATCCTAATGTAATTACTTTTTTTTAAAGCTCCATTTTATTTCCAATTACTTGGCTGCATTCCAAAATGAATTTGAAAACCTCAGTTACGAAGAAAAGTCTGTTATAGAAGAAGAAATGCTGCTTGAAGTCAATAGGTAACTTTTTCTTTGTTGATCTGTTATGATAGCTTCCTTCTTCAAGGCATGCACTTGGGATGCTTCCTGGCAAATAAGAGTATTTCAGGAGCTTCCTCATAACCCTACATCTCTGGGTCTTGTGGTTTGCCAAGAAAAAAAGAAACGAGAACATTTGGTTATGGCTCACAGGGCTGAGTGTGTTAGGATCCTTCAGCTCTCAGCACACGGCAAGTTAGGAGAGGGGTCTGTGCACAGGGTTAGCGCGTGCCCGCCACAGATTCTGCTGCCCAGCCCCTGCCACCAGGGCCCGGGCCCTCTTGTCACTCGTGCCCCTGGAGTGGGGGCTCCATCAGGTAATACGAGGAAATACCTGAATGTCTGTGTCCTCAGCAGCTCTCAAAACAAGGCTGAGAAACCCCCAGTTTCCACAGAGGTGTAGAGCACAGTGTGTTCACCCTCTCATCTCTTTAGTGGCAAGGCCCAAGTTACCCCTAGCCTCTGGGCTCTCCCATGAGATTCCGTGGTACCAGCGACGGCTGGAGTCCCTGTGACCCCCTTCCCTCGGCACAGAGCCCCCTCCTCGCGGGCCTCAGAAGCGTCCACACTCCTCTCTCTGAGCTGCGGCCACCCTGGCAGCCCCTCAGCTCCTTCTGCGGCAGAGAGCTTCCCTCTCTGGTTCCCGAACAGATGGAAATAGGAAAGGGGGCATGGAGGAGAGGCCCAGACAGAATGGTGGTGCCCGGGCATCTAGCGGGTCAGGGGCCAAGAGCAGCAGAAGCCCCGAAGTCCTCGTTCCCCAGTGAGAGCTCGTCTTCATTGCTGGAGAAGAGTATGGGTTCGCGGTGGCGCAGGGAGGGCACAGCCTAGAGGTGGGACCTGGCCGCACCTCTCCCCAGTCCGCTTCCGGGGCGGAAGAGGCGGGAAGGGCAGCAGGTCCTCCAGACCCGGGCTGTTTGCCTATGGCTGGTGTGCGCTGGGGGCCACCGGCGCCCACCCACGTGCAGAGAGTTTCATTCCCCCATGTGACCCCTGTTTCACCAGCACGGCTGCCAGGGCCCCCGCATGAGTCCCGTGAGTGAGTGTCGGCCCGTGTGCCCGGGACAGGCTGTCGGGGCTTCACCCCTGCGGGGCCGCCGGCTGGGGGGCGGGGGGAGGCGGGGCCGGCCACCATCGCTGGGGCAGGTAGTCCCGTGCACCCCGGCTGCCATCGCTGGGGCAGGTAGTCCCGTGCACCCCGCCACCCCGCCGAGCGCTGCCGGGCAGGGAGTGGCGTCCGGGCGCCGTCTCACTGGGCGTCCTGCTGCTGTCTTTACAGGTTTGCCCTCGCGTCCCATTTCTTCTGGGGACTCTGGTCCATCGTTCAGGCCAAGATTTCCTCCATTGAATTTGGGTACTTGGTATGTACTGCGGCGCTTTTTCTCTTCTACTCCCAGGGGAAAGGCCTCCTTGTACACGAGCGCCTGGCAGTAAATGGCTCTTCCTTCCAGAGGGTCACCGTCCCCCTCCGCGTTCCTGCGCCAGGTGGCCAGCACCGGGACAGCGGGCTCCCCCGGCAGCACAGTGGAAGCCACCGTCGTGGGTGCTGAGCCTGCCACTGGAAGCTGCCCTCCCTTCCCGGGCCCGCAGCTGCCGCCTTCTCGCTTCAGGGGAGTGCCGTGTGGTCCTGTGACTGACGGCGGATGTAGAATTCGGGACCCTCAAGACCCATCCCCGACCTCAGTCCCCCGACACAAAGGATGCTGAACGGAGCGGGGCCGGGGGCCTGTGCCTCCCACGCCTTAGTTTACTTATCTGTCCCCACCCCATCCTCCGGCCTGCAGTGCCCGGCCTGAGAGCTGGAAGCTGGTGCTGAGCGAAGGAGACCCCTTTTTGCAGCAAGTTTGTACCATGCTAGGCTGTCTTTCTGTTCTAACCTGAGAACTGTCCTTGGCACAGACTCTGCGTTTAACTCCGCTCCATAGTGCGTGCTGGGGGGCGTCCTGGGCAGGGGTGCTCCCGAGTGCAGCAAACATCTGGCTTTGGGATTTGCGGTGGGAAACGGCTGGGTCCTTTAGTCCTCAGTCCACCGTGACGATGGTTTCTGCTGCTGGGCAGAAGCTTTGGTAACGCACAGACGCTCGTAGGCAAGAGAAAATTCAGGTTTGTTAAAGCGGAGCTGGAGTCATGACCAGATGTTACTGTAAGAGGGAGTGGACTTCAGATCAGGACCACAGAAGACAGAGAAAGGGGTCGCATCCTAGAACAGGCATCGGCTCACCCACGGGACACAGAGGGCCTGAGTGCGTGTGCCCCTGTCGTCTTCAAGAGACACAGGGCAGGGGCTTTCCTGGTGGTGCAGAGGTTAGGACTCGGCGCTTCCACCGCAGGGGGCGTGGGTTCAGTCCCTGGTCAGGGAACCAGGATCTCACGGGCCTCACAGCATTGGCCAAAACGAAAGTCACAGGGCAGAAACTGACAAAGCTGAAAGAGGGGCGCCTTCACCTGGGAGACTGCACCCCTGGCGGTAGTGGGTGGAGCCAGGAAGCCCTGCCGCAGGGGAGTCTGACGCCTGAACGTCACCCCAGCCAGCTCGACCTGACGAACATGTGCGGGGCCCAGCGGCTGCGGGACACACGTCCTTTTCAGAGAATGGGGAGCCTTCATCAGGATAGGCCAGGGGCTGGGCTGTGAGACAGCCCTCAGATTTGCGGCAGAGTAAGTTCTCTGACCATAGTGCAATTTAATTGGAAATCACCAACCACCACAAAAATATCTGGAAAATTCTTAATTTGGAAATTAACTGTATACTTCTAAATAAACCATGGGTCAAAGTAGAAATTAAAAGGGCACTTAGAAAACATTTTAATTGAGTTATAATGGAAACACCATTTTTTTTAGAAGAGGAAAAAGTAGAAGCAGTGATAGATTTTGTTTTCTTGGGCTCCAAAATCTCTGTTGATGGTGATTGCACCCATGAAATTAAAAAAGACACTTGCTCCTTGGAAGGAAAGCTTTGACAAACCTAGACAGTATCTTAAAAAGCAGAGACATCACATTGCTGACAAAGGTCCATATAGTCAAAGCTATAGTTTTCCAGTAGTCGTGTACAGATATGCGTGTTGGACCATAAAGAAAGCTGAGTACCAAAGAATTGATTCTTTTGAACTGTGGTGTTGGAGAAGACTCTTGAGAGTCCATTGAACAGGAAGGAGATCAAACCAGTCAATCCTAAAGGAAATCAGTCCTGAATATTCATTGGAAGGTCTGATGTTGCAGGTGAAGCTCCAATACTTTGGCCTGATGTGATGAGCCGACTCATTGGAAAAGACCCCGATGCTGGGGAAGATTGAAAACGAAAGGAGGAGGCAGCAGAGGATGAGATGGTTGGGTGGCATCACCAATTCAGTGGACATGAATCTGAGCCAACTCTGGGAGGTAGCGAAGCACAGGGAAGCCTGGCAGTGCTGCAGTCCATGGGGTTGCAAAGGATGTGGCTTAGCAACTGAACAAGAGTGGAAACACGACATCCTAGAATTTGTGGGATGCAATTAAAACAATGTTTGGAATCTTTTGGTTTTGTAGCTTAAACATTTGTACTGGGTAAGAAGAAAGTTCTCAAACTAGTAACATAAGCTTCTACCTTGAGAAGCTAGAAAGTGAAAAACCAAGTAAACCCAGAGTAAATAGAAGTAGAATAAAGGTAAGAGCAGAAATCATTGAAATATAAAATATTAAAAATAGGGAAAAAATCAACGATACCACAAAAATATTTATAAATATCTGGCCATACTGAGCAAGAAAGGACAAGGCAGACCTTAGCAAAACCAGGTACAGAGAGAGGCCGTCATCACGAAGTCAGCAGATGTTAAAGTAGAAGCGTGAGAAGCAACTCTGCAGATCTGACAACTTGCTTGAAACATGCCAATTTCTTGGAAGATAGAAATTGCCAAAACTGACACCATAAATGGCTGTGTATTTATTAAATTGACCTGGTAATCAAAAACCTGTAGACTAAACTTCAGGTCCTGGTGAATATTATCAAACATTTAAGGAAGAAATAACAGTCTCACAGAAACTTGTAGAAAATCAAGGGGGAGAGATCATTTCTCAGCTCATTTGACGAGGCTAGTGTGACCCTGACACCAAGCTAGACATTTCAAGAAGACTGCATGTCAGTGCCCTTCATGGACATCACACACAAGCCGTTTCCAAAGTACTGGCAAAAGTAAATCCAATACATATAAAAGGATAATTATTTTATGGCCAAGTGGCATTTATCCCTGAAATGCAAGACTAACATCGACATTTGACACACCCATTAGTGTAATTCACCATATTAACGGAATAAAGAAGGAAAATCATGCAGCCATCTCAGTGAATGCAGGAAAAGTGTTTGACAGAATTCAGTCATTTGGAACACCTGTTCACAACAGAAAGTCTCAGCAAACTAGTAACAGAGAACTTCCTCAGCCAGGTAAAGGGCTTTATGGGAGCCCACAGGGGGCCGTGATAATCGACGGTAAAGGACCAGACGTTCCTCCCACACGTGCCCCAAGTAGAGAGCACAGCCAGGGTGTGTGTGCTGAGTTCTTGCCAGTACAGGAAGGTGAAAAAAGAAAACTGCCTTTATTTTATAGGTGACATGATTGTGTACATGGAAAAAGAGAAAAGAGTCAATAGAAAAGCTGTTTAAATTACTGAGTTTATCAAGGTCATAGGACACAAGGTCAGTATATAAAAGCCAACTGCATTCTGATGTGCTGGAAACAATTTGTGAAAAAAAAAATTTAGTTTGGCGTAAAAAATGTGAAATACTTAAAATAACGTGCATGATCTGTACACTGACAATTATAAATAGAGAGATACCACATGTATGGATTTAGAAGGCTTAAAATGTTCATTCTCCCCAAACCAATCTATGCATCTCCATGACCCCATCGAAACCCCACAGGCTTTTGATAGACATTGACAAGCTGATACTAAAACTTACGTGAAAGAGCAAAGGCCCTAGAATAACTAAAACACCAAGATTATAGAACAGAGTTGGAAGACATGCCAGCTGATCTCACAGTTTACCAAGCACAGTAGTTAAGACCATGTGGTGGTGGTGTAAGTGAAGTGAAGTCGCTCAGGCTTTGCGACTGACTCTGTCCAACTCTTTGCGACCCCGTGGACTGTAGCCTACCAGGCTTCTCCGTACATGGGATTGTCTAGGCAAGAATACTGGAGTGGGCTACCATTTCCTTCTCCAGAGGATCTTCCTGACCCAGGGATCGAACCCGGGTCTCCCGCACTGGAGGCAGATGCTTTAACCTCTGAGCCACCAGGGAAGCCCAGTTGGTGTAAAGACATACATAAATCAGATGGAATAGAATCGAGTTCCCAGAAATGGACTCCTACACATAGAGGCAACTGGTATTCCCCAGAAAGGCCAAGAGAGTTCATTGCAGGAAGGGTTAGATTTTCCAAATATGAAATGGCAATAACTGAATAAGCCATACGGAAAAAAGATAATGAACTTTGAACTTGTACCATGCACAAAAATTGACTTGAAACAGATAATAGACCTAAATGGAAACGGTGAAATGGGAGAAAAGCTTCACGAGTGTGGCAAAGATTTTCTGAGGTTACACACAGCACTCACCATCAAAGAAAAAAGATACAATAGATTGGACTGAATAAAAATTTACAGCTTTTTGTTTTTTGAAAGACATCATTAAAATGAAAAGCCAAGCCACAGACTGGGAGAAAATAACTGCAAATTTCCATCTGACAGAGACTTGTTTAGTGTCTAAAGAACTCATAACTCAGCAGGAAACCAAACAACTTACTTTATGAAAGGACAGACGATTTGAACACAACGCAGAAGATAAACGACCAGTAAGCATCTGTTCATCTGCCGATATGGTCATGAAAGAAATGCCAGTTAAAGCCCAGAGAGATGCCCTGCACACCCATGTCAGTGGGTAGAACTTAAACCGACAATGTTGAATGTTGGCAAGAAGGTGATGTCACATACACTGCAGGGGGGTGGGGGGACTGCAAGAGGGGGTGACCAGTGTAGAGAACAGTTGCCTCTCATATAAAGTCAAATACACACTTAACCATACAGCCCAGCAGTCCCTCTCTTTGGTGTTGATCCAAGAGAAATGAAAGCCTGTTTCCACACCAAGACCCGAATTCACATGCTCCGATAGCCCCAGACTGGAAGAATCTCTCGTGCCCAACATCAGACGAGTGTGTGACCACTCTGCACTGGGGCTGTATCACAGAGAACTACTCCACACCAAACAGACGAACCCCGCCCTCCCCGGCTCTGCAGAAGTGTCCCTGACCCCAGAGGGGCCGGATGATTCCGTTCACGGGGAAGCTTTCTGTCGCGGCCTGGAGGGCTTGACCGCGGAGGCCGCGGAGAGCTCGGAGGGTAACGGCGGTGCTGGTGGTAGGCAGGCTGCGTGCTTTAGCCAACACTGCACGTTTCAGATGAGTTAGGTTGTGTTGGTTTATAAATTCTCCCTCAGTGTTCAGTTTTCTTAAGGTGACTCCATAGTCTTGGCGTCCGTCTGTGCTCACACTGATGGACGGACAGGGGCGCAGACGGGGCAGGGGGCTGGCCAGGCGTACTCACTCCCTCCCGGTGTCCTTTTAGTAAGTGTGCAGCAGAGACCCCAGCACACAGGTGGCGCACGTGCACACACACACACCCACACCCC
>SJYT01042112.1:465665-524082 GCA_006410635.1 Cephalophus harveyi
CCCTGCTCAGCCTGGCGCTGGGGCTGCTCCGGCAGGGCCGGCCCCCCACCCCCAGGCCTGGTCCTGCCCCGTGCTCTCGGAAGCCTCCTGCCGCCCCCGGTGCTGGGGCCTCGGCGTGCCCACGCCCGCTGCCCGCTCGTGTGGTCATCACGCGGCCGTCCCAGTGGGAGAGCTCAGCCCGTGTGTGGAGTCTGGGGGCGTGGACAGAGTATAGCTGTGAAGTCCGTGTATGTTAAATGTCCTTTGGGATAAGTCCTTTTGTTTTTTACTCTGAACTCTTATTTGAATTGTTTTTTTGTGCATACATTCCTGCTACCACAAAGATTGTACTATACAAACAATAAAAAGTATGAAAGCCTATCTCTGCCGTCACCCTGGGATGTGTCCTGAGTCTCTGGGTGGGGGGGCGCGGCTGCTCCTGATGCGGCAGGATGGGCGGGACGGCGGGGTGGCTGGGAGGAGGAAAGTGGCTGGGCCAGTGGAGGGAGACCACCGCCCGTCCTTCCAGACGTCTGGAGCGTGGCCAGGAGGGGGTCTCGAGCCCTCTGTACGAAGGCTCGAACACAGCCCCCAGCTGCTGCCTGTGCCCACGAGGCCATCTGCCTCAGACCCCAGAGCTCTGCCAGGCAGTGCCCTGCAGGGTCAGGTCAGCTCCGAAGTCACGGCCCGGGTGGCAGCTCTCCTCCCAGCCCACCCTCGCCCCGTTGTCACTGCTTTCATCCCGGGTAGCATTCCTGGCTTCCCAACTCATTGTCCTGGGCAGACCGCACGCTCACACGAGCAGGGGTCAGGCTTGTCCCCCGGGCAGGTGGCCCCCCTGCCCCATTCCTGCATCTCCTGAGGGTGACCTCCAGCCCCAGGGTGCCTGCCCCCAGAGCCCTGTGCGTGCTGGTCCCCCAGCGCCCAGCACTCTCAGCCAAGCTTCCAGCTGTCCGTGCGGCCAGCCTCACCCCAGGCTCACACCTTCCTCCTCCCAAACACGCCGGCTCTCAGCGCTGAGCACCTGCCTCACCTGTGAGCACTCAGCTCTGCTCCCCAGGAAAGTGAGGCTTGGAGTCCTGGGCTTGGTCCAGATCCCAAGACACACACCGCCCTCTGTTCCTAACCAGAAGCTGCTCTCTCTTGGATCCGACTCTGCCAGGCTTGTGGGCTGCAGCCCAGCGTCCAGGGGCCCTGAGCCGGGGCAGCCCTGGACTCCGGAGGGACAGGCTCCTCCCGGCAGCTGGCCAGATGGAGCCACAGTGGTGGGGCCTCCTCCCCGCTTGCTGTGCCCAGGGCGTCTCTGCCTTCAAGGCAGCCTTTGTTCCTGGGGCCTGCAGCCGGAAAATCCGCTTGGCAGCTCCTTGGCAGGAGAGTGTGAGGCCGCTGGGAAGCACTAGCTCTGCCCCCCAGCCGGTGGTGGGACCCAGGTCAGAGACGCCCGCAGGGTGCCACCTTCTCCCCAGCAGCTGCATGGCCGGGGGCAGGACTGCCCACTAGCGGGGAATGGGGAAGATGGTGGCCTCTGGTGACAGGAGGGAGGCAGGGCGTGGGGTCTGGTTCAGTCCTGTTTTGACCCTCAGAGCCCTGGGCAACGCTCGGGGTACCCTGGACAGCCTCTGCCCACGTCTGCAGGAAGGTGGCCTCGGGTGTGACCTGCCATCCCCCGTGGAGTGACACACTGTCCGCTGTGTAATGCGGGTCACACTCAGTGCCCCAGGCTGCTCTCTGCTCCAGAGCATCGTGAGTGCCAGTGGCCAGCGCCAGCATAAGGACATGAGAATCTGGCCAATTCATGCCAAGCACCCCCCTCCACACCCCGAGTATCCCAGACATCATCCTACTGTTTGCATACCTCCAAGGACAGGGAGCTCACTCACTCCCCCTGGTCCAGCCTGGGACAACAGTCACCCTGAGCTAAAATGTGCTGGACACATCGGTCCTCTGTCCTACTTCTGCCCTCTTCCCCCCTCTCCTGAGTCTGGGGGTCCTGCAGATGTGCTTCTTGGGCCTCTGCTGACATCTTGAGGCCCCAGATCCTAGATCAGTGCCTCCCACCTCTCCACACCCCACACCAGCTTCAGCTGCAAAGACACCTCAGAGAGACACAGGCTGGGATGGTGTCCCTCAAACCAGAAGAGGCTCCCGAGGAAGGACCAGCCCAGCGAGAGCCCAGGCTCCTGCACACCAGCCTCCCAGGCCCTGCCTCTCAGACAAGACCAAGACACGGGTCCTAGGCCTGCTTTGTCTTTATTATTTTTTTAACTCGGTCACACCGTGTGGCATGTGGGATCTTAGTTCCCTGACCAGGGATCAAACTGTACTGGAAGCACCATCCCTGTATTGGAAGCATGAGGCCTTAACTGCTGAACCACCAGGGAAGTCCGCCACCTCAGGATCTGTTTCCTCCTTGGCACAGTAAGGGCAGGTCATGGGCACTACTCATCCTCCACAGCAAAAGTGAAGGGGCTCAGCCTGTAGCCGGAGCCCGAGTAGAACTTGTTCTGGAACTCCACCCTGGGGGAGGAGGAGAGCTGGTGAGAGGGCCCCTGCCCCCGGCCTGCCCCGCGCTGCCCGCACCAGCCCGCAGCCTCTCACCAGTGCAGCCTCAGCGCGTGCAGGAAGGCTGAGAGCCCCTCCATCACCAGCAGGATGGCCACGGTCATCACGGCGAAGGCGGCAAAGACGGGGACCAGCACCACGGCCTCCACGCCCATCTCGCCGCCCAGGCCCAGGCCAACTCGCATCACCATGGCCCACAGGACCTCCGACAGTTCTGCAGGTGCGGGAAGGAGCGGTGGGAACCGCCTTGGCGTCCCTAAGCTCATCCTCCCCGAGGGTCAGCAGGGGACCTCCCCCNGAGGAAGGGGAAGGTGATGATGGTGTAGGGTGCTGTGGGCAGAGGGGCCATGCAGTCAGCCATGACCCCGGCCAGATGTGTATAAGAGACAGGACTTACGGGCGTGGGCCAGGCTTAGGGCCCAGAGGCGCAGGTAGGAGGCCGTGTTCGAGATGCAGCCGAGGCAGAACTCGATGGTGTGGATGGCCTGGTGCATGAACACCTCGGACAGGACAAACTAGGGGAACAAGCAGCAGTGAGGGGCAAGCCAGGCCGCTGGGCTCCCGCGACCCAGGGAGTCCCCACACCCACCTCTTCCTCCTCTTGGTCCCCCAGGCATCCGGCCTTCTCCTCATCAGAGGTCTGGCTGGCCACAGACACGTCGGGCTGGCCCAGGAGCCCGGTCTTGTCCTCATCCTGGAGGTGGGAGCATCAGCGGACGCATGGGCCCGGGTGGGCTCTCACAGCCCGGACGCGACCCTCCCCGCCCATCCCGCACGCCTCCCGGGCCCCTACCAGCAGTCGCCGCCTCCGAGACTGGTGGCGCTGGTGCTTCTGGCGCAGGAACAGGGGAGTGCCCAGCAGCAGCACGGGCACCGTGGCCAGGGCCAGGACCACCAGGGTGGACTGCACCACCTCCTGCGAGGGAGGGCGGGAGTCAGGGCGCCACGCGGTTCCCCGGGCCCAGGGAGCCTGCCCCCCACTTCTCCGCCGGGGCCCCTGACGGAGCAGGGACACCACCCCACACGGAGTTCTGGGAGGGTGGCACCCCAGGCTTCCAGCAGCCCTTCTGCTGGACCATCTCTGCTGGTCTTTCGACCTCCTTCCTCGTCTCACGGCCTCAGGTCCGCAACCCGCTTTCCAGACCAGGATCTGCAGCCAAGGGGCGGAGCCCCGTGGTGGGAGTGGGCCCACCTGGCCCCGCCCAAGGCCTCACGCACCAGCCCTTCCACGTCCCCCCCACCGGCCCCGGCCCCGCCCACCTGCCCCTGGAAGAGCGGCCGGTTGGTGGGGCTGCGCGAGAAGAGGAACATGTTGATGAAGTGGATCAGGATGCTGGGCGCCGTGGCAGCGCTGGCGGCCGTGAGGCGCAGCCACTTGTAGACGACCAGGAAGACCAGGTAGCCGAACAGCCCCAGCAGGAAGACCAGCTCGGGGAGGGTCTCCAGCAGCAGCCGGTGCCACTGGCCGAAATGCCTGGGGCAGGGGCGGGGGGCGAAGTGCGGGGGAGCCGGGTCAACAGGCCACTCTGGCCCTGCTCGGGCCCCCCAACCCCAGGACCCTGGCCCTCACACGTGGTTGAAGACTCCCAGGACCACTCCGAAGGTCATGTGAGTGACCCCCAGGATGACGGACATCTTCATCTTGAAGGAGTTGAGGAAGCTCAGGTGGTTGACAGCCAGGCTCCAGACCTGGGGGAGCAGGAGGGCCGGGGGGGTCACGAAGGGGCCTCCCCACCCGTCTCATCGGCTCGTGTGTGCCCCTCCAGGGCCCCCTGCACAAGCCATCACCCACCCGATGAGCAGCAGAGGGGCATGGTTCAGAGCACAGCCTGGGCCCCTACCCCAGTTCCTCCTGGCTGGGCAACTCTGGGCGTGTGCCCTCAGCTTCCTTGTCTGTGAAATGGGGAGAGTGTGCCCTGACATGCACTCCGTGGAGTTGTCACAAGGACCAGACACAAAATCATTTCAAGAAGGCCTCAGAAGGGTGCCTGCCTGGCACAGAGGGGGCTACATACAGAACACTGTCCTTATCAGGACTCACTTCTCTGCTTTTCGAGAGGCTGCAGTGTGGGCCCTGCCAGGCAGGCCCTGGTCTGGGGGGCCCTGAGCAGGGAGCCCAAACCCACCCTCCCACCCGCACCACCCAGGACAGATGGCCAGGACTCACAGGGTCAGGCCAGCACCATGGCCAGGGCGAAGAGGAACATCAGCAGCCCGTGGCCCACGTCACCAAACATGACAGCAAAGAGGAAGGGGAAGGTGATGATGGTGTAGGGTGCTGTGGGCAGAGGGGCCATGCAGTCAGCCATGACCCCGGCCCTGTATAGGGGCCCCCAAGCCAGGGTCCAGGGCCACAGGAGACGCAAAGGTGGTGTTTGCCAGGCAGGGATGCCACACCGCTTGCCTGCACGCAAGAGCCAGCCATCTACTAGCTGTGCAACCTTTGACTAGTGTCTTAACTCTCTGAACCTCCATCTCCCCATGGGCAAAATGGAGATAATAATACCACTACTTTCTGGGGCTATTAAAAATGAGACAGCAGGCCATAAATAAGTAATATAAACTCATTAGTTCTAGCTATTATTTATGAGAAAAGCTTTAAGCAGAAGCACAGAGAGCCCAATGGAAGTCCTGGCTGGCCCATGGCAAGTTCCAGAAGGCCAACTTGGTCATTTAATCTTTGGGGCCTCAGCTTCCCTTTAGCAAACGGGGAAGATTCTCATAGATGTTAGGATTCTAATGCACATCCCAGTTATGGGTCAAATTGTGCCCCTCACCCCCTCAAAGGTAGGTTGTAGTCCTAACTCCCCAGCTCCTTAGAAAGTGACCTCATTCGGAGATACAATCTTTACAGATGTAACCAAGTGAAAACGAGGTCATTAGCATGGGTCCTAATCGAATATGACTGCTGTCCTTATAAAATGGGTGATTTGGACCTTAGACACAGACACTGGAGAAGGCCATGCGAACGTGAAGACGGCTGCCTCCCAGCCAAGGAGAGAGACCTGAACAGAAGCCTCCTCAAGCTCTCAGGAGGAACCAGCCCTGCCAACACCCTGATCTCAGGTTCCCAGCCTCCGGAACAGAGAGACGATAAATACCCACTGTTGAAGCCGCCCCATCGGGGATGCTCTGTTATGGCAGCCCGAGCAAATGAATACCCCGGCAGAGCTATTGCTGAGAGCTGGGGGCACATCGGCAGCCGTGGATATCTGGGGATCAGGCTGCTCCAAGCAGACTGCCACCTGCCAGCGCAGCGGAACTATGGGCAGGCGAAGTGTGTGTGTGGGGGGAGCGCACATCAAGCTCCCAGGTGCTATCCTGGAGGGTCAGCAGGCCCCAGTGGACACGAGATCTGGGCCTCGGTCCACACAGCCCCAGATTCCACCCTCAGGTCTTGCTCCTACCACCTTCGGGGCCCCTAACCCTTTCTCTTGCCCACCGGGTGAGGCAGGACCCCTCCCTGGCCTCAGACTAAGTCCCCCTCCTAAAAGGGCCCTCCTCGCACTTCACCCCCAGACCCCTCCTCCGGGATCACACGGAGATGCCCTGCAGCCCTCACCCAGCGACACTGGGGGCGCTGGGCCACTGGCACACAGCAGCCAGCCTGCCTCAGGGGGAGTGCTGTCTGGAAGGAGAGGGACCGGGCGGGTGACAGGCCAGGTCCTATGGGCCTCGGGAAGGTGGCCGGGGCCAGGGAGGAAGGGAGCCAGTGCCCGCTGGCCCCAGGATGGACCCAAATGGGAGGGGCAGCCACACCCAGCTCCAGCCTCCTCGGGGTGGGCACCATGCTGCCAAATCTCTCACTTTTTGCCAAAGTCTTGGGAAAAGGCAGACTTTTGCCAAAACTCCCACTTTCAGCCCTGGTGCCTGCAGCAGACGCTCTGCCCAGGTGGCACGGCCCTCAGCAGCTCTGTGTGGGCCCCTGCCAGATGCACCACTCTCCGAGCGGCAGCCTCTCCAGGCTGGTGAGCACCCGGGATGTGCCAGGAGCTGATGGCCTCGCTGCCGGCCCGCCAGGGCTGGCTGACAGCTGAGGGGGCCGGGTGTGGAAGCCCTGCTCGTCGGCCTTGAGACCGACATGCTCCAGCATGGCCAGACTTCACCCAGGACTGGCCCTGCTCAGCCGTCCCTTCCCCACACGCCTCCCCATCCCCTGAGGTCCCTTACTGGTTTCTCCCAGGAACACCTCTCTTAAGAGACCACTTGCACCAGAGACCCCACCTCAGGGTCTGCTTCTGGGAAAACCTGACCCAACTCGAACCTTTCAACGTGTCTGGACGACATGGCCAAACAAAACATACGAGCAGACTGATTCTGGCCTCGGGGGCTGCTGGTTTGCAACCGTTGGTGACCATTCATCTTCCCAAGACTGCTCAGAGCTCAACCGTTATCTCCATTTCACAGATGAGGAAACTGAGGCTCAGAGAAGCTAAAAAACTCATCAAGGTAAGCAAGGAGGATCTCAAACCTGGGCCACTCCTGCTGCAAAGCTGTTGTTCTTTGCACAACTCGGCTGGCTCCCTTGTACGTGTAACAAGGTGGGGTTTGTTGGGGGTACACTCGAAGCCCCTGGGCTCCCCCAGAAAGCATGAGAAGCAGAGTGTCTCTCATCCCAGGAGGCTGGGGCAGCCCCAGCGTGGAGACATAGCCCTGCCAGCCTTCCACCCAGGGCAGCAGCTGACCCTCCCGAAGGCTGGGGCTGTGGGAGGCGGCGGCCCTCACCGGGGTTGACCTCCTGGTAGCGGCCCACACCATAGGCGTCCACGATGCCCTGGAAGCTGGCCGTGAAGCGGTTGGTACGGATGAGCGTGGGGGGCATGTCCCGGCAGGGGATGCAGTGAACCACGGCGCTCACACCTGCTTCGCTCTGGGGCACCCGGCAGGCAGGCAGGCAGGCAGACAGAGAAGGCTGATTGCAGGGGCCTCCAGGGGCCTTGGACCCCCCGCCCCGCCAGGCAGCGCTGGAGAGGCAGAGCACTGTGGGGACTCACTGGGTGGCAGCCCAGGGACCCGGGGCAGCCCCTTCTCTCCCTGTGAAACCCGACGAGCAGCCCCACCTGCCCCCTGTTCA
The DNA here is from genome assembly GCA_006410635.1 of Cephalophus harveyi. Taxonomy (NCBI): domain Eukaryota; kingdom Metazoa; phylum Chordata; class Mammalia; order Artiodactyla; family Bovidae; genus Cephalophus; species Cephalophus harveyi. Next base: position 473,281 of record SJYT01042112.1, read on the forward strand.
GGGGGCTTTAGAGACAGCCAGAGACTGGCCCAGAAGTCACTTGGGAAACACAAGCATGCTTCTCCCCATCCAGGTGGCTGGGGAGAAGGAGCCCCTTGTTGCCACCGGTGACCCTGCCTACAGTGGCCACCCCCGGGGAAGCAGGGTCAGCACACCCATTTCTCAGATGAGCCCAAGGCTCCCTCCAATCAGCCCAAGGTCACAGGGCTGGGGCCTGCAGAACCTAGATCTGAACGTGGTTCTAACAACACCCAGCATGGTCCGCAGGGTAGGACAGCCCGTCCTAGGGCCTTGGGGGAAGTGGGGGTGGGGAGAGGGCTTGCTGGGCCAGAGCCATCATGGAGGACTCCCTGGAGGAGGCTGAGCCCCGGCAAAGGCAGGGTGCCCATGGCACTAGGCACGGGAAGTGCGTTGCGAGGAGGAGCCCCTGCCTGGCAGTGTGGGCGGGCGGGGGGCCCCCAGCTCACCGCGCTGCCCTGCAGGGCCTGCTGCAGGGCGGGCAGGTCGCGTGCGGCACACCAGGCCTCGGCGATGAGGCACTCGTGCGTGGAGCTCATGCTGCACTGGTTGAGGGCCAGGCACACGGCCTTCACCTTGCGGACCTGCACCTGCCAGGACGGCAGCAGCCTCTGCACGCGGCCCAGCGCCTGGCTCAGGAAGCGCTCCGTCTCCCCCAGGACCTGTGGCCAGAGCAGCCGGTCAGGGGGGCGGGGAGCCGGGGGGTGGCGGCCGGGGGTCCACCCTGGCTGCGGGCACCCACCTCCTGCAGCTCCTGGCTCTGCTGCTGCAGCTGCTGCAGGGCTGCGTGCCGGGCTGCCGCCTCCTCCGCAAACGGGAAGACGTGGCAGTGGAAGCTGGCAGGGAGCCGGAGGGTGAGCCGGTGCCTGGGGTCCAGGCCACGTGCGCGGGAGTGTGGAGGACGGCACGGGCTCGGCGTGGGGCGGGGGGACACCCAGGGCCCCGGGGGGCGCTCACCAGTCAGTGATCTTGCGGATCTTCTGCCCGATCTGCCCGCCCCAGTAGGAGATGAGGAAGGTCATCCACGTGGCAGGCTCACCCTGCAGAGGGGGCCCAGGTCACCCTGCAGTGCCCGCGCCCGGAGGGCCGCACCCCCGCCCAAACCGCCCCCAGCCCACGCCTGCGCACCGTCACTGGGTCCTCCAGCTGCTGCTCCGTCTCCCGGAAGCTGGCGATGAGGAACCCGCGGCAGGCCCTCCAGAGCAGGCGCTCCAGGGCCGCGGCCTTCTGGGGTTCCACCGCACCGGCCACGAAGCTGCGGGGCCAGGCGGGGCTGGGCAGGGGCTGTGCCAACCTCCCCTCCCCTCCACCCCGCCTCCCCATCCCAGCCAGGCACACCACCCCTCACCCCCACGGGGAAGGCAGGAGCCCACCCGGCACACGCCAGGAGGGGAGAAACCTGTAGGGCAGAGGGGAATCCCAGGCCCGAGGGAGGAGAAGGCAGGGGGCAGTCTGAGGGAGCACTGGACAAGGAGTCTGCACTGGGCCGGAAAGAGCGCCGAGCTGCCCCTCACTTACTTGACCCTCAGGTCCTGGTGCGGCTCTCCGGGGGCCTGGAGCAGCGGGGTCCTTTCCGAGGGCCCGTCGGCGTGGGTGGCCGCCGACTAGGAGGCGAGAGGCCCCATGAGCCTCAGCCTGGGGGGGCCCAGCACCCCCGCCCCACGTCCCCGCCCGGGGGGCTACACTGACCTGGGGGCTGTGGCCTTGGCCCAGTACGGCTGAGTGGAGCTGCAGCTGGTGCCACTGGGCCCGCAGGGCCTGCTGGTTGCCCCGAACGTCCCGGAGCTCCTGAGCCAGGCGGTCAGTCTCCTCCTGGATGCGCAGAAGGTCGCGGGGCGGGGGCGCCGGCAGCCCCGCCTCGGGCAGAGGCAGCGTCAGCCCAGCCCGCCGCACCTCCTCCTGCAGGAAGGCTGGGTGCGGAGGGGAGGGGTGTCAGGGGGCGCCGCTCAGGGGCCTCCACTAGCTAATGGCCACTGCTAGCCAAGGGCTGGAGGGCTTCCCCAGCGGTTCATCAGGCAAAAAATTCTGCCTGCCAGTGCAGCAGACACAGGAGACCCGGGTTCGATCCCTGGGTCGGGAAGATCCACTGGAGGAGGAAATGGCAACCCACTCCAATAATCTTTCCTGGAGAATTCCATGGACAGAGGAGCCTGGCGGGCTGCAGTCCACACAGCCAAGGGCTCCCCCGGCCACCAGCCAACTGATTCACTGAGTCCAAGGCCCCAGAAAAACCTCAGGCTAAACCTCCACCCCTGTGTGTTTACTCTGCTTCCCCGCCCGGGGCTCTTCTGGGCTGCCCTCCGTCCATCCCCAGCCCCTGGCCTGGGTTCCACAGCGGCTTCCAGCAGGCGGCCTAGCGCTGCAAGGCCTCGGACAGCAACTTGCATGCAGGCCCACGGAGGACCTGCCTGACTACTTAAAGCCCATCAGGCAAGCTAACCGTTAACCAGACATGCTGTATCCTCCCACTGTGCTGGGTCCTCCTGGGAGGGGCTTCTGGAACACAACCCAGGGCAGGGGTCCTTCTTGCCCAGGTCCAAGGAGAAGCTACTCCTTGGGACACCGAGCCAAGACTGGTGGCCTCTGCTCACCCCAGTCCACCTACAGCAGAGAAAGTTCTGTCCACGCTTCTCTCCTGCTTAGAGACCTACAGGTAGCTCTCAGCATCTGCAGGATGATGTCCTGAGTCCTCACTCGGCACTCAAGGGCTCGTCCAAACCCTGGCCTGGGCATCAGCTCAGCTCACTCAAGAACACCCCACAGATCCCAGCTGCCCTGGCCTGGCTCTCCCTTCTCTGCCTTCCAACTGGGTGCCTGGGGCTCTTCCTTTCAGACCAAGCTCCACTGGCACCTCCTCTAGGAAGTCTGCCTGGGGTGTGAGGGCCCAGGGCCAACTCACTGAAGGTCTTCTCCAACTCTTCACAGCGCCGAACATCCACCACGAAGCGTCTCTGGAAGGCACTCACTGAGGCGTTGAGCTGTGGTTGTGCATGGAAAGGTCAGTGTTCCAGGCCGGGGGGCCAAGGAGGTCCCCCACAAGGGCCAGGCTGGCTCTCCTTAGGCCATTTGGGGGAGGCCTTTGCCTCCCCCAAAAGGCGCTGACCACTCCATGAACCTCCCGATGCCCAAGTGAGGACACCTAGGCCCTACGTGGACCAGGGCTGAGGAGGCCTGGCTGAACCCATCCTGGGGGAGGCATGAGTAAAGACAGCCTTCCTGAGAGCAGAGCGCCTGGGGGGCAGAGGCCACCGGGATTCAAGCTGAGCCGGGCATCAGTACAGGGTGATGGCCCACCCTCTGGGACGCCCAGGGACGAGGCCTCCCCACACCCATCCCAGCCCCACTCACATCCCTGAACTCCACCAGGCCCAGCTCCCCGAGCTGGCTCACGCAGGTGTAGGCGGCGGCTGTGGGCAGGAAGAGCTGAACCAGTGCCACCTTCTCACTCCGGAACATGGAGCCCATGGTCCTGCGGGGCGGGCGGGCATGGGGGCTCAGGCCGGGAGGCAGGAAACAGGCAGCTGCCCACCGCCCAGGAACTCCGTGCTCCTATGGTCCTGCAAGGTGCTGTCATCTGACAGATGGGGAAACTGAGGCCCAGGGCGGCTCGGCGGGGTGCTGAGGTCACATTGGAAGCAGGCAGCGCAGCTGACCCCACGGCCGGACCCAGAGTCCAACACCAAGCTCCTCTCCAGCTGGGTCTGACTTCTCTGAGACCCCTGCACTCCCTGCCCCAGCGGCTCCTGGCAACACTGGCTCTTCTCACACCTGGCCCCATCTCCTGTCGTCCCCTCTCCGTGACCTGCCCTCACCTCTTCAGGGCCCCAGGTCAAAGGCCACCTCCAGCGCTGGCCTCCTGACCTGCCGAGGCCAGCTGGAGCCTTCGCCTTTCCACCCCAGGGAGCACCCATGAGGGGGACCCGGGGCTGAGGTCTGGCCTGGCCCCTCGGGCAGCCGGAGCCTGCCTCTTCCCTGAGGCATCTGTGTGCTGAGCGGGTGGGGGCCACTCCCGGGCCTCGGGGAGGACACCGACGGGCAGGGCCTCTGAACAAGGAGGACCTTCCCCCGGGGCCTGGGCAGCCCCGCTGCAGCCCTGGGAGGAATCCTCCAGGTGTCGAAACCACGAAAGTGAAACTATGGAAACTGAATGGGCAGGAAGGGCCTGGTGGGGGCTCTGCTCCAATGTCAGAGGGGGAGGCTCCCTTGGCCTCCGATGGGCCCCGTAGACGCCCAGCTCACAGGCCAGGACCCCACGGCCACTGCCTTGGGGGCCCGGGGCCGGCCCCCAGCCCCTCTGTGGGACTCTGTTTCCTTAGCTCTCCCATTGATGGGGAGAACGGGAAGCACTGGGCGAGGGCCCCGCTGAGGGTGAACGTTTGGCGCCAGAGTGCCCCGCCCGAAGCCTGGGCTGGAGCCACCTAGCGGGTCACTTCCTCCCCTGGGTCTGGTTAACTTAAGAGTAAATAGGAAAAGCAGCCCCTTCCCCAGCTGGAGAGAATGGCGAGAGTCGGCTGGGGGCCCTGAATAGGGGAGGGTGGGCAAGCGGCCCAGGGACGGAGGCTCTGAGCCCTGCCCAAGCTGGGGTTAGCTGTGTGTCCTTGGGGGACTCTCCCACCCTCTCTGGGCCTCCACTTCCTCTTTGGGTGAACGGGACTTGGTCACCGAGCAGAGGCAGAACCTGGTGGGGAGATAAAAATAAGCAGGGTCCCCATGTACCTCGTCACCTCCACTACCTCATTTAAAACTGACAGCAGGCCTTGGGGGAGGGGGCACTGCACCCCTGTTTTATAGACTGGTCAGCAGGTGGCCAAGCCAGGCAGGAGCCCAGGCTGCAGGTTTGGAAGTTCCGGGCCAACGTGTGTCCTCAGGGGGAGGGTTGTTCCTTGCCCCAGGCACCCTGAAAGGTGGGGCTGGCCAAATGAGGGGCTGCAGGGAGCTAGATCCGGGATCGTGGCGGGCAGCAGTCCTGGACAGCTGCTGTGACCAGTCCGGCCTGGTACCCGTCTCACAGGGCCCCGGGGCCTGGCCCTTCCCTTGGGTGGTCAAGCACAGGATCCAGAGACCCGGTCAGACCCCTCCCCTGGCGTTTCAGCCCTCCACCGGCTCATCCCCTCCCCCTCCTCTACCCTGGCCGCTGCCAGAGCCAGGACCCACCCCCCACGACATTTACAGGGGAAATGAAGGGGCCGAGGTCCTTCAGAGTCCAGACTAGTCACTTGGTGCCCCTCGCCTCGTTCTCCCTTGGGAGGCTGAGGCTAAGGCCAGCTCCTCCGGACACCTCCTCTGAGCCCTGGCTCACCGCGAAGAGCCGCGCTGCAGGCGAGGGTCTGCGCTCTCTTCTACCTGTGCCTCTTCCTAGTTGGGTTGGGCCTCAGTTTCCGCACCTGTAGAATGGGTCCCTCCCTCCCAGGAAGATGCAGCAGAGAAAGCTCTGAGCACAGCCTGGCCCAACAGAGCCAGGCCACAGCGGGGTCACAGGCTGTTAACACCCCCATTCTCCTCCTCTTCCTCCTCTGAGTCGCGTCTGTGCACCCCCACCTCCCACCCCCCAACAAGGGCTGACACACGCGGGCCTGCGGACTGAGCGGCCTCTACCGATCCACACGGGTGGGGGCGCCAAGACTCCCTTCCGGGGCGGAGGGAAGCGAGGGCGGCAGGCAGAGCGGAGGGCCCTGTAGCCCTCGCTGGGGCACTCACCCCGGGTCGGCCTCACGCGGCACTGCTCGGCTCCGCTCGGATCTGCTGGCTCAACTTCTCTTTGCCTCCGCGGCGCCCACGCAACTCACTTTTCCCGACGGGCGGGGCCGGGAGGGGCGGAGCCAGGGAAGCCCCGCCCCCGTGCCGCCGTGGACCCGCCCCGGAGTCCTGGAGCCGGGGCAGGAGCCCCGGCCTGAGGGCGGGTGAGAGGCAGGCGTCCGGCTGGGCCCTCGCTTCCTCGCCCCCCGGGTGGGAAACCATTCAGAGCCCTGAGCCGCCTAATCCGGGCGAGGAGGCCCAGACCCCAGGACAGACCCTGGCGCCCACCGTGCACCTCTACAAGGCCGGGATGTGGGGAAGTGCTCAGCCCAGGCCCAGGGGCTACCTGGCAGGACTTCCACCACCTGGGCCTGTGGCTGATGGGACCAATAGGCTCAGACCTGGGGCCCGAAACCCACGTGTCCCCACCTCTGGGACCCCTTCCCTCTTGAGTGAGGCTGTAGTCACACAGGCCCTGCTCTCTTCCTGTTTCTGAGAGCCCGCCTGGACTCCAGGCCCAGTGCTCTGGGCCCTCGGGTGGGCGGCTGCCCTTCTCTGGGCCTCTTCCCTCGGTGGCAGCAGGACGCCGAGGGTCAGGCAGCAGACCGCAGCCGCAGGTGCTGGGCAGTGCTCTGCCCTCACTCTCGCTCCTCCTGTGACTGGACTTGTCCCTGGGTACTCACGCCTATTAGCTTCATGCAGCATATCCGGTCCCAGCCTGTGGGACACCACTGTCCAGCTTCCTGCACTTTGAACTGGCCAAGACTGTACCCACTGGGTCAGCTCTGGTGATCCTTGAACCCCCACGGCAGAGGAAGGGCCTCTGGTGGTGGTGGTGATTTAGTCGCTAAGTCGTGTCCAACTCCTGTGACCCCATGGACTGTCGCCCGCCAGGCTCCTCTGTCCATGAGATTCTCCAGGCAAGAATACTGGAGTGGGTTGCCATTCCCTTCTCCAGGGGATCTTCCCGACCCAGGAATCGAACCTGGGTCTCCTGCATTGCAGGTAGATTCTTTCCCAACTGAGCTACAAGGGAAGCCCAAGGGCTTCTGAGGGGTGGGCAAATGGAGCCCCCGAGCTGGGGCCTGGAAACTGAGTCACAGCTACGGTGTCTTCAGAAGAGTGGGGACACTTTTGGAAGGGTTATTTTCAAGGAGAAACTTCGACACAACTGAACTGAGCACCACTGGGCGCCTCAGGGCAGTGCTTCCCACGCAGGGCAAACTGGAACTCTTAACATGTTTCAAAATGGCCTTAGAGCTGACCCGGCAGTGAGGGAAGGAATTAAGTCAGGAGCTAGACAGGCTCATCTGTGGTGCTAGAGAAGACGCTTGAGAGTCCCTTGGACAGCAAGATCAAACCATTTTATCCTAAAGGAAATCAACCCTGAATATTCATTGGAAGCACTGATGCTAAAGCTCCAATACTTTGGCCACCTGATGCAAAGAAGCAACTCATTAGAAAAGACCTCAATGCTGGAAAAGATTGAGGGCAGGAGAAGGCAGCAGAGGGCAAAATGGTTGGATGGCATCATCGATATGATGTTTAAGCAAACTCCAGGAGATGGTGAAAGACAGGGAAGCCTGGTGTGCTGGAGTTCATGGAGTCAGAGTTGGACACAACTGAGTGACTGAACAATTTTCCTGTGTACAGATGCAGACTCCATGTCAAGCGTCTAATACTGGCTACGTCTGATAAAAGCAAAACTAGAAGTGATTTAGGACATTCGAGCCTGCCTCTGACGGCTGGCCTGTTTTTTGGAGTTCCTGCTCCCAGCAGCCGCCAGGACCAGCAGTGCTGGACTCTAGTCCACAGACACTCCCAGGCTCAAGTTGTCCTTTCTGGTCCTGTACTTACTTCTGAGCCACTTTGTGGATTTTAAGGGCCCCAAAACTTCGGCCAATGGTGGGACCACACAGGTCCTGGGATGGCCCAGCAGGGCCTGGTAAGCAGGCCCAGATGCCAGCAGGTGATCTGAGAAAGGGGGCTCTCCAGGAATGAGTTGGGCAAAGTCTGGGCTTCTCTGCTGCAGGCCTTCTCAGAGCCTTGAATATGCTCCCAGACAGAGCCTGTCCCAGAAGGGAGAGGCCCCCTTGGGGCACTTCCTACACTTACTGATCCAAAGAACACCCTGCCCCTTCTAAGAAGCATCTGGGAGATTAGTGTTTTGTAAAAAAGCACTTTTGGAAATGATGAAGGGAATTCTTGAGATCTCTCAGACCTGTTTTTTTCAAGATGCGTGCTGTGTGATCCTGAGCAAGTCACTTTGACCAGTGAAGCTGAGCCAGCTTCCTCACTGCTGAGAATGAACTGAAATGCTCTCACACGGCTCAGCACCAAGTCAGAAGGGGCTGTTGTGGGGGCTATTCTGCCGCCACTGGGCTTGCGTGTGGCCCTAGAAGGAACCACATCACTTTGCTGGGGCTACAGAGAAGGAAGTCCCGAGCAGCAGAGGCCACTCCAGCAGTCTGCCCTGCGGAACTTGGGGAGGAAAAGGGATGTGGCTGGAGGACAGGCAAAGCCAGCTCACGGGCAGCAGGGCTTGTGTCATCCCCTCGTGACTGTTACCCCAGAGCAGGCTTCCCCCACCCCGCCCCCGGCAAGGATGCCCTGGCCTGTCCAAGTTCCTGCTACCTGACGTACTTCTGTCTGAGGTTGGGCAAACAAGACTTTGCCCAACTTATTCCCGGAGAGCCCCCTTTCTCAGCAGGCTCTAGGTTCTCAAGAGTCTCAGCTGTGGGTGGTCCTCGGGAGAGGACAGGCCCCGGCCTCACCAACTGATCACTCAGGATTATGCCAACAGTGGCCTGAGCCGACCTTCAGCTAAGCCTTTGCGGAATGTGCCCGGGAAGACGTGTGGGCCGCAGGCTGCTGTGGGCCGGGGCCCAGCGGGTCGCACAGGTGAGGCAACTCGGCCCAAGAATCTGATCCACCGGAAGAATCCACAGGCTGCGGATGGTCCCGGCTCAGACAGCAGACGCAGGACAGAGGCGGTGGGGGAGGTCAGAGCTTTTTATTGGGCAGGAGGGGCCGCGGGCCGGCCGGTCATCGGTAAAGGTAGTCGGCCTGGATGTTGGCAGCGATCTCGGCCTCCCACTTGTCCCCGTTGTTGAGCAGCTTCTCTTTGTTGTACAGCAGCTCCTCGTGCGTCTCCGTGGAGAACTCGAAGTTGGGGCCCTGCGGGCGCGGAGCAGGCGCAGTTGTGTCAGGCCCCTCCCAGGAGCCCCCGCCCCCTCCTCCCCTGCCGCGGGGCCCCGCCCACCTCCACGATGGCGTCCACGGGGCAGGCCTCCTGGCAGAAGCCGCAGTAGATGCATTTGGTCATGTCGATGTCGTAGCGCGTGGTCCGGCGGCTGCCATCGGCCCGCGGCTCAGCCTCGATGGTGATGGCCTGGGCGGTGGCACAGGGGACTGTCACCTGTCAGCCACACGGCCCCTGGCAGAGGATCCAGCCCCGCATGGGCCTACAGAGAGGCCCCTCTGTCGTCCACTCTCCATCCTCGTGGGCCTTTCCTGACTCCCCTCCTAAGAGGCCACCTGGCACAGACATGACGCTTGCCTCTGCGGGCCTGCCCGAGCTGACACTCTCATTTGCTATCTGCCAGCACCTCCTGCCTGAGAATGCGAGTCCCACGAGGAGAGGGCTGCTGCCTGTCTGGCACACCAGGGCACCTGCAGCCCCCGGGGGGTCTCACCCTGTAAATAATACCCACTTTCTGCTGACTGTATGTTGAACAACCCTCCCAACTACACCTAGTTATCTCCACTTAATGGATGAAAAAACTGAAGCTCAGAAAGGTGGAGTGCCTTCCCAAAGCCGCCAAGTAAACAAGGGGTAGGGCCCAGACTCAAACACAGGTCCTTAACTCTCAGTTCCCGGGGGCAGCCTGGCACTGTCTGAAGGAAGGGGTGGCCTGGGGCTTCCCCAGAGGCGAGGACCTTCAAAGGAATGTGGCCATGGCCCTGAGACGTCCCCAGGAGCGTAAGGCCCACCGCTCACAGTGGGACCTTTGGCTAGTAGCCTCTCTTTGTGCCTCAGTTTCCTCCTCTATAAAAATGGGGATAATAACCTTGACCACCTAGAGCTGTTGCAGAGAGAGGTCGTGAGCTTGGCACAGTACTGGTCTATGGTTGGCGCTCACTGCCTGGATGCCACTGCTATTTCTCGGGGTGGGGGGGCTCCTACATGCTACAGAGACTGGGGACCACAAGGCCACAGCCCATGGGCTGCAGAACCTGGGAGTGGTGCAGGAGATGAGCCAGGACTCGGCAGGGAGCCGTCCTGAGTCACAGAGACGTGGCTGGAGCAACCACTGGGAGTGGACACTGTGTGGACAGTCAGGACCCCTGTGCCCGCTGGGCACCTGCCGGGCACATGCACCACCCGAGCACCCCCACTTCGTCTGTTTCTGCACCCACAGGCTGTGACTCTCGGCAGTCCGTGCGGGACCCTCCGACAGAACCAAATGCCAAGGGCTCAAAGGAGCTGCAGCCAGGGGCAGCAAGCGCCCTGCTATGGTCCGAGTGTCCCCGGGTCCGGCCCTGTGAAGGGCACATGTAGGCAGGGCTCCTGACACTGCTGCCGCCCATGTCAAAGTGGAGACCTTCAAGTGCAGCCTCGTGGCTCTGGCCCGGTTCTCACACTCACGACCAGACCCCCCAGGGCAGGCCCCAAGTGTATCCCACGGTCTGCTCAGGACTGGAAGCTTCCCTCCGTTGACTCACCACCTCTGAGTCGGCTCCGGCAACAAGGCCTCATGGTTCCTATCACGGGGCAAGTGGCTCAGAGTGGGAGGGGACTTCCCTGGGGACACACACCCAGCAGGGGGTTGAGAAATGGGACCCAGGACTGCCCACTTCTCTCTCTCTGCAGCAGACTGCAGCCTCCCTCTCCCAGCAGCCGGGGTCAGGGTGGCGGTCATCCGGGGTCGGGGCGTACCTGGGCCGGGCAGACGGCCTCACAGAGCTTGCAGGCGATGCAGCGCTCCTCCCCGGATGGGTAACGGCGCAGTGCGTGCTCCCCACGGAAGCGCGGGCTCAACGGGCCCTTCTCAAATGGGTAGTTGATCGTGGCGGGCTCGCGAAACAGGTAGCTCAGGGTCATGCCCAGGCCTGGGGGCGGCACAGGCACGGTGGGGGGGCCCCTCCTCCCTCACACACCTCTATCCCCCCGAGCCCGCCTCGAGCCTCCCGTCCCCCGGGCCCACCTCGGATGAGCTCGGTCCACAGCAGGGTCTGTGCTGCCCGGTCGGTCACCGACTTCATGTCCATCGAGGGCTCCCGCAGGTTCACATACTCTGCAGGGGAGGCGGGCAGAGAGGCCATGGCAGGGGCCACGCACAGGCCCTCTTCAAGGACTCCAGCTCCGGAGATGAGGCCTGGCCTCCTAGATGTAAGAGCTGAGTCCCCGGGGGGCTTGTTTATTCACCAAATGGCCCTTGCCTCAGTAAGCAACCCTTGAGGCTGGCCTCCGGCCAGGGGCAGTCCTGGCCTGCTTCTCCCTAACCCTGTGAGGCCATCCAGGCCCGGAGGGGACGCAGGTGGGGCTTGGGTGCTCAGGTCCTGAGGAGGAGGTACAGGCTCCCAGGGCTCACACCTGGCAGCCCCCTCCTTGTCCCACACAGGGAGGGTCTGAGATCACATGTATGGCCACAGGGGAGGACCACCCCCCCGCATATCCTGCCATAACAGACCCCAACCCCATGAATCATCTGGGTCACCCGCTTCATTTTACAGAGGGGAAACTGAGGCTCCGAGAGAGGGGGCCCCAGCAAAGCCAGGACGAGAACCCAGGCCGAGAACCCAGGCCTTCTTCCCTGCCCCCGGCAGGACCATGATCACCAAGCCTGAGGCTCGAGGCACCCCGGGACTCACTGTAGGTGGCTGCCACTGCGCTGCTGTGGAGGCCCCGGCCACTGGCATGCCCTGCAAGGAGAAGGGTTACGCTGTGCAGATGTGACCTCGTGCCGGGAGGCTGGGCCCCCACAAAGGTGCCCTTGGTCCTACCTGCGCGTGCGGCCTGGGCCTGGGCCAGGGCCCGAAGCAGCATGGGCATGGTCAGGCAGCGCATCTGTGGGGTGTGAAAAGAGAGGCATGCACAGGTGGGTCCCAGACAGGTATGGTCCTCCCCACAGGAAACTAGCATGGCAGGTGCCCTGACCCTTGACCCCAGTGGCACTGTGGCATCTTGTCCCCTGCTCACCCTCATTCCTGTCAGAGGCACAGATGGCCTTCCTGTGCCCAGGAGCTGCCCCTCTCAACCTCCAACCTGACCCAGGTAATACTGCCAATCGCCACCAGCACTTGAGAGCTCGCTGTGCCAGGCACAGTGCTAGGGGTCACAGATGAGACGCTCAGTCGTGTTAAGTGACTTGCCCAAAGTCGCACACTGAGGGGGGGTTCCTGATGTGAACCCAGGCCAAACCCCACCCTTTACACCCCCCACCCTTCCCCTGCTGGAACCCCTTAAAGCCTTAAATAACCCTCAAGATCAAATTCCTCTCCCCCGCCCCCCGCATCAAGGTCCTTCTGGAACTGCCTCCCTGCCTGCCAAATGACCTTGGGTTTTCTCATCTGTGATAAAGGGGTTACGGGAATGAAGGGGGGCTCGAAGAGGCCACGTGTTTAGCCCAGAGCCGCAAAGTGCCCTTCCCGTGACCTGCGACCTCTGGCGGGCCCATTTCTTTCGACCGCTGACTTCAGGGCCAGGTGCCCTACCCGGCTCCTTCCTTGACTCTCCTCCCGACCTCTGACCCCACGGAGCCGGCGGCGCATGCGCCCTGGAGGCCGCCGGCGTCTCGGTCACCCCCGCCCCGGCTGCACGCCCAAGGACACGGCGGCCGCGCGTGCTGAGCAGGCCGAGGTGAAACCTGGGCGCGGAGCCGGCAGGGCCCACCGGGGCCGCACCCGCACCCGCCCGACGCCGCGCTGCCTAGACGCGGCCTTAAGGGCTGAGACCGCATCACCCACCTTGAAGCGCAGCCGCTCCGTCCGGTGCAGCGCGGCCCGTCCGCCGAGAGGCGGAGCCTGCCTCCCGGGACGCTGCCATTGGGCCGGCTGGCTTCGCCATTTCCGCGCTGACTCTCCATGGCGTGGTCTGATTGGCTGGCGGTGGAGCCGAAGGAGGCGGGATAAAAAAAATCTTCTTCCCGATTGGCTAGGAGAGAGCAGGCGCTGGAAGGGCGAAGGAGCCGGGACTCCTGAACCCTTAGGGGCGGGACATCCGAGGCGTGGTTTTAGGGTGCAGCTCCCGTCCGACCCGGCCCTCCGGGTAGAGGAAGACACGCTGCGCCCCGGCGGGGTATGGGCGATAACGGTGATTCCGCACCATAGCTGGGCTTTGTTAGGCTTTTGGGCTTCCCTTGTGGCTCAGCTAGTAAAGAATCCGCCTGCAATGCGGGAGACCTGGGTTCGATCCCTGGGTTGGGAAGATCTGGAGAAGGAAAAGGCTACCCACTCTAGTATTCTGGCCGGGAGAATTCTGGACTGTATACATGGACTGTATAGTCCATGGGTTCACAAAGAGGCGGACACGACTGATCAACTTTCGCTTTCACTTTGGAGCCCTCCAGGCTCCTCCGTCCTTGGTATTCTCCAGGCAAGAACACTCCAGTGGGACTCCAGTGGGTTGCCATTCCCTTCTCCAGGGGATCTTCCCGACCCAGCGATCGAACCTGGGTCTCCCGCACTACAGGCAAACGCTTTACCATCATAGCTGTGCTTGCTCTATGTCAAACCTCCACCCGGGCAGCTTCACTTAATCCTCACTGCAACCCTGTGTGGAGGAACGATTTACGAATGGGAAAACTGAGACCCGGGCTTGTGCAGCAACTTGGTCCAGTCCTTGAGAGCTGCGCAATGTGGCCGCCTCAACCACTCCTCAACCGCTCTCCTGGATGTATACGACTCGGGAGCTCCGTAACCCAAACAGCCACCAAACAAACCCGTGTTTCCTCCCGGTGAATTGTGTGGCAGAGGGAACTGGGAGGCTGCAGACACAGAAGACCCTTGAAGGCCGCCCGTGTCTTGGGGCGGGGGCGGGGGGCGGGGGGCGGCAGGGAGTGGAAGGTGGACAAGGAGGTCTTCCTGGAAGAGCTGACATCCAAGCAGAGAGCACGGTGGAGTTGGGCAGAACAAGAAGGGCCAGAGGACGCGCCCAGCGCGTGTGCGGAGGTCCCTGGAGGAGGACACATAAAGGGCATCAGAAGAGGACAAGGATGGCGACGCGGGGCATGCGCAGGGCTGTGGCAGAGCCTCCCAAGGAAGGTTTCCTGTCCAGACTTTTGGGCCAGAGGGAACCAATGAAGGGGTTCAGGCTGAGGGCTGGCATGGTCCAGTGGGCTTTGGGAAGATCCGTGGGTGCACTGAGAAGGGCTGGGCCTGGGGGGAAAAGGGTAGGTGCTGGATGGCCCTGGGCACAGCCTTTAGTGTGTGGGTTGGGGAGGCCCGTGGCATCATCGAATCATCAGGAATTGCTCGAAGATGGGACTTGGGCGGTAGAAGGGAGTGTCCAGCTAGAAGCCTGGGAGTTTGGCAGCTGAATGGGTGGGGACCGCTCCGTAGCACTGAGGTCCAGGAGGATGAGCAGGACAAGGAAGAGGATGAGCCCAGGGTGGGACATGGAGAGGGGAGGGTGCCCAGGGCCAACCACTTGGGGGACAGGAGCGTGTTCAGAGCTCCTCAGGGCTCGAGCTGAAGGGAGGGAGAATCTACTGTGGGCATCTCATCAGTCTTGCCTGGAGGGAGAGGTGGGGAGAGAGACAGGGGAGGCAGCCTTCCCCCGCCTGAAAGGAGACAGGACACGAGCTTAAGAGTCAGCAATTATGTTCCAAAATTTAATCCTCATAGTGATTTCAGGAGATATTGTTAGTCACCTCCTCTGTACACCAGAGAGGGGGACAAGCTCAGAGAGGGCAGGGACGACCCAGGTCACAGCAGGTCCACAGCAGGGCATGGATCAGATGCCAGGGCCCTTTCTGCACCCCTCCACAGAAAGAGGAGTCCCGAGTGCCCACAGCTGCCCGACTCCCCTGGGACATAGGTGGCCAGCCTGGGAGCCAGAGAGCAGGTTACAGTTTCCCACGTGCCCACACCTTGGCCCATCCTGGTTGTGGGGCAGCTGAGGGCCTGAAAAGAGAAGCCCTGGGTGTGAGGAGGGCAAGCACTGGTCTGGAGTGTGGCCTTGGCAGGTCTTTTGCCCCTGCGTCGTGGATCCCAGGTCCTGTCTCCACCAGCCTCAGGTGGCCACGGCAGCGGAGGACTCATGGGCGCGGGCTGGGAGGGATGCTCAGTGCCCCCGCGCCTGGGGTGGGCTCACAGCAGGGTGCAGCTGCAGCTGCGGGTCTCCATGGCCATCAGCAGCACCCTCAGGTTGCGCGGAGTGTGGGGTGGGTAGCGGATGGCGTAGATCTTCTCCAGCCCCGGGGGGCGCAGCAGGCAGGCGCGGTGGTGGGAGAAGGTGTCGAAGGAGAACTTGCCGTGGTAGTTGCCCATCCCGCTGCTGCCTGCAGGGGGATGGGGGCACGGCAGTCAGGCCCCCAGGGGCCAGTCAAGGGGCGTCAGACACACCTGGGCTCTGCCGGCCACAGGGTATGACCTGAGTGGGCCGCTTCACCCCTGAGCCTTTCCCCACATGTAAAGTGGGCTAATCATGAGATGCTGTGGGTAAAGGGCTTAGCCCCGCCCTGGCACCAGCACCCAGTCAAATAAATGTTGAGGACGCCAGGTCTGGGGCAAGATGGGTGGACAGTGGGTGAGTGGGTTCCAGGGGTTGGGGGGGGGAAGGATTGGGGGAGATGTGTATAAGAGACAGAGTCCTGTCTCCACCAGCCTCAGGTGGCCACGGCAGCGGAGGACTCATGGGCGCGGGCTGGGAGGGATGCTCAGTGCCCCCGCGCCTGGGGTGGGCTCACAGCAGGGTGCAGCTGCAGCTGCGGGTCTCCATGGCCATCAGCAGCACCCTCAGGTTGCGCGGAGTGTGGGGTGGGTAGCGGATGGCGTAGATCTTCTCCAGCCCCGGGGGGCGCAGCAGGCAGGCGCGGTGGTGGGAGAAGGTGTCGAAGGAGAACTTGCCGTGGTAGTTGCCCATCCCGCTGCTGCCTGCAGGGGGATGGGGGCACGGCAGTCAGGCCCCCAGGGGCCAGTCAAGGGGCGTCAGACACACCTGGGCTCTGCCGGCCACAGGGTATGACCTGAGTGGGCCGCTTCACCCCTGAGCCTTTCCCCACATGTAAAGTGGGCTAATCATGAGATGCTGTGGGTAAAGGGCTTAGCCCCGCCCTGGCACCAGCACCCAGTCAAATAAATGTTGAGGACGCCAGGTCTGGGGCAAGATGGGTGGACAGTGGGTGAGTGGGTTCCAGGGGTTGGGGGAGGGAAGGATTGGGGGTGTGGGGTTAACAGTGCACACCATAGAAAATAGACAACAGGGACCTACTATAAAGCACAGAGAACTATATGCAATATCTTGTAATAACCTATAATGGAAAAGAATCTGAAGACGTGTGTGTGTGTGTATGTTTTAGTTGCTTAGTCATGTTTGACTACTCTTTGACTACTACAATTCTTTGAGACTCCACGAACTGTAGCCCACCAGGCTTCTCTGTTCATGGAATTCTCCAGACAAGAATACTGGAGTGGATTGCCATTCCCTTCTCCAGAGGATCTTCCCGACCCAGGGATCGAACCCTAGTCTCCTGCATCGCAGGCAGATTCTTTATCATTTGAACTACAGGGAAGTCCTGTGTGTGTGTGTGTAAAACTGAATTGCTGAAACCAACACATTATTGTAAATCAAATACACTTCAGTTAAAAAAAAAGAGGGAGGCAAGATGGAAAGTAAAGAAAGCAACCCCCCAGGGGATTCTGGGGTGACTCCCTAGGTTTGAATCCCAGCTTTGAACTGGCAAGTGACCTTGCCTTGGTCTCTTCGTGACATGGGGGGACAGTGGCACCAGCTTCTAGAGTCGCAGAGGCAAGTGTTCAGCCCCATAGGTACAGCAAGTGCTATGTTGAGGCCACAATGTCTAGGTAGGGAGTCAAGGACCAGGCAGTAGGAAGTCCAGGGGATGCAGCCTGGTGGAAGCAGGGGCAGTCTGGGAGGGCTTCCTGGAGTGGGTGAGGCCTGAGGGATATGGCACTGGCCAGATAAAGTGGGCATGTGGGGGCAGGAAGGCCCCAGACTGAGGGACAACTCGAGAGAGCGTTGGAGGTGGGTGACCTGGATGTGCTGGGACTCAGGTCAAGCTCCGTGTGGCTGGGGCAGCAGCTAGGGAAATGGGAGAGGAGGCTGGAGCAGGATTCCACGGCCAGCCCAGGCAGGGCCGGCCCCCGGAAGCCGAGTCGGGATCCTGTGGCTCCGTCGGGCTGGAAGCTATGGGGAGCTTCGTCAGGGGAGTAAGAGGACCAGGTTCCCCCCACTGACAGACCCGCTTACTTCCCTGAGGAGGAGCGACTGGGACTGGAGGTGGGGAGCCAGGCGGGCTGGGGGCGGGGCTTCCAGAAGGGGGACAGCCCGTGCCCAGCCCTGGGAGGGCCTGGGACGACCAGGGCAGCCCGCCAGGCCCTGCTGGTCATTTACTCCGGTGCCCAGTGTGGGCCCTCTCATCCCCTGAGGAGGAGGTTGCTCAGAGAGGGGCCGTGGTGGCCCCACATCACACGGCCATCAGGCTTGCTGGGGCCAGCCTCAGAGGCCAGGACCTTGCAGCTGGCCTGGGGGCTGCTAGGGCCTGGTGGAGGGGGAGCTGACAGCAGTCCCCCATCTCCATCATGGACCCAAGGGGCCGCGGGAGGGCTTGAAGGAGCCGCGTGTAGCCACACGTGGCGTAGAGAGCACACCCGGGCTGCTGTGCGTGTGCCGCCAGGCCGGTCAGGGAGACAAGCCGCAGCAAGCACCACGGACGGACCTCACAGTGACGCTGAAAACAATGTAAGCTGTGTCTGCGGGTCTGCCTGCGGATGGAAGTGCCAGGACCAGCGTGGAAGGTTCCACTCCAGGCTCTACGGAGGGGAGCGGGGCGAGGTGAGACACAGCACCTACCCACTCCTCCGAAAGGCAGGCTGGCCAAGGTCAAGTGCATGAAGCCATCGTTCCCACAGAAGCCCCCGCTGCTGGTCTGGGCCAGGACCCGCTTGATCACCTGGGGGGGAAGCAGCGGTGAAGCTGGTAAGAGAGCTGCCGGGGCCCTACCTGGCCCCCTCGGGGTCCCGGGGCCCATGGCAGGGTCTGAAGCCACCACGTGAGCTGAAGAGTAGCCTGCCATCCCCACATCTGCACTGGAGACGTGTGTCTTGAGCCTCCCTTGAGTGTGGACCAAGCAGGTGGCTGCGGACAGACTCAGGCTGGCAGGGGAGGCGGGAAACCCAGCCTCCTCCTGGGGACGTGGAGGGGCGGGCGATCAGGGAGATGCCCCAGGAGGGATGTAAGGTGCCTGCTGGGTGTCCAGGAGGGCAGAAGTGAGTAGGAGGGACCCCCACCCACGCAGGGTGAAGGCCAGGTGGGGAGGCCGAGGGGCAGGGAAGCTGTGGGAGGCCTGCGAACTGCGCCACCGGGAGGACACTGAGATTTGTACTTCGGAAATATGAACTTGGCCCCTGCTTGACTTAATGAAGGCCCTTCTTCGGTCTATGGACAATAAAGAAAGATTCAGTTCAGTCGCTTAGTTGTGTCCGACTCTGCAACCTCATGGACTGCAGCACACCAAGCTTCCCTGTCCATCACCAAGATGAGCAGACACTAAAGAGTTGTTGCACAAAAACTTGGCTGTAGTTAGTTACAACGTGTGACCCTCAGGTCACAGCTAGATCAGGGCCTCCCGCAGAGTGGACCCCCAACCTCAGGGTCAGAAAATCCCGTTGAGACCAGCAGTAAGGACAGCAGAAGGTGGAGCTGGGACCACCAGTGCTCAGTAAGGACCCAGGGCAGGGCACGCGGGGTGGGATGAGGGTTTGTGTCACCGCGTGTCCTGGAACAGCACCGGGCAGTCAGAAAAGCTTGAAAGCCGACTGGCTAGATGACCCACCTCCCTGCTTCTAAACACCTGTGTAGCACTTTCTTTTTTGACTGCTCTGCGCAGCATGTGGAATCTTGGTTCCCCCACCTGGGAGTGAACCTGTGCCCCCTGCATTGGGAGCAGGTTTAACAGAGCCTTAACTACTGGACACCCAGGAAGTTCCTGTGTAGCATTTTCTAAAGTTAACATTACGCAGATAAACAAGGGCTCCTTGGAACAGCTGATTCTAGGGCCAGGAAGCTTGTAGACCCAGAAAGGAAGGAAGTGGTGGGAAAACCAAAGGATGGGCAGGTGTCTGGGACAGAGCAGCTCCCAGTGCCCAAAGGCCGGACAGGTCGAACGGAAATCAGGTGGTACTGGGGACAGGTTGAACAAGGAAACAAATCAGGTGGTACTGGGTTGTAATCCAGAAAATAAAGCGGATGCACTGGAGTCCGTGCTGATAAAAAGAGCCAGGCTTCCCTGGTGGGCCCGTGGTTAAGACTCCATGCTTTCACTGCAGGAAGCGGGGGTTCAGTTCCTGGTCAGAGAACTAAGATCGCACGTGTCACATGGCGTGGCCAAAAAGAAAAAAGGCACTGATATAAAGAACCAAGCCAAGATTCCAGGTAGCATATGCAGATGTTCCCCTCCAGCAGGCAGAGCTTACTCTCACCCCCTTCCATTGAAGGTAGGCTAGACTTAGTGACTTGCTCTCACAGAACAGAATAAGGAAAGGGAAAAATAGTCCTTGGTGGAGACCTGTGCCAGACCTAAACTTGGCCAGGGATGAAGGTTAACCTCACCAGTGATGCATGGATCTCATGGTCCCCTGAGGAGGAGCAGAGATGGGCCCTTGGCCCTGTGGGCTTCTTTCATGAGAGAAACAGCTGGCCACTGAGATGGGGGACATTCTGCAGGACAGATGGTCGGCACCCCATAAGCTGAGAGATGGCCACAAGGGGACCAGAGGAGCCATGGCAACTAAATGCAGCTCGGGACCCTGGCCTGGATCCTGGGGTAGAAAGAAAAACTGGCAAAATCTGTCTAAAGTCTGGAGTGTGGTTGACAGCAATGTGCCAAAGTCAGTTTCTTACTTTTGACCAACGTAAGGGGAGAAACTGGAGTATATGGGCCTTCCCTGGACTCTCTGCAACTTTCTGTAAATCTAAAATTATTCCAGAATTTAAAGTTTATTTTTAAAAAGCCTTGCTAGGACTTCCCTGGTGGTCCAGAGGGTAAGACTCCGTGCTCCCAGTGCAGGGGGTCTGTGTTCCATCCTGATCAGAGAACTAGATCCCACATGCCTGGGGCAACTAAGAATTCGCATGCCACAACTAAGACCTGACCCAGCCTAAATAAATAGAAATAAAAAGTAAAATTTAAAAAGCATTGTCCAGGGGAATCCCCTGCAGGGTCAGCGGTTAGGACTCTGCGCTTCCACTGCAGAGGCATGAGTTTGACCCCTGACTGGGAACTAAGAGACTGCACACGGCACGGCACTCTGGCGAGGGGGGTGGGGGTCGGGGGGGAAGCACTGCCCAGTCTATGAGGGATCTCAGGAGCGCTGGGGGTGGGGGACGTGTGTCCTGAGCTGGAGATCGCTGGCCACACGCATGTGAGCCTCCCAAAGGGCCCCCAGGGAGCGGCAGGGGACCTGGGCTCACTCTTGGGTCTGCATGTTCTGGTCATTCATCCCCCTTCAGTCATTTCATCCCATGTTGTGTGTGCCTTCCATGAGCCAAGCACTGAAGGCCGAGATGATGCAGAACAAGAGAGGCCAGGGCTGACCTAGAGGGGATGCTGGACCCTAGAGGAGACCCTGAGGAGCTGCCTACTAAAGGCCCATGAGAACATGGCCTAGACTGAAAGGCAGCAGAGAGGCACTGCTGCCCCCAGGAGAAAGGAGAGAGACAGAGCCAAGCGTGCCACCTGTCAGTGCCCCCGAGGGACCAGGACCCCCTGCCCTCCTGCCAGGCCCATTGATCCACTCTGGTCCTGGAGCCATCGCCCTCTCCTGACCCCACTCCAGTCTCCACTGCTGCCACCTGCCCCCGGCTGCGTCCAGCCCCACCTGGCTGCTGTTGGAGAAGGCGTACAGGGCCAGGGGCTTCTCCCGACCGTTGATGAAGTCGATGGCCTGGTCCAGGCTCCTCACGTTCACGATGGGCAGGATGGGCCCGAAGATCTCCTCCTGCATCACCGGATCTGTCTCCTGCACGTCCACCAGCACCGTGGGGGCTGCCAGAGACAGAGGCTGGCTCAGCCCAGGGGAGGGGCCCTTGGTGGGCGGGGCCTATGGCGGGTGGGCCTCTGGTGGGCGGGGACTCTGGTGGGCGGGCCCGCGGGCTGTCAGGGCCCAGGGACCCGGATGTCCCAGGGATGGTACTCTTCCCGCAGCCCCCGGGAAGTGACCACGAAGGGCTCCCCAGCCTGACCGGGCTCGTGGGGCCCAGAGAACCACTCAGCCATAGTCTCACAGTCAGAGGGTGATCTGATCTTAGACCCCAGAGCCTGCAGGTCCCACCCTGTTAGACCCTCCGAGTCGTTCAGCCCAGGAGACCAGGGTTCTTTGTTCATAGCAGAGCAGACGCTCAGGACGGGCAGTGGGAGCTGAGAACCGGAATCGTGGGCGCGTAGCACTAGGGGTCGTGTGGCCCGTAGAGCAGCGGATCGTGGAGCCGAAGTTGGGAAGCTGAGCCTAGAACTCTGGGGACTGAGTTCTTTTAACCAGAGTGTGGAATCGTGGGGTCGTGGGCTCAGACCCCAGCACCAGGAAACACCGGGGTCATGAAGTCATGGCACCAGGCTGGGCTGTAGCGGTGGGGTCGGGGGAGCCTCAGAGCCCAGACTCGGGGTCCAGCTGTGACCCCCAGCGTGAAGGGGCCTTCGCTGGGGTGTGGATGGGGGTGGGGCACAATGGCAGGGAGGGCGGGGCTCACCGATGTAGAGATCGCTTTCGTCACTCTGGCCGCCAATGACCACGCGGCCGAAGCTCAGCAAGCCCCGGAGCCGCTGGAAATGCTTCTGGCTGATGATGCGGCCCAGGTTTGGGGAGCTCTGAGGGTCGTCGCCATAGAAACGGGTGATGGCGCTCTGCAGGGCGGGCACAAGCCGTGCCTGCATCTCAGGGCTGCACAGGACGTAGTCGGGGGCCACGCAGGTCTGGCCAGCATTGAAACAGCGGAAGAAGGCCACCCGGTTGGCCACGGTCTGGGGGTCGCAGTTGTCGTCTATGTAGCAGGGGTTCTTGCCTCCCAGCTCCAGCGTGATGGGCGTCAGGTGCTTGGCGGCGGCAGTCATGATGATCTTGCCAACTTGAGGGTTCCCTGGGCAAGGAAGGAAACCAGAGTGGCTCTCCATCACTTGACCATGCGGGGCGGCCCCAGCCCAGGGCTGGGCACTCTCAAGGGGGCTCACTCCCTGCCCTGAGCTTCCCTGGAGAGGCCTTTGAATGGGGTCTCACCTGGCCTTTCCTTATCAGTTGCTGCTACACTGGGACCTTCCTCCCATCATCTTCCCCCTACCCCCGCCCTGACCAGCCCCAGACAGTGGAAGGTCCCAGCTCCCTCACCTGACTTGCCCGCTTAGACGTCCAGGAACACCCCCCACACACACACTACAATGTCTCCCGGCTCCTGACCCCAGGCTGGGACCTGCAGGGACTCTTTCTAACCCTCCCCTCTGCAGCCTCCCTTCTCTCCACTGGCCTCTGAAAATGACCCCTGTGGCCCAAGGTCAGCACCCCACTCCAGCTGGTCAGCATCTGGGTCTCCCCTCTCTCTGACCTGGTGCGGCAGCCCTGGCACCCTCCCCCGCCAGGTCCCTGGCTCTTCTCTGTGTTAGTCTCCCTGGTCTCACAGTCCCCTCCTCCGCTCAGCCACCCCAACCACTCCTGATGCCCCCCAGGCCTTGAGACCCTCCTGCCCATGCCTGACCCAGGGTCCCATGCTGCCATTTGTGTTGTGATGACCCTGGTCTTTCTCCCCAGCCACCACGGCCCGAGGGAGCCCGAAGCCCAGTCACCTCTCTGGTCTCACTTCCTCCTGCTTCCCTGTCCTTGGTCCCCTCTATCCAGGCCCCCTCAGCCCCCGGGTGCTCTCCCCTGACCACAGCTCCTCCCTCAGGACCTCCAGTCTTTGTCAAACACCTCCCTGATTATGAGGCTATCCTGACCATGAGGCCATCCTGACCAACCCCGCCATGTGCCTTCCCACTTCTGCCCTGATCAACTTGGAATGGGCTCCATGACAACGCGGGAGACGTTGCCTTCCTAGCCCTGCTTCATCCCAAGGCCTGGCTGTGCCGGGCACGGTCTGTGCTCTAGTAAATGTTCACTGAGAGAGCAAGTGAGCGAGTGAGTGCCTGCTGCCCAGGCCACATGCTGTGACAAAGGCTTTCATTCATCCATTTATCCTTAAGACAGGCCTGTGACTTGGGGATGGCCCCTGTCCCACTGATAAGGAAACTGAGGCCTGGGCAAGTCAGGAGATGTGGCAGAGTGGCTTCTGATGGTCCATCGGCCCCTGCACAGACTGCCTCGGGGGCCTCTGGGGTCTGCCTGCCTTGCCTCTGCACCCTGGATCCTGAGGGGCCAGGGCCCAAAGCCCATTGAGCTTTGGGGTGTGGCGGTGGAAGGTGAGTGGAGGGTGGGTGGTGGGCCCCTCCAGCTGCTGCCTCCTGGTATTCCCCCTCGCCCCGGAAATCTGGAGGAACAGCTGAGGACCCTGCCTCTGCTCCCCACCCCCACCCCCCGCCGTCTCCTTCCCTGTCTGTTAACAGTGGCAGCAGGTAGGCCTTGTCCCGGGCTCGCAGCAGGGTCTGGGGAGGAGAGAGGCCGAGACAGCCTCCCTGGCCAGGGATGAGATGTGCCGTCGGGGAGGCAGCTCTGGCCTCCCTCCTCCAGGGCCTGGCCCGCTGACATGGCTGTCTGCCTCCTCCACCCTTTCTTCTCTTCCTGGAACTCTGTCCTGGTCACCTGAAGCTAAGTGGTGTCTGGGCCCCATGGGCACATGCCAGGGTAATGGCAGGTGACCTCTGGGGGCAAAATCCAGCCTGCCACAACCCTCTAGTGAGGTGGGCACTGCATCTCTTTGTCACCCAAGTCTCCAGACCCTCATCCGTCCAGCCTTCCAGAAGGGCTGTGGGGTGGTGAGGGGGTGCCTGGCATAGCCGAAGCTCACTCAGCAAGGGCAGATGCTGTGACGTGTGAAACTGTGATTGGTGGAGAGGCCTGTTCCCTGGGACGGGGTCCAGCTCCCCAAGGGCCTCCAGGGGTCCAGGGCCACTCTCCAGGCTGCTTGTCCTGGAGCCGAGCGCACCCCAGCGTCCACCCCCGTGTCCTTCCTGGCTGGCTGTCTCTGTCCTCTGAGCCTCTCTCCAGCAGCTGGGGACAAGGCCCGGCGTGCGGGGCTGGCCTCAGGCCTCTCGCCTCTCCCACCCCGCGCGCTCCCCCGACCTGCCCCCGCAGCTGGCCCCTCACCCGTGAAGAAGATGTAGTCGAACTTGTGCTCCAGCAGCCGCCCCGTCTCCTGGGGCCCGCCCAGCACTACGGCAAAGCAGCTCTGCAAGGGGGGATGGACAAACGGAGGCTCCCTCTGGGGTCCCAGCCTGAGAGCCCAGGGGGCTGCCTGCCTGCCTGGGGCTGCTCCCCCCTTGCCTGGCCTGACCCAGCGGTGCCAGGGCACCAGGTGGGCTGGGTGGGGAGCGGGGAGCCCCCCAGGGGCACTGGGCAGGGCAGTGCCAGCCCAGCATGTGTGAGGTTGGGGCCTGGTAGAGTTGGGGTGGGGACTGAGGTCAGGGTGACCAGAGACAGGGAGCCTCTGGGGACAGGCCCCACCCCTCTGTTTCACGCAGAGGGGAACAGAGAAGCTGGTGACCTGGCCAAGGCCACACAACCCAGAGGAGGTCGGAACTCAGGTCCTGCCCTGGGCCCAGGGGGCCGGCCTGGCCCTGCTTGGCCCCAGTGTGGTTGCCCGGTCTGCACCAGGCCCGGCTCACCTGGTCCAGGTATCGGGGCAGCACCTCGGCCAGGACCTTCTCAGTGCTCTTGCTGATCTCCGAGGGTTTCAGCACCACGCAGTTCCCTGTGGGGTGGGGCGGGGCGGGGCGGGGAGAGGGCGGGGACACGCCCCATCTCCATTTGATCCTCACACACCTGCAGGGCAGGAGCCCGCCTCACTCCCTCTCCGGGTGAAGACTACAGCTGGGCTACGAGAGGTGCGGTCCCAGCCTCAAGTCCTCACACATGGAAACCAGGCCGTCTTAGCCACCTGGTGCCAGGCCCCCCCAACTCCTCCCTGGCTTTGGGGGTGGCTGTGAAGCCGTGAGGCTGGGAGGGGATGGGCAGGGGGCGGGAAGGCGGAGGGTCCCTCTCACCTGCAGCGAGGGCGCCCACCAGGGGCCCCAGGCTCAGGTTCAGAGGGTAGTTCCAGGGAGACAGGACGAGCACCAGGCCGAAGGGCTCCTTCCGGATGAAGGCCGAGTCCAGCTGCGTGGCCTGGGCCGGGGCCAGCGTGGTGGAGAACGGTGAGGGGCTGAGACCCCAGCCCCTCAGCCACCCTCCACCCAGAGAGGTCTCCTGACCCCAGCGTCACTCACCAGGTTCTTGGACACTTTCTCATCCTTCATCCAGGCCCTCAGGTTCCTAAGGGCCAAGTTAATCTCGTTCTGGCTGATGCTGATTTCAGACACCTCTGCCTCAAAGGCTGACTGCAGGGTGGGGGGGGGGAGGGCATGGTCAGGACTGGGGTCAGGGACCCAGGATCCGCAGGTGGCCGGAGCCCTGGAGAGGGCTGGAGCCCTGGGAAGGGCAAAGCCTGTCTTATTGACTCGTTCATTCATTCATTTATTCACTCCACGTTCACTGAATGCTTGCAGTGTATGGGTCCCATTCCTGTGCTGGGGATGTAGCGGTGATGAAGCAGACAGACCTGCCCCACAGAGCTGACGTTGTGGTGGGGGGGGCAGAGTCCACGTGGTGGTGAGAATACTGACTACTCCATTAAGATGTGACAAGTGCAAGAGAAGGATGAAACAGGTTTTCAGGGTGTGTGTGTGAGTGCCTGTGCATATGTGTGTATGTCTCTTTGCTCTATTTTACACAAGATGGTCAGTACCAGCCTCTGGGATGGCGTGACATTTGAGCAGTGAAGAAAGAAAGGAAGGGAGCCCATGGATACCTGGAGGCAGGATAGTCCAAGCTGAGGGTGTGGCATGTGCAAAGGCCCTGAGGCGGTGCAGGCTTTGCTCTCTTCCTGGTCAGCAAGCAGGAGGGTGGGTGAGGTGCTGAGGCCTAGCCACTGGGGTGAGGACTGTTGAGCAGAGCAGGGACAGGATCTAACTCAAGTTTGAACAGGACTGTCCGTGTGGCCTGCTTCCGTGGATGTCAGTCTGCAGCAGACACTGAGGACAGGCGTCTCTGGATAATTGCCCTCAGTCCCCATAGCCCAGGGGCCAAGGGCAGACTTCAAGGGCAGGAGTCAGAAAGAGGTAAAAGTCAATAGGGACACTGTCCTGATCCCTGCCCGCTGGCATGCCTGCCCCACCCCCATGAGGGAGGAGGGACCCAGCTTGTGGGCTGCAGGCAACCGGAGGCCCATCGCTCGGGACTCCAGAGCCAGGCTGTCCTCATGCTTGAGACTCCGCTGCTACAGTGAGAGTACCTTCCTGCCAGAGGTGAGGGCGATGGGCCCAGGGGTGCCAGAGGTGAGCCGTGAGCAGGAAGGGTGTGGGGACCCTGGAGGAGGAAGCCCTGTCCACCGGCCTGCTTCAGGCACGCCTTCTACTGTGTCTGTGTTCACAGGCCCAGCGAGATCTCCTGTGACCTGCGTGAGGTTTGGGCCTGTTTAAGGGGCTTCTCTGGTGGCTCAGACAGTAAAGAATCCACCTGCAATGCAGGAGACCTGGGTTCGATCCCTGGGTTGGGAAGATCCCCTAGAGGAGGGCATGGCAACCCACTCCAGTACTCTTGCCTGGAGAGTCCCATGAACAGAGGAGCCTGGTGGGCTACAGTCCATGGGGTTGCCAACAGATGGACACGACTGAGCGACTAACATTTTCACTCTTTTCAAGGGATGATCTGGACCCCATTGAATGCCATGGAAGAGTAGGCTGTTTTCAGCAGGGGCTGTGTGCCCTCAGGCAAGAGCGTGCCGTCTCTCAGTCACCTCTGAGGGTGACTGGCTGTGACCACCTGTACCTGGAGGGGCTGCTGGAGGTTAAGTGGGAGGATTCGTGCAGGGCAGACAGGGCAGATGCTGCCTGCTGGGAGGGTGGGAACAGGGCTGGCCGAGACCAGAAGGAGAGACAGATTGGATTTCCCGGGCTGCTGCTCCCTTTATGGAGCCCTAGCTCCTGAAGCCTTGAGGGTTGGAGGCGGGAGGTGAAATCTGAGCTGTAGGGAGAAGAGGGACCAGATAGACCATCGGGTCAGGTGTCACAGAGGCGGACAGGCCAGGCCAGGCCAGCAGGTGTGCAGGGCAGAGGCTCCTTGGGGGTGCCAGCTCCTAGGGAGCCCAATAAGCCAGGGTAGGGGATGGGAGTCCCCTCTGTCCTGGATCAGGTCCAGTGAGGGACACTCCACACAGGGAGGCAGAGCCAGGCCCCTTGGATGTCAGAGAGCCAAAGAGAGGATGCTCTGGCACCATGGTTTCATAAATGGGACAACAGATGCTTCCAGAAAAAGCTGATGAGGGAGCCTGGCTGTAGTCCCGGAGCATGGTGATAAATAGGTTTGAGGACACTAAGAAAGGGGCTAGGCATCACCAGGAGGCCACATCCTGAGGATAAGTCCTTGTGCCCAGCTTTTATTGTCCCCGTGGAATGAGGGTGCCCTGATCCGTGACCTCAGATGCCACAAAACCCCATAGTCTCCAAGTCCAGGCCTGCTCTGGAGCCAGGGTGGACACTCGGCTGTGTGTCTGCAAATCAGGTGGGTCCCAAGGAGGCTGCAGAGGCACCCTCAGGTCTGCCAGGGCTGACATCTCTCCCACAAACTGGGTGGAGCCAGCAGGCCCAGCAGAACGGCAAAGATGGCCGGAGGGTGGTAAGGGATGACTCCAGGGTTCCCTGGAGGGTTCTGCTCGTGGGCTCAGGAGGGTTGAAGAGGAGCTCGGTGCTCAGCATGAGCCAGTGTGGGACTGCTGCAGCCCCTGGGGACAGCGGCCGACATGCACCTTGGGCCTGTCCTGGCGTGAAGTATGAGAATAGCACCTGACCAGCCGGCAAACAGTCACAGCCTTGGAGGGTTATTGGTGGCGAAGGGCAGGGGGGCACCAGTGTCCAGGGGTGAGTCTGGACACTGTGGCTTTGTGGCAAGCACAGGGATGTTTTGTCCAGAGAAGAAACCCCGGGGACAGTTGTCTTGGGGCAGCGGCAGCCACATGGGTGGGCCCTACTGGCTGAGAGGGTGGAAGGCTGACTACGAGGAGGGATATTTCTTGGGGTCCTGTCAAGGCTACTGCTGGAAACAGGGACTGAGCCCCAGGTGTCCAGGATTTGGACAGAGGCCATGATGCCCACAGTACCTGGTGAAGCCGGAGTCCCCTCAACACGCGCGGCCTTAGGGGTGCGACCCTCCTCTCCGGACCTCACCCCTCGTGTGTCTCCACCTCTTGCCCTCCCCTCCAGCTACGCCAGCCTCCTTGCCGCTCCTACAGCACAAAACACACCAAGCACCTCCTGCCTCAGGGCCTTTGCGCGTGTTGGGCCCTCTGCCATGTCCCCCCTTGTCCCTGGGACCCTTCTCCCTCCTGCTTCACACATCACCATCTCCAGGAAACCTCCCCTGACCCCCACATGCGAAACAGCACCCTGACCCTGGCCCGCTCTCACCCCCTTCACACTGGGAGTCTCTCCATGGTATTTATCACCCCCCAGCATGCTTTGTATTTATTTACTGTCTCATTGTGTCTCTCCCCGGGAGGCCAGCTCCCTGGACTTGGTTTTATTTGTTGTATCCCCAGAGCCTAGAACAGGACCTGGCACATAGTAAGTGTTCAATAAATAGCAGTGGAGTGGGGGAATTCCCTGGCGGTCTAGTGGTTAGGACTCGGTGCTTTCACTGCCGAGGGCGCAGATTCAATTCCCTGTCGGGAGACTAAAATCCCAAAAGCTGTTCGTGTGCGTGCATGCGTGCGTGTGTGCATGCATGCTAAGTCGCGGTCCGACTCTGTAACCCCACGAACTGTAGCCCACCAGACTTCTCTGTCTATGGAATTCTTCAGGCAAGAATACACGGGAGTGGGTTGCCGTACCCTCCTCCAGGGGGTCTTCCCGACCCAGGGATCAAATCTGTGTCTCTTATGTCTCCTGCTTTGGCAGGTGGGTTCTTTTCCACTAGCACCACCTGGGAAGCCCCAAATAGCAGTGGAGTGGAGGTGGAAATGAACAACTAGATGAATGCAGAAGAGTGGGTTCTGGTACAGGAAAGGAGGTGGGCGTGATGGCTTTTAGTTCCCCTTTGTGGAGGACGCAGCTGTATCCCTCCTCCTCACCCCTGCCCCCTTCCCTGCAACCCCCCTCCCCTCACCCTTGCCCTCCTCCACTGTCTCTTATACACATCTTCCCCCCACCCCGCCCCCCACCCACCTTGCGCAGGTCCTGAGCCAGCGCCTCCTGCAGAAGCTGCTTGTTCTCTTGCAGAAAGCGGCTCAGGCCCTTCAGCTGGGCGGCGCGGAACTCGGCCGGCCGGGTGCGCCCCGAGACGAAGGCCTCCCGCAGCCGCTGCAGGGTGTCTGCGAAGGGGTCCATCCTGCCAGGCAGGGGGCAGCGTGGGTCGGGGTGCCCTCATCTCCGTGGCTCCCTCCCTGGCCCCTGCCCGCACCCAGGTGGGCCCACAGACACTCCCTCGGGGACTCACATGTAATCCCAGGGACCCGGGCTGCCCCACCTACACGCACACACACCACACACATGTACACACAGGACACACTTAGACACCCACTGACAGAACTACAGATCACGCCCCTCGGCCAGTGGGCAGGAGGGCCCTGGACCCCAGGGCAGTCACGGCCCAGGCCTGGGCTGGGGGACAGCTACTCCACAACCCCTAAGGGCGAGCCCGCAGCCAGGGGACCCCGGGTCTTCCTGCCGCAGGGAAGCGAGCCCTCAGCCGCGGCCCCCGCCCTGCTCTGCACCCCTCCCAGAGCCGGCAGCCCTGAGGCCAGCAGGCCGGAGTGGAGCAACCGGGGGAAGTGTGGCCACCAACGGCCGCGGCAGCCACCTCGCTGGGACATTCCCGACGCAGAATGCGCTGCCATCCCCGGTCCCCAGGCGGGGGGCCCTGCCCAGGGAGGCCGGGCTTGTGGGCGGTGGCTCAGAGGCCGGGTGACAGGACCCCTCTCCTTGTGGCCCAGCTCCGCAGCAAGATGGGGAAGGAAGGCCTCGCCTCCCACAGGTGCCGTGGCCCACCCCCTCTCTGCGGCCACGGTGCAGGAGGAACAGGGAGTGGGGGTGGCAAGCGGTGAGGGGCAGCCCGGCCCGCGTGCTGGCATCAGCCTGGGCCGGCAGGCTGGGTAGGGGCCCTGACATTCCCCGGGGCCCCCGCCTGTTTACCTGAAGCTCACAAGAGGAGCACTCTGACGCACTCGGTCCTCGGCCTGGTGCCAAGGACCCATGGGGACCCTTTCCTCCTTCCCTTCTGACTCCCTTCCCTCTGTCTCTGCTTGGCTGATGCCTCCTTCAGGCAGCCCACCGTGATTACTCCCTTATACATTCTCACAGTGGTCCCGCAACCGTGCTCCCCACCACACTGTGTGTGTGTGAGTTACTCAGTCGTGTCCAACTCTTTGTGATTCCCATGGACTGTAGCCCACCAGACTCCTCTGTCCATGGACTGTTGCAGGCAAGAACACTGGAGTGGGTGGCCATTTCCTTTTCCAGGGGATCTTCCCCACCCCGGGATCAAACCCGGGTCTCCTGCATTGTGGGCAGATTCTCCACCACCTGAGCCACCAGGGAAGCCCACACGGTGTTGTACTTCGTGGTAAATACTGGTTTTCTCTGCCCACTCTCTGTCCCCACCCCCCCATCCCTCTCCTCTCCTGCTAGACTGGGAGGCAGGGCCTCACTTTGCCTTCTTAGCACGTCATTTGGGTCTTTGTGCTCCCCATCTGGTTGTTGTTGTTTTTTTTTTTAATCAAGGATGAGACCCTGCTGGCCAGTTCGGGGCCCAGGGCATGGCATCAGTGCCCCCAGGGGTGCCAGCTACTGTTAAGTGGCCTCTGCTGCCATAGCCCTAAGCTTTCTGGAGGGCTCCATGACCACTAGGGCCAAGCTGCTCCAGCCGACAGGATGGCCTGGCCCGATGGACACCCTGCCGAGAGCCCAACGGGAGCCCTGAGCTGTCCTCATGCGTGATGGAGGCCAGATTGAACCCACAGGCCTCCTGCTGCAATCAGGAGAAAGCGGGCAGTGGTCTGGGC
Organism: Cephalophus harveyi; assembly: GCA_006410635.1. Lineage (NCBI taxonomy): Eukaryota > Metazoa > Chordata > Mammalia > Artiodactyla > Bovidae > Cephalophus > Cephalophus harveyi. The sequence continues at coordinate 504,449 of SJYT01042112.1, forward strand.
ACAGGGCGGGCTCCATGTCCCCCAGAGAGGGTGATGGTGCCTCAGAGCAGGGACATTGTCAGGGCCGCTCTCAGTCCCAGGCTCGCCCTCCGCTCCGATCCTCCTCCTGGGAAGAAGGCATACTGGCCAGAGGCCCAGGAGCCCAGAGCCTTGAGGACCCCCCGGGCCGCCTCGTGAGCTCAAACCCTGACCCAGCCTCTTCTGGCTGTGTGACCTTGGGCAAGTCACTTGTCTTCTCACTGCCTCAGTTTCCACATCTGTAAAATAGGGATGCCGATAGCACTTGCTCTGGAGAGGGAAACGGCAACCCACTCCAGAATTCTTGCCTGGGAAATGCCATGGACAGAGGAGCCTGGTGGGCTACAGTCCGTGGAGTCACAAAGAGCTGGACACAACTGAGCGACTAAACCACCACCACCAGTAACACTTGCTAAATTCTGGAGGATTAAATGACACATCACCCCGGGAAGCAGTGGCCGTTGCCCGCATAGTTAACCGTCAGCTGTGGTTATTGTTACCAAGTACGCGACAAATATTTATCCCTGTTCCCTCCCCCCGCCCCCTCTCACCTTCAGATTCCTGTTGATGGATGCTGAGTGCAAACCACACCTGCCCCCGTCCCTACTCCGCAGGGTTCCTTTCCTGAGTCTCCGCAGAACCCACAAAAATGTGAGGCATCTCGCTTGAAGAGAGCATCTCCCTGTGCAGTGAGGGGCGGGGAGTTCTGCGGGGGTGGAGGTCTGGTTGGAACATTCCAGCAGCCTCTCCAGGCCACGCTGAGGCAAACTCACACAAGAGTGCCCCCTGCAATTTGGTCAGGACCGAGTCCCCTCCTGGGGGGGCCTGCTGGGGAGCGGGGAACTTGACTCAACCCACGTGAGCAGGTGAGCCAAGGCTACCTGTGGGGCCTGGCGCCTGAGGGGACCCTGGGCCTGTGACCTCACAAGGGAGCCGAGCAGTTGCTGTGAACACACGCGCACGGATTCCTGCACTGGGGGGTCTGGGGGCCCTGAGCCCACCTCCCTGGGAGCTGTTAAGTCATTTAATGTGACAAGGGACGGCTTGCTTCCCGGGGGCCCTGGGACGTTCCCTCAAGGCCAGGGGCCTGGGGATGCGCTAGTGAGAATAACGACCAGGCGCTGACGCTGCAGGTCCTGTGCCGGCGGCGGGGCACCAGCCGTGGGTACAGCATGGTGTTCGGATGGTGTCCCTGAAGGAAGCTGAGGCCCCGGGCCCGTGGCATCGAGACACTCACAGGCAGGGTGGGCACTCAGGTCTGCCGCCTCCAAAGGAGCATCGGGAAGCCGCTGCTGCCCAGGCCCTGCCCCTGCGCCCTGCCTGGTCCTGACGATAAGCTACCTCCCAGCCCCCACCCCTGTCCACCCTCTTGTGCTTTCTGCCTCGGTTTCCCCATCTACACCACAGTCCCTCTAAAAGCATGCTCCCAGTATGCCATGTCAGGGGCCCAAGGACCTGGGTCCAAATCCAAGGTTATCAGCTCGGGCCTCTGGCAGGTGGCGTGGCCTCCCAGTGGCTCGCTTTTCCCATCTGTGAAATGGGCACGATGCCTGTGTCTACCCTGTGGTGCTGGGAAGCGGTTGGTGCTGGGCTGAGCCCCATGAGTGCTCATGAGGATGGTTCCTGATGATTGTTATTCAGATAAGACCGCAAAGGACGGCTGTGCCGAGAGGGCTGAGGGGAGAAGATCCTGGGGTAGGAACCCAAGGAAACCTTGGCCCAGCGTGGACACCCGGGAGGCAAGGACATCAACTTGGGACCCCGTGGGGGCAGGGAAGCAGAGCTGGCAAGAGCGACAGAGGTGACCTTGGTGGTCTGAAGGCCTGGGAAGCCCCTGGGCCATCAGGTGGGGGTCGCAGGCCCGCCTCGAAAGCCTCACAGGCCCCAGTACCCTAGACTCTCCAAGCTGGCCTCCCCACTGGGGCCGTGCAGCCCTAACCTGGATTTTCCCAAGGTCTCCCGCACTCTGGGCAGCAGCCCCTCCCTTCCGTGGGGGCCGTGGGGAGCTGGGGACCAATCCTTGGCCATGGGCCGAGCCAAACCCAGCCCCGCCGCATGGAGAGGCTGTGCCCGCGGCTGGACTCCCTGAGGTCCATCTGATAACAGCTTCTCTGCGAGGCCGGGAGGGCGGGCCCCGGCTGACCTTTCTTCCTGGACGTTGGCACGGTCCATTCCCAAGCATGTGATCGCTCAGAACCACTCACGGCAAACCCCGCCCCAGCAGCGGGTACGCGTGGCTGATGCCCAGGAAATGTGTTGTCAGATGGATGCTTGACGCCACACCCGCTTCACCCCAAGGACAGGGGTGTATTCCTTCTTGGGGCAGCTGGTTCAGAGCTGGGGCCCCTGGCTCCCTCAGTAACCCCAGCCCAGCTCAGACTCAGTATGGGTGCTGGCTGGCCTCAGGGACCCTCGGCTTCTTTCTTTCATCTCTGAGGCTGGGGTGAAGGGAAGTCCCTTCCTCCTCCTTCTTTCTCCCCAGGTAGGCAGAGCAGCTCTGAGAAGACAAAGCTAGCTTCTGCCTGCGACCGTGAGGGGTCAGGCCTGCCCTGACCCAGAGCAGCCAGAGTCTCGACAGCAGCCCAGAGTCCCTGCACCAGCCCGCCAGCAGGCCCCGGCCCTGACCACCGGCCGCTGCATCCCCACCGCCACGGAGTACCATACCTGAGGCCCTGCCCCGCTGCCCGTCTTCCTGGTCGGCCGCGCTCTGCCCAGCTGCCCGCCCTGCCTTTATGAAATGTCCAGGGCTGGGCCGGCCCCTGGGGCGGGGCCGCCCTGGCCTCGTGCCTGACTTTGACTCCGGGCTAGCCGGAGGCCACAGGCTGAGATTTCATCAGCACTTCCCTCGGTGTGGGGGGGGCCTCTAGTTCCTTCCCTGGACCACAAAAGAGGGCCAGGGCCCAGAGAAGGCCAACACCAGGCCAGCGTCACACAGCAGACCTCGAGGGAGCTCTGAGCTGAGGGTCCATCCCGAGGACTTGGTGGGAAGGGTCCCAGGCCCGGCTGGAGGAGGAGAGTCCAGGCAGCGGAATTCTGGTGTGGATGGGAGCTGCGGCCTGGAGCGGCAGGGAAAGCCTGCTCCCCACAACCCCCCAACCCCCACCCCTCTGAGCCTCAGTTTCCCATCTGCAAAGTGAAGAGTTCAGATCCAAAGACAGCTGGAGTCCGGAAACACAACCTCAGGGCCCAGAAGGGCTGCAGGCTTCGTCCTGACAGCCACGTGTCTGTGTCCATCAGCACCACCTCCCCCAGCACCCCACTCACGGCGCCTGTCACCCCTGCAACGTGACATTTTACAAGGAGGAGACAGAGGCCCGGGGGGAGCATCTGACCCCACAGGGCACGGTGGCAGGCTGGGGCCCAAAGGAGAAGGCTGTCGTTCTGCACCAGGCCGGGCCGGTCTCCAGGCGCCCCCTCCTAACCTCTCGGGAAAGAGCACCGCCCTCTGCCCTCCAGGTGGGCCGCCGTCGTGACAAGTGTGGCCGTGGAGGTTCCCGTGTGCCCGCTCCTCCGCGTCACCCCAGCCCCCGCGCCCGCACACCTGTCAGAGCTGGCACAAAGGGGGAAGATCCCCCCGGAGGTGCTGGTTTCAGACAGGCGGCTGATTAGGTTACAGGTGTGGGGACAGGCGTATCCTCCGTGCCATCACCCCAGGCCTGTCGCCCTGCGCCCGCTGCTGCCCCTCCACCTTGATGCCTGGGGTCTTGCCAGGGGTCGTGGCCCAGGGCCTCTGGGCCAACCAGGCCCCCGGGAGATGCTCCTCACAGCCCCCGCCCTCTCCATGGCCCCTGCCTACCTGGGAGGGCAGGAGAGGCCTCCGGGCCCTCCTGCAGGATCTGGTAGCCCCCCAGAGGCTTCAGCCACTGGGACGGGGTAAGGGGCTGCTGGGGCCCCCGTCCTCTGCGTGGGATGGAGCCCCCAGCCGCTGCCTGTCACGTGGCTCGGCATGTGACAGCCCTGCCCTGCTGCCTGGAGCTGAGCCAGGCAGCAGCAGAGCCAGCGGCAGGCGGGGCAGGGCTGGAGCTGAGCCTGACAGCGGCCAGCCTGGAACCAGGCCCAGAGAGGGGCAGTCATTGATCTAAGGCCACACAGCAAATCAGGGACCCACCTGGGCAGACACTGGCGGGTGGCAGGGGTATCGCAGGATCCTGAGGGGCCCCTCCCTGACCGGGGAATCCCTCCTGCAGGGGTTACCCCTGAACTTGTCACGAATTCAGACTGGGAAGTCCCCAGAGAGGACTGTCCTCCTGGCACGAGGGTCCTAACCTGGCCTGGGAGTGAAGCTCCCCAAGCCTTAAGGGGCACCGCCCCCTGGGGAGGAACAGGGGGCAACCCCCTCCGCTCTCTGGGTTGGATGGCTCGTGCTGATCCTTAAAGCTCCAGGGGCTCACAGGGACCTGGGGTGACACCCTTGTCCCAGAGAGCTTGGGATAAATGGGGGGATGTTGCCAAGGTACCACTAGGAGCCACTCTTGCAGCCAATCTGGTTTGGCAGGGTCTTCCGGGGACCCAGGTCAGCCGGTGGAGCGGGCGTTGGGGGAGCACAGGGGTCAGTGGCTGGCAGTGGTGGGCACATCTGACCAGCCGGGCCCTGCCCTTCTGCAGCTCCTCTGGGTTTCAGATTGCAGATCTGGATGAAAAGACCCTCATGATCGTCACCTTTGGGCTCCCTCTCTGGGCAGAGAGATGGGGGAAGGTGAGCAGGTCCTGGGCTAAGGCATCACATTCATTCATTCTGTCCCTCACCTGATGAGCCTGGCTCACAGCGCCTCAGATCCGAGCATCTGACCACCTGGCCTGCTCCCCAGGCGACCTTAAGCAAGTCCCGACCCCTCTCCAGGCCTCTATTTCCTCCCCCTAAAAACGGGGTCGATGCTCTCTGCCTCACAGGGCTGCTGTGAGGGCGAAATCCAAGCACATCTGGAAAGTTCCCAGTATACAGTAGGTGCTCAGTAGATATGAAGGATTTTCTGCCCCTTTCCCCACACTCCTAAAGGAGTGGCCGCTCCAGGCCTTGTCCCCGGGGCCCTGCCCCCACCTCCCTTCCTGCCCCCAGCTTTGAAGGCAGGACCTGTCTCCACCCCAGCAGCCACCTCCATGGAGGCCAGGGTGACCCTGGGGGGCAGTCACGTGCCACTGGAGTGCAGTGCCCAGTATACAGTCGGCACTCATTTGTATGCTCACTTAGCAAAGCTTCACTAGCACATGACACAAACTCGTATAATTCTCAGATGTGTGGTCTCAACTTCACAGATGAGACAACAGACTCAGAGAGGGCCAGTGGCCGGGCCAGGGCGGCACAGAGGGACAAGCGGGGAGTCTAACGCAGCCAGGTCTGCGTGCCCAGCCCTCGGCGTCTCCAGGGGGCCCTGCTGTCTTGCCTAGGAGCCAGATGGGGGTCACCTCCACTCCCAGGAGCCTTCGGGTCTCAGTCTAAAGCAGCGTTTATCCCGGACACTTGCTGTGGCAGGCGCTGGGCAGGTCTTTGGCACATCCCAGCTTGTGATCTCCCAATAGCTTGTGACAATCGTCATCCCCGCGGTTCTTAGTGTTTTTTATGATTTTTTTAAATCGTTATTTTAATCAATTTTGTTGGCCGCACAGGGTCTTAGGTGCAGTGTGCGACGATCTTCGATCTTTGTCGAGGCATGTAAGAGCTAGCTCCCTGACCAGGGATCTGACCCGGCCCCCCTCCACTGGAAGCGTGGAGTCTTAACCACTGAACCCCTAGAGAAGTCCTCCCATGTTTTTTAGTTTTAAAAAATGGCAAAAATCTGCCTCAAGGCCACAGGAGTAGTGTTAGGGGAATTAGCACTGGACCCTGAGCGCTCTTTCGGATTTAGCGTTGGGGTGACGCTTTACGCGACCTCTGGAGCTGTTTCAGGGTGTTCGAATCAGGAATGATGTGTATGTCTCCTGTTTGCTTTTCTGTGGGGAGCATCCATTATTTTCAAATGAGAACACAAATAGATCCTACAGAAAAAAATGGACCTTCCCAAGTGTCTCACCGGTGAAGAATCCACCCGCAGTGCAGGAGACCGGGTTTCAGTCCCTGGGTCGGGAAGGTCCCCTGGAGGAGGGCATGCCAACCCGCTCCAGCATTCTTGCCTGGAGAATCCCAGGGACAGAGGAGACGGCGGGCTACAACCCATGGGGTCACAAAGAGTCATGGTGGACCTGGCAGCAAACACAATAAAAGGGGTCCCCCAGGGAGAGACTTAGCACGCATGCACACACAACGTGGGACATTTGAATTTGTACTCTTTATGTCAGTGTTTTTTTAAAAAAAAGTAATCGTTTTTTGATATTTAGATGTAAATATATTTTCTTTTTGCTTTTAATGGGATTAAGTTGTTCAGTCACTAAGTCATATCTGACTGTTTGTGACCCCATGGACTGCAGCCCACCAGGCTCCTCTGTCTATGGGTTTTCCCAGGTAAGAATCCTGGAGTGGGCTGCCATTTCCTTCTCCAGGGGATCTTCCTAGGCCAGGGATTGAATCGGCGTCTCTTACTTGGCAGGCAGATACTTTGCCACTGAGCCACCAGGGAAGCCTGACAGGATTAGGATAGCGTCGGTAACCACTGGGTGCCGTAAAGTCAGATTTGGAAATGAGCTTCCATGACCCCCCTCCCCCAAATGTTCTGAAATCAATTTTAAGAAAGTAATTCAAAAGTAAAAGCTACCAAATTCACAGAAGGAGTCCACATGTAACAAGGACTCCAAGACTTAATTAAACATTTCTGGGACCCTACACTGTACGGGTTAGGCATGGACTGGGATCCCACATAAAACAAGCAATATTGCAGAAAGCCAGCATCTAAGAAGTGATGCCAGGGACTTTCCTGGCAGTCCAGTGGTTAAGACTGTGCTTCCAACGCAGAGGGCATGGGTGTGATCCCTGGTTGGGGAACTGAGACCCCCACATGCGTGTGGCAAGGCCCCCAAAATAAATAATTAAAAAAAAGAAGAAGTAGCTTCCAGTGGTGCTCAGCACAGAGGAGGCGGGGGGACCCACTTGTGTAGGCAAACCACCCGCTTCCTACAGCAATGGCCTTGATCTCCTCCTACCTTCTCTTTGCTTTCTGGATGATTTGTAAAATACACTCCATCTGATTACATCTTGGGGGTCCCTCCTGGTGAGAGATACACAGCCCAGGGGTGTCTGCCCATGAGCATGCAAGCTCACCCAGCTGACCTTTACCCTTTCTTGGAGGACACAGAGCCACTCTGGGTAAATACTGGGCCACCTGGAACCTCAAAATGTGAATGGTGAGCTCTCGGCCAGAGGGAGCTTCCAGAGACTGCATCTCGGAGCTTCTCGGCCCCTTCAGAGGTCACCCCATCTTCCCTTCGTCCCTTTATAGGAATTCTTTGGCTTTATCCTTTTCCCAACACAGTGACAGCTAAATATCTCCATGTCCAGACTCTCTCTAAGAGCCGCTGGGTCTGGGGCACTGCCCTTCTCTTTCCATGGGTGTGATAGAAGAAATGCTCACCTACTGAGGTTCAGGGAGCCCATTCTGCCTCATCCATGAGTTAACTTGCGTTGGTGCTAACTAGAACTGCCTGCTCGTGGCCTGGCAAACAAACACTGTGCATTCGCTTCAGTCATTAAACAAAAGGGTGCATTGATCAGAAGAATGTCCACGTTAAAAACATAAAGATGATATGCCTCTCTTCCTGGGATGTCCATGCTCGTAACCCCTTCGGTGATAAGACTCCGTTCCCAGGCGCCAAGGCCATACTGACTCACTCTATTCACCCTGATTTGTTTTCTGTGAAGGAATCCTGAAGGAATGTCTCCCTGACTTGTTTGATATTCTGTGTTCTGACAAGACATAAAACTGTGCTGAAAACCCTGTTTCTCTGGAACAATTCCTCACAGTAACCTGAGAGGCTGTCTTCGGGGCCATAGTCCTCAGTTTGGCTCAAATAAAACCCTTTTCTCTTACTATTACGGGTGGCTTATTGATTATTTTCATCCACAGCTGTCACTCCGCTCTCACCCCTAAAGTTCACCCCAGTCTCTAAAATTCCTCTCCTCCCCCGGCCACCCTCCATCCTGTTTTCAGTCGGGGGAGGCCTTTTTCACTTACGCCTGTTTTCCAAGGGAGGAAATATTGGGGTGAGTGAAAATGAGGCAAAGGGACTTCCCGCACTAACACCCAGAGAAGACCGGGCACCCTGGGGATCCCCCTGCATGGTGAGAGGGCCTGGCTCCTACCCTTCCGCTCTGGCTCGTCTGGGGTTTTCAGTTCTCTATCCAAGGAACTGGGGGAGTCTGGTACACTTGGCTGAGTGGTTTTTTTCTTAATTGCTTCAAGTGCAGAAGGTGGCAGACAGGAAGGTCATTAGCAGACTATAGATGCTAGTCTCCACCCAGTCCTTCCTCTTTCTCATACGGGCTTAGGAGGGTGCACTCCTAGGAGCCGACAAAGGTCCGTGTAGCCAAAGCTATTGTTCTCCCAGGAGTCGTGTGTGGATGTGAGAGCTGGACCATAAAGAAGGCTGTGCACTGAAGAACTGTGGTGCTGGAGAAGAGGCTGGCGAGTCCCTTGGACTACAGGAGATCAAATCAGTCAATCGAAAGGAAGTCAACCCTGAATATTCATTAGAAGGACTGATGCTGAAGCTGAAGCTCCAATACTTTGGCCACCTGATGCAAAGAGCTAACTCACTGGAACGACCCTGATGTTGGGCAAGATTGAAGGCAAAAGGAGAAGGGGATGACAGACGATGAGATAGTTAGATGTCATCACCGACTCAGTGGACATCAATCTGAGCAAACTCTGGGAGGTAATGAAGGACAGGGAAGCCTGGTGCACTGTAGTCCATGGGGTCGCAAAGAGCTGGACACGACTTAGTGACTGAATAACAACAAAATTTCTTCTAGTGGTGGAATAACTCAGATCTAGTCTCTCAGTAGGTTTAATATTTATAATACGGTTTTGTTGTGAGTAGTCCTTGTACAGTGTATTAGGTCCCCAGGCTTTATTTATCTACCAGGTGTGAGTGTGTTCCTTCAACATTTCTCCCATACCCCATCACCTGCCCTTGCTAATCACCATCCCACTCTGTTTTTCCAGATTCTTTTTTTTTTTTTTTAAGATTATACGTAGAAGAGACATCATCCTTCTTTGTCTGACTTATCTCACTTAGCATAACATCAGGATCCATCCATGTTGTCACAAATGGCAAGATTCTCTTTTTTCTTCTCCTGACGGAATAGTATTCCATTGTATGTTTCTATTGCATCCTTATCCACACTCATCCACTGATGGACACAGGTAGTTTCCATATCTCTACTGTTCTGAATAAAGCTGCAGTCACATGGGAGCACAGATATCTCTCTGATGCTCTGTTTTCGTTTTCTTTGGATAAATATCAAGAGGTGGGATTGTTAGATCACACGGTGGTTCTGTTTTTAATTTTTTGTGAAATCTCCAGACTATTTTCCACAATGGCTGGGCCACCAACAGGGCACAAAGAGAACCAAAGCGTTCTCTTTTCTCCGCATCCTCTCCAGCACCAGTCATCTCTTGATAGCTGTTCTTACAGGTGCGAGGTGATATCTTCACTTGTGGTTTTGATTTGCATTTCCCTGGTGAAGCAATGCTGTTGATGAAAAAATGCACAACCTCAAAGTTGAAAAGTATGTTTTATTCAACACACCTGCTGTGGACTTAAGCCTGGGAAGCAGCCTCTCAAATAAGCTCTGAGGGAATGCTCTGAAGTGGTCAGGGAGGAGCTAGGATATATAGGAGGTTATGCGACAAAACCCACGTAGCGGGAACATCAGAATATTACTGTTACAATAATGAGAGAAAATCAGACATGCCAGAGTTACTGCATTTAGTGCTTTTCTAGGTATGGGAAGCAAGAATCTAGGCTTAGTGAAATCATTCCTTTCATTCGCACCTGAACTATCTAGGGTCAGCATCCTTCTTTCCCCATCCTGACTCTCCCCGGGGAGTACAGTCCGGCGCTGCCGCAGTGACTGAGGCAGCAGCGTCCTTTACTTACTGATATGGCAGGTGGCAGTCTTCATCTACAGAGTGCTTTTTTGTGCTGTTGGCCATTTGTATGTCTTCTTCAGAAGGACAAAAAAATGTCCATTTAGCTCTTGTTATTATTATTTTTTTTCTTGGCCTCAAAGTATATGGGATTTTAGTTCCCCAAACAGGGGTTAGACCTGCACCAGGAGTCTTAATCACTGGACTATCAGGGAAGTCTCCCCTACTCATTTTTAAATTGGTTTTTGTTGCTACTGTTATTGAGTTGTATGAGTTCTTTATGAATTATGGATATGAACCCTTTATCAGATGCACGATTTGAAATAATTCTCCCACATTCCATCAGTTCAGTTCAGTTCAATCACTCAGTCGTGTCTGACTCTTTGCGACCCCATGAACCACAGCACGCCAGGCCTCCTTGTCCATCATCAACTCCCGGAGTCCACCCAAACCCATGTCCATTGCATTGGTGATGCCATCCAACCATCTCATCCTCTGTTGTCCCCTTTTCCTCTTGCCCTCAATCTTTCCCAGCATCAGGGTCTTTTCAAATGAGTCAGCTATTCGCATCAGGTGGCCAAAGTATTGGAGTTTCAGCTTCAACATCAGTCCTATCAATGAACACTCAGGACTGATCTCCTTTAGGATGGACTGGTTGGATCTCCTTGCAGTCCAAGGGACTCTCAAGAGTCTTCTCCAACACCACAGTTCAAAAGCATCAATTCTTCGGCACTCAACTTTCTTTATAGTCCAACTCTCACCTCCATACGTGACTACTGGAAAAACCTTGACTAGATGGACCTTTGTTGGCAAAATAATGTCTCTGCTTTTTAATCTGCTGTCTAGGTTGGTCATAATTTTCCTTCCAGGGAGCAAGCGTTTTTAATTTCATGGCCGCAATCACCATCTGCAGTGATTTTGGAGCCCAGAAAAATAAAGTCAGCCGCTGTTTCCACTGTTTCCCCATCTATCTGCCATGTTAATTTATTATTTTATTTTTTTGGCTGTGCTGGGTCTTTGTTGCTGTGCATAGGCTTTCTCTAGTTGCAGTGGGTGGAAGTTATGAAATGAAAGTCGCTCAGTTGTGTCTGACTCTTTGCGACCCCATGGACTATACAGTCCGTGGAATTCTCTAGGCCGGAATACTGGAGTGGGTAGCCTTTCCCTTCTCCAGGGGATCTTCCTGACCAGGGACTGAGCGCAGGTCTCCCGCATCGCAGGCGGATTCTTCACCAGCTGAGCCCCCAGGGAAGCCCTCTCCTTGTGGTGGCTTCTCTTATTTCGGAGCATGGGCTCTGAAGCGCGCAAGCACAGGTTTCAGCAGTGCTGGCGCTCAGGCTTAGCTGCCCCCTCAGCACAGGGAATCTTCCTGGACCAGGGACAAAGACTCTGTCCCCTGCATTGGCAGGAGGATTCTTAACCACTGGATCACCAAGATAGTCCTATAGGGTGCCTTTTTATTTTAATTGTTTCTTTTGCAGTGTTCAGTTCAGTCGCTCAGTTGTGTCTGACTCTGCGACCCCATGGACTGCAGCACGCCAAGCTTCCCTGTCCATTACCAACTCCCAGAGCTTACTAAAACTCCTGTCCATTGAGTTGGTGATGCCATCCAACCATCTCACCCTCTGTTATCCCCTTCTCCTCCTGCCTTCAATCTTTCCCGGCATCAGGGTCTTTTCTAATGAGTCCGTTCTTTGCATCAGGTGTAGAAACTTTTAAGTTGATATAGTCCTACCGTTGATTGTTTTTTCTTTTGTTGTTTGTGCTTTTGATGTCATAACTGAGACATCATTGCAAGACCCATATTGAGAAACTACTATTTTTTTTCAAGCTTTAAACTTTTTTTTTGTATCGGGGATATAGCCGATTAACAATGTTGTGGCAGCTTCAGGTGAGCGACTAAGTGACTCAGCCATACTTACATAGAATCTTTTCTCCCCCAACCTCACTCCCATCCAGGCTGGCATATATCATTAAATAGAGTTCCATGTGCTATGCAATAGGTCCTTGTTGGTTATCTATTTTGAATATAGAAGTATGTACATGACTCTCAGGAGCTACTACATTTTCTTCTAGGAGTTTTATTAGGTATTATGTGTCTTTGCCTACAAACACCCATATAGTCAAAGCTATGGTTTTTCTAGTAGTCGTGTATGAATGTGAAAGCTGGACAATAAAAAAAGGCTGAGAACCAAAGAATTGATGTCTCTGAACTGTGGTGCTGGAGAAGATGCTTGAGAGTCCCTTGGACAGCAAGGAAATCAAACCAGTCCATCCTAAAAGAAATCAACCCTGAATATTCATTGGAAGGACTGAGCTGTAGCGGAAACTCTAATACTTTGGCCACCTGATATGAAGAGTCGGCTCATTGGAAAAGATCCTGATCCTGGACAAGATTAAAGGCAAGAGGAGAAGAGGGTGGCAGAGGATGAGATGGTTGGATGGCATCACCGACTCAATGGACATGAGTTTGAGCAAACTCTGGGAGATGGCGATGGACAGGTAAGCCTGGAGTGCTGCAGTCCATGGAGTTGCAAAGAGTCAGATGTGACTGAGCGACTGAGCAACAACGTGTCTTTGATCCATTTCAAGTTAATTTCCATGAGTACCTTCAGAGAGAGGTCCAATTTCATTTTGAGCACGTAGTTATCCAGTTTTCCCAACACCATCTGTTGAAGAGACTATCCTGGAACCAATATTTTTAAAAGCTTCCCAGGTATTTCTAACCAGGCAGATACCCAGAGCTGTGGAGTACCACCTCCAGCAAATCAGAAATTTCCTGGGCTCTCACTGAAGCCCTGGACCCAGTGTCCAGTCAGAAGGGGGCAGGAGGCTCTGAACCCTGCTGCAGTGTGGTGCTGGGGGTGGTCACCCCACTGCAGTCCAGCAGCCCCCACAACCTTCTGTCTCCCAGTGACCCTGCAAAAGGAAGCTCAGGGTGAGTGGGAGGTGGGTGTGGGCTGCCAAGTCCTGTGCTGGGAGCCTCTCCCGGGTGCTGTGGGGACTCTTTGAAGTAAAGTGTTAGTTGCTCAGTCATGTCTGACTCTTTGGGACCCCATGGACAGTAGCCCACCAGGCTCCTTTGTCCATGGAATTTTCCAGGCAAGAATACTGGATTGGGTTGCCGTTTCTTGGCATTGCCAAGATTCCAGGGGACTTTCCTGACCCGAGGATTGAACCCTCATCTCCTGCATTGCAGGAAGATTCCTTACCAACTGAGCCACCGGGGAATCCTCGGCGGGCTCTTTGGTGACATGCAAACACACCAGGTGGGGCCTGGAGATGGGGTAGGGATGACAGTGGTAAGGCTGAGGGGAGCTTATTATGGGCCTGGCACTTTCCTACAAGCCTTTGCGTTAACCCAGTAATCCCCAAATCGCCCTTTGAGCTGAGTATCCCCTGGTTTGTTGTTGTTCAGTTGCTCACTCGTGTCCAGCTCTTTGCGACCGCATGGATTGCAGCACGCCAGGCTTCCTGGTCTTACACCAACTCCCGGAACTTGCTCAAACTCATGTCCATCGAGTTGGTGATGCCATCCAACCATCTCATCCTCTGTCATCCTCTTCTCCTGCCTTCAATCTTTCCCAGCATCAGGGTCTTTTCTAACGAGTCAGTTCTCCACATCAGGTGGCCAAAGTATTGGAGTTTCAACTTCAGCATCAGCCCTTCCAATGAATATTCAGGACTGATTTCCTTTAGGATTGACTGGTTAGATCTCCTTGTAGTCCAAGGGTCTCTCAGGAGTCTTCTCCAACACCAGAGTTCAGAAGCATCAATTCTTCCCTGCTCAGCCTTCTTTATGTCCAACTCTCACATCCATTCAGGACTACTGGAAAAACCGTAGCCTTGACTAGACAGACCTTTATCGGCAAAGTGATGTCTCTGCTTTTTAATCCCTGGTTTACAGGTGAGGAAACAGAGTCACAGAGAAGTGGAGTTAATCTCCAGTCACAACACAGGCAAGCGGCAGAGCGGGGATTCGGACTAGCACCTGCCATCCCTGAGGCCACTGAGGGACACGTGGGTGCTCCCCTACACACACAGACACGCAGACCCGGAGACGTAGAGACAGACACAACACACACACACACCCCACACCACACACACGGACACACACACAGACACACAGACACAGACAGACAGACAGACAGACACACACACACACACACACACACACACAGACACACACACACACACATAGACACACAGACACACACACACAGACACACAGACACAGACACAGACACACACAGACACACACACACACACACGTGGGTGCTCATAGTCATTTCCTGAACCCTAAAAACAAGGAGGACTATGCGCGAAAACAAAATGAGGTCTTCAGGGCAAATGTCTAGTGAATTGCATAGAATATTTTAGAACAGTCCAGCCTGCCTGCCTTGTAAGTATCACATGCTGTTTATTCATAGCAATATCAATTAGTCATCCTGTTCCAATCCTGCCTAGGAGATTATCTACTTTATCACCCTGAGCAGTGGGCAGATAACACGGCAGAGGTTCCCGATGGCCAACTATATCCATTTGTTTTCTGTTCATTCTTGGGACAGGGGAGTTTTAAAGCTGTGTGTAGGAAATGCAGCATTTGTCCTGCACAAACTTCTTTATCTTTATTTGCCCCATTGCTGGCTACATTTTTAGTCTACTGGCAGCCAAGGGTCACATTTTCAAGAAGATAAATTTCATATTGGACCCGTTGGGAGCTGATGTCAGTGCAAATTTGTGCCAGGACCAATTCAAAATGATGGCAAAGAGGAAGTTCCTGTATTTTATTTCTGTATTATATTGTCCTGTTTTCCTGGTAATGGANGGGGGGGGCGGCAGGGCACGGGGGCGCTGGGGTCCGAAAGTCCTGCAGAGCGACGCAGGGGAGGGGGGGTCTAGATTCAAGTCGCCGTCGTTGCCACTGGCAGGGGGACGCTCGACCAGCCTGGGCCTCCCCGCTGCCCTCCTGGGCATTGGAGTTAGGGATCCCTTTGGTGCCTGGAGCTCCCTGCCCGGCTTTGCGTTCCCGCCTCTGCTTGGTTGCCCCCAGAGCCAGGCGGCTCTCTCTATGCCCGCTCCCTGCCCCCCCAGGCCTCCTGCAGATGCAGCTGATCCTGCACTATGATGAGACCTACCGCGAGGTGAAGTACGGCAACATGGGGCTGCCGGACATCGACAGCAAGATGCTGATGGGTATCAACGTGACGCCCATCGCCGCCCTGCTCTACACGCCCGTGCTCATCAGGTGCACCGTGGCCGTCCCTGCCAGGGGTGGGCTGCCCCCACTCCAACCTTGAAGGGGTGCAAGGGCTGTTGGACACTGGGGTCTCCAGCTGCCCTGGTGTTCCTGGGGGATGGGGAGAGGACTTGCTGACCTGGAAGGGTGAGAGAGAAGGGGTGAAACCCAGGTTTGGGGAAGAAACAAGAGCTTTGTCCCCAGACACCGTGGAACTCAAGCAACAGAAATTCGCTCTGGCTCCTTCCCTCAGCTTGCCCGTACCCCACGTGGCATCATTCTCGTGCCCTGCTTTGTGGCCTGGAGCCACAATGACCTTATGAGGTCAGGGCTGTAGCATTTCTGGAAAGAATCTGATCAGCTAGCAAAGCCCAGGGACCCATCAGGGTGGCAGTGTTGAGGGACATCGCTCACTGCAAAGGGCATGGTTGGGCAGGTTCCCTGGGGGCGTCTACTCCAGACCTGAGCCTTACTGGCATCCGGGGCCGTCGCCGGGCCCTCCACCAGAACCTAACCACCAGGTGGTAGGTCAGTGTTCAGATGGGACCTAGAGATCAGTGCACACACTGGATCTGTTCCCGTCTTTCCAAAACAAAAGCAACCCCCGCCCCCGCCCCTCCAGCTCCTGGGCTGTTTCCTTGTCTTAAAACTAAAAAGAGAGAGGTGGTGAGGGAGAGAGAGAGGCTGAGAAAGAAAGGAAGGAAGGAAGAAAACCTCCTAGGATAAACTTTCAGAACTGCCCTGACTAGGTCAGAAGCATATAAAAGGCTTTATGGCTCATGAAACCCATCACTGTTATCCACAGGGACCTCCTTTCATTTCCTTTGTGCTGGGCACTTTATAAGCATATCGCATTCCCTACAATCCAGGGTGGATGCTCTAATCTTAGACACAGGGAGACCAAGAGATGGAACCCATTCCCACAGGCAGAAGTGCAGACTGAAAGTCTGAACCCAGGCAGAGTGACTCAGAACCCCCATGCTTTCCTTACCGCCATACTCCCAGGCGGACTTTCCAAAGGACCGTACCACCTGCCTGAGCACTGACTGTGTCATTTTTAAAACCACAGCCTCATCAGCAATGAGTGTTGGTATTTTTACTTTTTTGCAGTTTCAGAGTGTACGGTGCAATTTCGGTGCCCTTCCCCAAATAGATCAGAGGAGGCTGCCTGTCTGTTTATTAGATGGCAGTTCAGTTCAGTGCAGTCACTCAGTTGTGTCCGATTCTTTGTGACCCTGTGGACTGCAGCATTCCAGGCTTCCCTGTCCATCACCAACTGCAAGCTTACTCAAACAACTGTCCACTGGGTCAGCGATGCCATCCAACCATCTCATCCTCTGTTGTCCCCTTCTCCTCCTGCCCTCAATCTTTCCCAGCATCAGGATCTTTTCCAATGAGCCGACTTTTTCGATCAGGTGGCTAACGTATTGGAGCTTCAGCTTCAGCATCAGTCCTTTCAATGAATATTCAGGGTGGATTTCCTTTAGGATTGACTAGTTTGATCCTAGGGGTGTGACCACACAATCATGGTTGTGTAGGTCATTAAGACCTTTTTGGTATAGTTCTGTGTATTCTTGCCACCTCTTCTTAATCTCTTCACAAGCAAGTATACTCCAATTTAAAAAAAAGAAAAGAAAAAAAGAACTAGGAAGACCCTGTTGTAGAAGAGAAAGCAATTGTATCAGAAAATCAGAGTCACTGAACTTTGAGCTTGCTGGAAACTCAAAGAAAGGAAATAATGGGCACAAATACTCAAAACAAAGCTAATCCCAAGATCAGAGGGGTGATTTCTAACCTGATCAGCCTCCACTTCCCGAATGGGCCGTTATCCTGTCATTTGTCAACCCCTTCCTAATATGGTGTGACATTTTCCAAGAGCCAGTGAGGATGTTGTTCTAGGAGCCAGTGAAGAGGAAACTTCCCAACTGACCACGCTGGGCTGAAAGGGCAAAGTGCAGAGGGGACAGGGCGCCAGGGCTCTCTCCGTGGTCCTCAGTTTCCTCCACCCAGTTTCCTGGGGCAAGTTCCTTAGACATTCGCTTGGGTCCTGCAGTCACTGCACGTGGGTAGAGGAGGGGCCTCGGTAGTCAGCCCAGAACACAGATGAGGGCTTCTTGTGTCCACGGGCCGCAGTCTCCCGACACCCTCTCCCTGCTGTATCTCCTCTATCCCTGCAGTGGCCGTGAGAAGCTTGCAGCTGGGGCACGGCGCACGTTACATCTGTGTGGTTACAGGGCTCACCTGAGGCCACCAGCAAGTCCGTATCTCTGAGACTCTAGTTCAGGTCCCTCAATTCCAAGGCCAGGGGTCTTTCCCCACCTCAGCCAGCCTCAGGAGCTGGGACCCAGAGCTGTGGCCCCTGTGGTTTGGGGCTGAAGCCCTCTTGGGAGCCCGTGGTGCCAGCATCCTTCCTACCACTTGCAGGTTTTTTGGCACCAAGTGGATGATGTTCCTGGCTGTGGGCATCTACGCCCTCTTTGTCTCCACCAACTACTGGGAGCGCTACTACACGCTTGTGCCCTCAGCCGTGGCCCTGGGCATGGCCATTGTGCCTCTTTGGGCCTCCATGGGCAACTACATCACCAGGTGAGTCTGGCGGACAGCAGGGTGGAAGACTGGGGACCCAACAGAGCTGTATTGCCCACCTCAGCTGGGGGACCTTAGGCCAGCCTTAGTTGCCCTCTGGGCCTCAGTTTCCCCACTGGTGGGACACAGGCCAGGTACACATATGCCTGGGTACAGAGAGTGAGGCATCTGGCTGACGTAGGGCTGGGGAGAGCCTTCTCTCCTTTGTGGTCCAGGATGGCCCAGAAATACTACGAGTACTCCCACTACAAGGAGCAGGATGAGCAGGGCCCCCAGCAGCGCCCCCCGCGGGGCTCCCATGCCCCCTACCTCCTGGTCTTCCAAGCCATCTTCTACAGCTTCTTCCACGTGAGTGCCATGCCTGGGGACCCTGGGGGCAGGCTATTCCAGGCCCAGAATCACATATTGCAGCCCATCCCACAGTCTTTCCAGCCCTCTAGTCCACTGCCCTTTCTTAGGCCAACCCTTGCTTGCTTTCCTCTAGTGACAGAGACCTCATCACCTCACTGTCCATGGTGCTGACCAGGAGGAAGTCCTCCTGCTTCGGGCACCCCCCACCACTGGACTGCCCCCCAGAGGTGGGAGGGCCCCTGTCCTCCCAAGGCTGTGCCCAGACCCCCAGATGGTGCCTGTCCTTTCCACCTGGTTCCATGCCCCGCATCTGACCCACACCACCCTCCTGCCCACAGCTGAGCTTTGCCTGTGCCCAGCTGCCCATGATCTACTTCCTGAACCACTACCTGTATGACCTGAACCACACGCTGTACAATGTGCAGAACTGCGGTTAGTGCTCAGGGGGGTGGGTTCCCTAAGGTTTGCTTGCCTCCCCCACTGAGTCACCCGTCAGACACTGGGCCCTCAAGGGCAGAAAGGATACCTTCGCTCACAGGATCCAGAGCTGAGAGCCTGCCGTCACAGCTCTGGTGATTGGGAAAAGCAAAGGGCCTTGTCCTTAGGACATCTAATTCAACCTGGGGTCAGGGTAGGGTGCATCAGGGAAGGCTGCCTAGAGGTCCATCTGGGCTGAGGCTGCCTGTGGAATCTCAGGATCCAGTATACCCTCAATGCAGGGAGATGGGAGGTGGGAGGTGGGCTGGCAACCTGGGGAGAGGTATTTTCAGCCCCCTTGGCCCTCACCTCCAAAGGGCTTTCCAAAGGAACCCTGCCTTTGCAGGCACGGATCCTCAGCCACCCCCTCTAACCCTCCCCTCACCCATCTGCTTGGTCCCAATTCTTTATGGCTGAGTTGCCAGTGTGCCCTGCTCCCGGCCTCACGATGCCTCCCCACCCTCCTCTTTCTCAGGCACTAACAGCCAGGGCATCCTCCTCGGCTTCAACAAGACCGTTCTGCGAACGCTACCGCGGAGCCGAAACCTCATTGTGGTGGAGAGCGTGCTCATGGCGGTGGCCTTCCTGGCCATGCTGCTGGTGCGGCCCGGGGTGGGGGTGTGGCGGGGCCAGGTCTGGGGCCCTTGGCGGGGAGAGAGGCGGCTTCGTCTGAGTCTGGAGTCAGGGCTGAGTCCTCGGGATGGGACCTGAGCCTACACACTGGGCTTGAGGCTTGGAGGCGTGGTCGATGCCTGTGGACTGAGAGGAGTTGGAATGCCAGAGGCCAGTAAGAGAGGGTCCAGGCTAGATCCGGGGACGAGCTGGAGACAGGGTCCTGGAGGACTAGTTGTGATACCGGGAGGAACCGGGTGTGCGGGTAAAGGGGGGGTGCGAGGCGGGGGTCCGAGGTGTGGCTTCAACCTGGGATCGGGGCCGGGAGGCCCGCC
>SJYT01042112.1:524174-560538 GCA_006410635.1 Cephalophus harveyi
TTTGCCGGGGGCGGGGCTGGGGCTGAGGGGGCGGGGCCGAGCCCAGGGGGCGGGGCCAGGGCTCCCGGCCGCCCGCCCCTTCCCTCACTGCGTGGCCCGCAGGTGCTGGGCCTGTGCGGAGCCGCATACCGGCCCACAGAGGAGATCGACCTGCGCAGCGTGGGCTGGGGCAACATCTTCCAGCTGCCCTTCAAGCACGTGCGCGACTTCCGCCTGCGCCACCTCGTGCCCTTTTTCATCTACAGCGGCTTCGAGGTGCTCTTTGCCTGCACTGGTCTCGCACTGGTAGGTGCAGCCTGCAGAGGGTAAAGCCAGATAAAGTCCACGACATCCCGTTAAACTTGAGTTTCAGATAAACAACGAATAAGTTTCGAATTTATCAGTTCAGTTCAGTCGCTCAGCCGAGTCCGAATCTTTGTGACCCCATAGACTGCAGCACACCAGGCCTCCCTGTCCATCGCCAACTCCTGGAGTTTACCCAAACGCATGTCCATTGAGTCGGTGATGCCATCCAACCATTTCTTCCTCTGTCGTCCCCTTCCCCTCCTGCCTTCAATCTTTCCCAGCATCAGGATCTTTTCAAATTTCGAATTTATAAGTATGTGTAATACAAACACAGTTGGCCCTCCGCATTCACGAATCCAGAGGGCCCACAGCACTGCCCCATTTTATAGAAGGGATTTAAGCATCCACAGAGGGTGTCCGCAGAGAGCCCTGGAGCCAACCCCCTGCAGACAATCGTGGGACCAGATATTCCCCCCCTCTCCTTTGCCTCTCTTCCTCAATCCCCGTGTACCTTGGGAAAGTTACTTTCACCTCTCCCAGGCTGCTTCCTCATTTGTGAAATGCCTAATGACTCAGTTCCAGGAATGAGACAGAATCGGGCCCAGAAAGTGTTTGGTTCCAAGTGGGTTCCAACCTTGGTGTCCGGGGCCACTGTCCAAGCATTTTCTCATGGTCTGTCACTAAGGAATCTTCCCACAGGCTTTGGAGGAAGTTGGCCCTGTGGTGGCAGTTGAGAGGGCAGGATGTGGCCTGACGTGAGTCAAAGAGCCTGGGCCAGCTGACCACCAACCTCACCCCTGTCCCCCTAGGGCTACGGCGTGTGCTCGGTGGGGCTGGAACGCCTGGCGTACCTCCTCGTGGCTTACAGCCTGGGTGCCTCGGCCTCCTCGGCCCTGGGCCTGCTGGGGCCGTGGCTGCCGCGCCCGGTGCCCCTGGTGGCCGGGGCTGGGCTGCATCTGCTGCTCACTCTCAGCCTCTTCTTCTGGGCCCCCAAGCCCCGGACCCTGCAGCACATCTGGGTCCTCTACACGGTAGCCGTGCTCTGGGGTGTGGGCAGTGCCCTCAACAAGACTGGGATCAGCAGTGAGTATAGCCGTGGGCCCTGGGTAGCTGGACAGAGGATCCAGGGGCTCCTCGGGGCAGTTGCGGGGAGCACAGACATCCCAGGGACAGACTTAGGGGCGATGGATACCCTGGAGGGCTGTCATGGGGCCTGTGCACTTGCTGGGGGCAGGTGGGGATTCCTATGCACACTCTTGGCGGGGGGGACGTCCGTGGACGCTGCAGGGACAGATGCAGGCTATGGACACCCTCAAAGCAGGTATGGAGTCACCTGCATGGACATCCTGTCGACTCCCAGGGCAGGCATGGGATTCAGGGTGACATTGTGTGGTTCCGTGAGCTGAGTATGGGGCTCTGTGGACACCTCTTCAGTTCAGTCCAGTTCAGTTGCTCAGTCGTGTCCGACTCTTTGCGACCCCATGAACTGCAGCACGCCAGGCTTCCCTGTCTATCACCAACTCCCGGAGTTTACTCAAATTCATGTCCATTGAGTCGATGATGCCATCCAACCATCTCATCCTCTGTCATCCCCTTCTCCTCCCACCTTCAATCTTTCCCAGCATCAGGGTCTTTTCCAATGAGTCAGTTCTTCACATCAGGTGGCCAAAGTATCGGACACCTCTTAGGGACCATGTAAAAAAAAACACGGGGGAGGCCTTATTTCATACTAGGGGCAGGGTCCGCCTTGGCATGGTTTCCAGAACACTGGAAACATCAAGGTCTGTGCCCAGAGCAGGCCCACTGCATCCCAGAAAAATAACCAGGGTGTGTCCATTAGGGGGCTCACTGGAAAAGTCCCTGATGCTGGGAAAGATTGAAGGCAAAAGGAAAAGGGGTCAACAGAGGATGAAATGGTTAGTTAGCATCACTGACTCAATGGACATGAGTTTCAGCAAACTCCAGAACATAGTGAAGGACAGGGAAGCCTGGAGTGCTGCAGTCCGTGGGATCGCAGAGTCGGAGACAACTGAGCGACTGAACAACAATAAACCACTAGGGGGCAAGCCAGGACCGGTTTGCAGCAGCTTTCTAAGCGCTCTTGCCAAGGGTTGGGACCAGCGCAGGGCATCTGGGGGTCCCCAAAGGGAGATCCACAGCTCTGGGCCCCACCTGGCCCCTCTTCCCTCTCTGCCCTGCCCTGTCTGCAGCACTCCTGGGAATCCTGTATGAGGACAAGGAGAGGCAAGACTTCATCTTCACCATCTATCACTGGTGGCAGGCTGTGGCCATTTTCACCGTCTACTTGGGCTCAAGCCTGCCCATGAAGGTGAGGGCCGTCCCTACTCAACCCCTAGACAACAGATACTTTTGAGTGCCAGCCCTGGCCTCACAGACCCTGAAAGGCGTTCTCTGTCCAAGGGCCAGGCCCTGGGCCAAGCCCACTGGTTGGCCCCACACCCATCACTGGCTTATCACTTACTGCTTCATCTCCTGCCAGCCTCAGTTTACCCATGTCTGAAAGGGTTCATAGTTTGCCCTCTCCTTGTGGGCACATCCCAGCTGCCTGGTGGGTTGTTTGGCCACCTGTTCACTAGATGTTGGGCTCTGAGCTGGATGCTGAAGGTCCCTCTCCCTTCTTGACCCTCAAGGGACCTGGCCAACTTTAAAAACAATTAAAAAAAAAATATTTATTTGGCTGCACTGGGTCTTAGTTGCAGCACACAGGATCTTAGTTGGAGCATGTGGGATCTAGTTCCCTGGCCAGGGATTGAACCTGGGCCCCTTGCATTGGGACCACAGAGTCTTAGCCACTGGACTATCAGGGAAGTCCCTGGCCAACTTTTTTTTTTTTAATGACATAGAATAGGAAATAGCAGGGAGTATGCCTGTGAATATGTGTGAATGTACTGCCTTATGATGTAAAATAATTTCTGACTGCCTGTTACAGTCAAACCCTGTAACAAGTATCACTTATGGGCCTCACATAAGGGGCAGAGTAATCTAAGCCCCGTTAAGGTGGCCCAAGCCTCCTTTCACATCTACCCCGGGAAGCGAAAGGATTATCACTACAGTAAGGGAAACTGAGGCCCTGAGAAGTAGGGTGGCCATAAGGGACAGAGCTGGGGTTGGACGGTACCCAGAGCTTGGCTGCCCCCCAGGAGGAGGGAAGGGCAGCCGAGGAGCGAGGAGCTGCCGTGTGCCTATCCGGGCGAGGGGCGGGGCCGGCAGACGCGGGTCCCCTGCATTCTCCCCGTGTTGGACCAGGCTAAGCTGACGGTGCTGCTGGTGACGCTGGTGGCGTCCGCGGCCTCGTACCTGTGGATGGAGCAGAAGCTGCGGCGAGGCGTGGTCCCACGCCAGCCCCGCATCCCGCGGCCCCAGCACAAAGTGCGTGGCTACCGCTACCTGGAGGAGGACAACTCGGACGAGAGCGACGCGGAGGGCGAGCGCGGCGGCTGCGGAGGCGGCGGCCGGGGGGACTGCGCGGAGGAGGAGGCGCCGCCCGCGTGGCCCCGACCCGGCCCGGAACCAGCCGGTCTCTACCGCCGGCCCTGTCCCTACGAACAGGCGCAGGGAGGCGATGGGCCGGAGGAGCAGTGAAGGGCCAAGCGTGATCTCCGGCCTAGGTTTAACGCGTCTCAGGTCGGGGCCCCTCTGATTCCGCGCGCCAGTTTCAGGCAGGACTCTCTGCGCGCCCCGCCTCGGGTTCAGGAACGCCCCTCCCAGAGCCTGGCCACCTGGAGCTTGGGATCCTCCCCGCAGCCTCTTCCAAGGCGGACTGGGTCCTCGAGAGCCCTTCGCCAGGCCCAGGCTTCAAGAGACCGCACAGCGGAAACCCTCCTCCGACCTTACGGGCCGCTCTCCACGACCCCCTCCCGGCCCCAGCCCCAGCTCCCGGCTCCAGGACTGGGCCGATCCATGTGTCACCTGCTTTGCACGTCCTATCCCCACAGTCCGTCAAGATGTACGACGACTTTAGGAAAATGGGCAATAAAGAGATTTCTGTATTGTCCTGATTGGGAAGCGTGTCATGGGTGAGTGGAGATGGCCTGGGGCGTGTGGCTGGGTGACCCAGCCGACTGGGGCCCTGGGGTCGCCTGCCTTGAACTGAGATTGGGGAGGGAGGGTCCCCTAAGCCCCGCTCACCAGGCTGTTCCTGCTCCTGGAGGTACTGCCGCTCCTCACAGCCGCCAGCTTTTGCCAGTTCCTCCCCATCCACTCAGGACAAAGAGGCGCCTGGGGGTCGTCAGTAGGGACCTCAGGGGAGTGTGATGGGGGCAGCCAGCCCCCCGTTGGGCTAGAGGAGGGGATGGAGTCCCGCAGCCCAGGTCCCGCTGCCCCCTCCTCTAGCATCCCCAGCCCTCCTGCTCCACCCCCGTCCTTTCCTTACCCCTTGGGCCACTTCTGCCCACAGCTCCCCAAGGGATTCCTTTTGGGGCCAAGTCCATTTCTGAGCCGTGTGCGGGTCACCCCGTGTCCAGTATGGGCCTGGGGCCTTGATGTCTGAGCCCAGCTAAACTTGGCTGCTGATCTTCCGGGGTGACAGCCTATGCTGTGACGTTCATGAGGGATGCAGACTCTGGTGGGAGGGGCAGACCCCTATCCCCCGAGGTAGCCCACCACTGTGGGGAGAGGGAACTGAGATCCCACTGTGAGGGGAGGCAAGGGGACCGCAGGAGGGTCCTAGAGTCCCCGGCTGCACCCCAGGAGATGCGTGCCAGCAATGCTGGAGCCAGAGCATTCCTCCTCACCCCACACCCACCCCTGGCGGCCTCCCAGGCCCTGGTCCACACCCACCTGAGCATCGGTTTCCTAGCTTCTTCCACCCACTGTGGCCCTCTCTCCTCTGCCTCCCGCAGCTCTCACTTGAGTTTGGTTCCAGGAACATCAGCGAGCCCTGGAGCCAGGCTCTTGACCTCAGACAGGGGGCCAGCCCCTCTGAGCCACTTTCCTCCTCTGTAAACTGTATCTGTGGTGGCACCGAGGTCCCCAGAGTCTGGAGGAGACTCACAAGGGCACAGAGGATATTTTAAATTGTCTAAAATGTGGACACCTCCCCGCTCTGAGCAAATTAACAGGTTCCGTTGGTTCACAATTTCAGCGTTAGACGACACCACAAATCCTTTCATGTCATAGCTTTGAGAAGGTTTCCTGTGGTTTGGGGATTAAAAAATGGACATGACCATGGAACAAGAAATGAGACTGGGCGTGTCCCATCTGATTCCAGGTTGGAGAAGCTGGCCGGTGCACATAGCCAGTTTGTAAGTCACAGTGGTTATTGTTGTCGAGTCATTACATGGTATCCAACTCTTGTGCGACCCCATGGACTGTAATCCACCAGGCTCCTCTGTCCATGGGATTTTGCAGGTAAGAATACTGCAGTGGGTTGCCATTTCTTTCTCCAGGAGATCTTCCCAACCTAGGAATCGAACCCGAGTTTCCTGCACGTGTCTCCTACATTGTAGGTGAATTCTTTACCACTGAGCTACCAGGGAAGCTCAGTGGTTATTAGAGAAGGAAATAAAAACACCATTTTTTTTCTTTCTATTGCTGTGTATTATTCAATATATTTTCTAAGTTATTAGAACATACATACTTATTGATTGGACCTAAATAATTCACAAATAGAACAGCTAGATACTTCTTTTGGCTTAGGAGCACCATGAAAAAATTACTGAGACACTGAGTGTTTCAGGACCAGGGAACGCTTGGGCAGCTCTGTGTTAGCAGAGGGCTGGCACGGAGCTACCTACAGGGAGGCCCTCGTAGGACCCTGGGCGCCCCCTCCTGCCTTGTCCAGAGAACTGAAGCATCTTTGGCCCCAGCCTGGGGTCGGAGATTAAACCTATGCTTCCCTGGTGGCTCAGTGGGTAAAGCGTCTGCCTCCAATGCGGAAGACCTGGGTTCGATCCCTGGGTTGGGAAGATCCCCTGGAGAAGGAAATGGCAACCCACTCCAGTACTCTTGCCTGGAAAATCCCAGGGACTGAGAAGCCTGGTAGGCTGCAGTCCACGGGGTCGCAAAGAGTCGGACACGACTGAGCGACTTTCCCTTTCCCTCCCTTTCTGAGATACTCCAGGCCCTGCTCTGAACCAGCGTAAACTAGTCACCATCTGCTTTCAGCAGATTCGAGGATCCTGCCTTTATGGCGGGCAGCAAGGCCCACACCTCTCCACAGCCTCCCCAACAGGTGACCTCTAGATTCACACAGATGAAGGGGCTGAAAACTGCCTGCCTCATACACAGGCTTTCAATGATGAGCAGCCCCAGACGGGGTCATGCGGGATGACTGGCACTCTGTCCTCCCCACTCCCCAACAGCATCTGGCACGGAAGGCAATGTTCTCTGATGGCAGATGTGCTGACCTCCTTCTGGCAGGGTTCCAGCCAAATTCCAGACAGAGCTGGGCAACCAGATGCTTGAGCCATAAGTAGGGCAAGGCATCATTTGGGAAAGTGTGGGCGTCTGGGTGTGCCAGGCAAGCGAGGGGAGGCGAAGACAATGATTCTACAGCTGGTCACAGTTCCAAGTCATTTCCAGGGATGAGCCCAGGCATGCGGAGCAGCCCCCTGGGAGGGAGCAAGACTTTCAGTGACATGCCTTGCAGCAGGGTAGGCTCCCCATCAGAAGACTCCATACCCCCTCTTACTGCTCCTGGCACATGGACAAGACCCACAGACAGACACACGGGACAGGCCACACCCATGACAAGCAACATACACACACACCCAGAACAAGCAGGGTAACTGTCACGGCAGCAAGCCCCAGCAGGCAGCTCTTACAGGGACGCCTAATCAAGCCATCAGATGTGGATGCTCCATCCCTTGGCAGCTCCAGGTCTGGTTGTAAAGTACAATACTGATGTCTCTGTCGCCTCTGGATAAGGGGACCGGGTGGCCATCTGGACTCCAAAGTGGAAAGTCAGACTCAGCATCATTGTCTTGGCTTCTGTGATTCTGTGTCAATCTGCCCTTGGGCAATGACTCTATAGCATAAGATTCCAACTATCTTCTCAATAGCAGATGAGAGAGCTTGAAAGTCTTCTAGAGTCACCTAGAGATGCTGGATCAGAAACAAACTGGTTTGGGGACGTCCCTGGCAGTCCAGTCATTAAGATACTGTGCTTTCTAGGAGGGAACTAAGATCCCACATGCCATGGCATCCCATATGGCATGGCCAAAAAATAAAATGTGATGAATTCTGCAACTGAGGTAGATCTACATCAGCAGGATACAAAGGTAAAGGTTGCTATTTAGAGGGTATTAGAGTTTTTACTCAGAAAAGTGAAAGTCACTCAGTCATGTCCAATTCTTTGGAACCCCGTGGACTATACAGTCCATGGAATTCTCCAAGCCAGAATACTGGCATAGTCTTTCCCTTCTCCAGGGGATCTTCACAACCAGGGATCGAACCCAGGTCTCCCGCTCTGCGGGCGGATTCTTTACCAGCTGAGCCATCAGAGAAGCCCAAGGATATTGGAGTGGGTAGCCTATCCCTTCTCCAGCAGATCTTCCCAACTCAAGAATCCAACCGGGGTCTCCTGCATTGCAGAGTGTCAATCCAAATGTAAGTCTGCAAATGTGGACATTCTCCCGAGTACCTTGTTCAAGAGATGAGCCTTATTTTTATGAGAAGGCAGGATCTTATGAGAGTTGTTGAAGCTGGACGATTTGGCACGGGCTGAATCCCTTTGTGTTGCATGTTACTGGTCACGAGGCAACACACGTCGCGGTTTTGTTTTTACAGACAGCAAACCCAGCAGCACAGCCCTGGGTCCAGGAGCAGTGTGGCTGCGGCCCCGGCTGGCCAGGGTCCTGGTAGTGCCCGCTTCAGCTGGCTGAGAGGCCCGTGTTGCTCGGGGGGGCCCACGAGGGATGGAACCGCTGCTCTCAGTGAAGCTCTGTCTTGTTTCCTCTCTTATTCCTGTGTTATCGCTCAGTTGTGTTCAACTCTTTGCAACCCCATGGACTGTAGCCCACCAGGCTCCTCTGTCTATGGGATTCTCCATACTGGAGTGAGTTGCCATTTTTTAGGGGACCCCAAAGTGGTAATGACTCTGGGACAAGAATGGCCTCCCAGAGCATCATGGTCCTGGGCAAGGGACCGAGGGTGGGGATGGGAGTGGGGAAGGGTTGAGACTATGCCAGAAGACCCAGGTCTGATTTTACCCTAAAGATGTTATCTTTACTGTAGCAAGGAGGCTTCTGTGGCCCACTTTTCTGACCCAAGGCATAAGTGCAGGGAATTTCCCCAGCGGCCCAGCGGTTAGGATGCCAAGTTTTCACTACTGAGGGCCTGGGTTCAATCCCTGGTCGGGGAAATAAGATTCCACAAGCCATGCGGCACAACCAAAAAAAAAAAAAAATGCCATTTGGACATTTATGTGGAAAGTGTTGTCAATAAAACATCACACCTGGATTCTGGGGACAGCTACACGTGACTGAGGGCCTGTGGGCACAGGTTTCATGCCACAGCTGGGCTGTTCAGGTAACCTGGGGAGCTCAGCTGGAGCTCACGATTTGTTGTTGTTCAGTGGCTCAGCCCTGTCCGACCCTCTGCGACCGCATGGACTGCAGCACGCCAGGCTCCCCTGTCCTTCACAATCTCCCCTAGTTTGCTCATACACGTGTCCGTTGAATCAGTGATGCCGTCCAACCAGAGAGAAGGACTTACTTCAGAAAGACCTGTGGGGTCACCTTTCATCACACGCACTGAACTTCAGCAAGAGTCACAGAATTCCCACAAGGCTTATGAGAAAGTTCGCCAGCTGGGACTGAAAGGACACAGACAATGCAGAAGAAAAGGAGGCCATCAGAACTCCCCCTCCCAGTCGGTCCGATTCTACCGGCAGGAAGCAGACTGAGGACACCACTCAGCTGCAAAGATATGCTCCTTTTTCTGAGAAAGGAGAGGCTCAGACGACCAGGACCCAGCGACCAGAGCCATGAGTCTTGCAGCACTCCTCCCAAACCTTGGAGTCAGACTGAAGAGCTTCCCACGTGTTCCTGGCTGGGTTTCAGAACTGCTCTGGACCAGCCCGGTCCACTGTGCCTCCTGTTTTCTTGCTCTTTGAGCAGGAATGCCTGTGCCAGCTCTCTTGTACTGAGATTACAAGACTACAGCCAGGGCATCGGCCAGATTCCAGGCATCTCAGGGCTCCGATGGGAAAGGACCCGCTTCCAGGCTCCCTCCGCTGGCCGTTGGCTGGCTGTGGTTCCTTGGAGGCTGTTAGGATGAGGGTCTCAGCTCCTCACTGGCTGTTGACGGAGGCTGCCTACAGTTTCTGCCGTGTGGGCCTTTCCATCGGCAGCTGGCGTCATCAGAGTAAACAAGAGAAGAAGCAGAAAGAGCGTGAGTGGGTGGAATAATAACCTTTACTTTTATGGAAGTGAAATTCAAATAACACAAAACTCACCATGTTAAAGTTCAGTGGCATTTCCTGCACTTGGCATATTATATAATCAACACCTCTGTATAGTTTCAAAACTTTTTCATCACCACAAGATGAATATCCTGTACCCACAAAGCAATCATTCCCGGTTTTTCCTGCCCCCAGACCTTGGCAGCCCCCAATCTGCTTCCTGCCTCTATGGATTTGCCTCTTCTAGACATTTCATGTAAAACAAATCATTCAACATGTTCCCTTTGATGTAGGTTTTTTTTTTTCCACTTAACCTAATGTTTTCAAGTTTCATCCATATTGTAGCACATGTATAAAGACTTCATTTTTTAAAAAATAGACTATTTTTTAGAGTTGTTTTAGGCTCACATTCCTTTCTAAGGTGGAATAATATTCCATTGTATGGATACATCCTATCGGTTTATCCATTCATCCACTGATGGACATTTGAGTTGTCTCCACATTTTGGCTGTTGTAACTAATGCTTCCATGAACATTCATGAACAAATATTTGTTTGAACACCTGTTTTCAATTTGGGGAAGTATCCACCTAGGAGTGGAATTTCTTGGTCACCTGGTGCCTATGCTAAACTTTTTGAGTAACTGCCAAACTCATTTCCAAAGCAGAGGCATCATCTGACAGTCTCACCAGCAGTGTACGGAAATTCTAATGCCTACACACTCTTACCAAGACTTGTTATTTTCTGTTTTTATGGGTTTTTGTAGTTGTCATTTCGTTATAGCTACCCTAGTGGGTATGAAGTGGTACATTATTGTGGTTTTGATTTGAAATTCCATAACGGTCAATGAGACTGGATATCTTTCATGTGCTTTTTGATCATTTTTATATCTTATTTGGAGATAGGTACTTTGCTCATATTTAAATTGGATTTTTTGCTTCTTGTTGCTGAGTTGTGAGACTTCTTTATATATTCTAGATACATAACCCTTACCAGATTATATTGCAAATATCTTCTCACATTCTGTAGGTTGTCTTTTTACTTTCTTAATAATGTCTTTTGATGCACAAAAATTTTAGATTTTTGTAAATCCCAATTTATCTATTTGCTCTTTTGTTGTTCATGTTTTTGGTATCATATTTAAGAATTCATTGTGAAATACACGGATATGAAGATTCACTCCTATGTTTTCTAAGTTTTATTTGTTTTGGCTCCTATACTAGGTTGTCGATACATAATGAGTTAATTTTTGAATATGGGGTGAAGTAGGTATTCAACTTCTTTGGCATGTGGTTAGCCTGGTGTCCCAACACTATTTGTTGAAGAGACTATTCTTTCCATAGCTTCCCTATTGGCTCAGTTGATAAAGAATCTGCCTGCAATGCAGGAGACCCCGGCTTGATCCTGGGATGGGAAAGATTCCCTGGAAGAGGGAATGGCAAGCCACTCCAGTACTCTTGCCTTCTTTCTTTCCATACTGGATGATCTTGGCATCCTTGTTGGAAATCAACTGGTCATTGATATTTGGGTTTGTTTCTAGACTCTCAATGCTAAGTTATTGGTCTATCTGTCAGTCCTTAAGCAATAATCAAAATATCTTTGATTATTATAGTTTGTAATAAGTTCACACATCAGGAAATGTAAATCCTCTAACTTTGGTTTTCTTTCTACATACATTTTTGGCTATTTAAAAAAATGAGGACTGGAATTACAATTACATATGAAGATGGGCTTTTCCATTTCTACAAAACATTAGAGTTTCAATAGAGATTACATTGCATCATAGATCACTTTGAGGAGCACTGCCATATTAAACATTATTCAGTTTTTCATCTCTCAGGCCTTCACTTCCAAGGTAACGAAGAAAAAAGAAGGAACAATAGTCATGCCAAAAAGGGCTGTGGCCACGTGCAGCCCATGGTGCCAGCTGTGCCCAGTGTGTGCTCAAGGACAAGGCCACTAAGAAGTTCATCATGCCAAACGTAACAGAGGCTGCGGCCATCAAGGACATTTCTGAAACGAATGTCTTCAATACCTATGTGCCTCCCAAGCTGGATGTGAAACTACAATACTGTGTGAGTTGTACCATTCATAGCAAGGTAGTT
Organism: Cephalophus harveyi; assembly: GCA_006410635.1. Taxonomy (NCBI): domain Eukaryota; kingdom Metazoa; phylum Chordata; class Mammalia; order Artiodactyla; family Bovidae; genus Cephalophus; species Cephalophus harveyi. The sequence continues at coordinate 535,928 of SJYT01042112.1, forward strand.
AGGAGGCATTCTCACGAAGCCTGGAAGGGCTGAACACCCCCACCCCAATTTAGAACCGGGGGTGCCGCCCCATGACCTTTGCCAAAGATCAAGTGGGGAGCTAAGTCCTTAATGACCAAAGAAAAACTACCCTCTGGAAAAAAGTAAACTGAAAATTATATTTTTAAAAATATTAAGTTTTCCAATCCATGAACGTGGGATATCTTTCCACTTATTTATATAGTCTTTAATTTCTTTCTGCAGTGTTTTGCAGTTCAGTGTAAAAAAATTTCCCCTTCCTTCGTTAAATTTATTCCTAAGTATTTATTCTTTTGGATGATGTTGTAAATAGAGTTGTTTTTTAAATTTCCTTCTCAGATTGTTCACTGCTAGTGTATAGAAACACAGCTGATTTTTGAGTGTTGATTTTATATCCTGTAACTTTGCCAAATGTGTTTATTAGCTCTAGTAGTATGTGTGTGTGTTTCTTTTTTTTTTTTTTAACCACACCACGTGGGCTGTGGGATTTTAGTTCCCTGACCAGGGATCAAACCCAGGCTCTTGGCAGTGAGAGAGTGGAGCCCTAATCACTGGATCACCAGGGAATTCACCTTCTTTGGAATTTGTTTATATATAGAATCATATCATCAGCAAATACAAATTGTATTACTTTTTAAAAAATATTTATTTAGGCTGCACTAGGTCTTCATTGCTGTGAGAAGGCTTTCTTCAGCTGTGGCAAGCGGGGGCTACTGTTTGTTGCGGTGCTAGGGCTTATTATTGCGATGGCCTCTCGTGTTGCAGAGCATGGCTCTAGCATACTCTAGGCTTCAGTAGTTGTGGCTTGTGGGTTTAGCTGTTCCACAGCATGTGGGATCTTCCCAGACCGGGGATCGAACCAGTGTCCCCTGCATTGCAGGCAGATTCTTTACTGTCTGAGCCACTAGCTCTATGTAATGTTCAATGACAGTAGAACACGCCGCTGCTCACAAAGTTATAAACACATGGCAAATGTTAAGATCTGATGAAGCTGGGTGGTGTGTGTGTGTGAATGATCGTGTATTATCCTGTGTATTTTCTGTATGCTAGAAATATTACATAAGGTATAAAGAAAAAAAGAAGACCGTTTGCACCCCAGATGCTAGAGTTCTCCATACCCTGAAGTTTAGCATGGTTAAGAAGAGCTTGAGCTCTCAAGACCACGCATTTCTCTGGGTCAAGTTTCTCAAACAGCTTCTGCAAACTACAATTCAAGCCCGTCCTGGGACCATAGCCCCCAGCTGTCCCTTCGGCCAGTGATGTGAAGGGCAGGCAGGCGCCACTGGCCCCCCTCTGCTCCTGGCCACATCTCACCTGGCTGGGCCCTTGAAGCTGGAGAGGACACACAGACTTCTGTCCTTCCGCCACCCCTCAGGCCTCTCACTGCCTGCAGTGCTTTGAAGTTTCTGGAAACATCCAACCCGCTCCCATAATGCCTTCCCGCGACCTCATGAGATGCGTGTTGGCTGCTTTCTCCCCATTCTATGGATGGGGAGACTGAGACTCTGGGCTGCTGGGATCCAGCCCCGGTGGATCCAGGGTAATTCAAAGCGGGGATGGTGTGGCGAGGAAAAACTTATTTATTTAGAAATATAAAGAGAGATTAGGAAGAAATAGTACAGTAGGAAAATCAGTGGAGAAAAGAGGCTGAAAAACTTGATTTACGTGGAAAGCCAATAAAGTTCCAGACAAGGAACTTTCACCATCTACGTTGGGCCACTGGCACCCACTTGAATATTGAAGGGTGCCCCGCCTTAGGCTCCCTTTCGCGTGGATCTTAAAAGCCAGGGCAAGTAAGTAGACTCGTCGAGCCTCCGCATTCCAGATGGGAATTCAGCCTGAAAATAGAGTAAAGAAGACACGGGGGGAACCAGTCCAGTGACTTGCCCCTCCTCTATTGTCCGGCAGGCTTTTTATACTTTTTGGTTGTACATAGAGATCAATGGATAATACAAAATTATGCAGCGTCAGCAGCCCTGACTCTTATTGAGACCAGGCTTTCTCTCTGCATACATAGTTGTATACATAAGTCTTAGGTGATTTATATCATCTTATGGCCAGAAGGCCAATTAACATTTTACAGCCCTTTTCTGATAAGGGTTTGTCAACCAAAAGACTTGTCTTAAAAGTGTTGTTCTTCCCAAAGTCTGGGGCCACTCTCAGAAAGCACTAAATAAAGTTACATTCTTACATAGCAAGGATACAACAATTTATAACAAGGAAAAAGGAGTACAGTGATTTATAACAAAGAGAAAAGTAATTAACTCAAAAGTCTAGTGTTGCTAACATCAAAACTACTATATTCCTTTTCCTATATCCCAATTACATTGATTAATATCCTCCAGATGCCTAAAAGATAAAGAATATGGAGGCCTGGCAGCAGTCATTGCCTCAACAGTGAAACCCATCACCAATATAATTTTTAGCTCTTTAGAAAAGGCTCTGTATCTTTAAGATGCTTTAAGCTTTGTGCCTCTCATGGTTGGGAGGCTATAAACAATTCACAGGTTGTAAAAAGTCCAGGCAGACTGGTTAGATAAGTTAGAAAGCCATCAAAGGGGTTTAAACCAAGACCTTCTTTTTATATGCAGGAGACTGTTAACTGAAGCCCTGAGTTAACTTTTTCCAGAGAATGTCAGAAGAGTGGAAAGCACAGTACAATAAAACAGGCAGACTCTGGTTTTTGGGGGTAGATGTTCAGGAAAACCCAGGGGAACCCCTGAAGCCAGATCACACCTTTGCGTTTTGTCGGGCTTCCTTCCTCATGACCTTTGCCATGGGCGGGATTCCTCACGCTGGCTCCTGGCACTGGGCATTCTGGACAGGGTTGGTTCCCAGCAGGGGAGCTTCCCTGCGGAAAAGCCAGAAGGGAGGCTGCCAGGGGCCCAGGATCTGTCACAAAACTTACTGGGTAGCTTTTCCTAGGAATGACCAGGGAACCATCATTTGTTCCCTCCAGGGAACCCAGTGCCACTTTTGAAATCTATCTGAAATTCGAGATCATTTGGAAGCTGATAAAGATGCTGATGTCAGAGCCCATCCCACACCTGCTGAGGCAGAAGCCCAGAGCAGGGCCCTGGCATCTTCAGGTCCCCAGGGCAAGTTTAAGGGTCCCCAGATTAACCTGTTGAGTCCCACTGAGGAAGCCAGGGTCCTGGAGTCCTGGGCACTGCTGTTTCTTTTCTCCCCAAGAAAGATCCTTTTCACAGGGCACCCAGCCACTTGGCCCTCTCCCCTTCCTGCCTAAGGGCTTCCTAGTGACTCAGTGGCAAAGAAGCCTGCCTGCCAACGCAGCAGATGTGAGTTCAGTCTCAGGGTCAAGAAGATCCCCTGGAGGAGGGCATGGCAACCCACTCCAGTATTCTCGCCTGGAGAATCCCATGGACAGAGGAGCCTGGCGAGCTACAGTCCATGGGGGTCACAAAGAGCTGGACGCGACTGAGCACGCATGCACACAGATATGAGTTTGGGGAGACACCACTCAGACAGAAGCCTGGGAGCTCTCACTGGAAGATCATGGCCCAGAGGCGGCTGCTCTGTCCTGAGGTTTGTCACATCCAGTCCCTCCTTCCTCTCCCCTAGCTGGTAGTCACTTCCTGGAAAACACAAGAACTACAACGCCGCCCCAAACTCTGCAAGACCCCACCCCTATCCACATGGGTCACTCCCGTGACATCCTCATCAGGGGGATCATTCCTGTAAGCACCCAGTGTGACCCCAGACGTTCCCCTCTCTACCCCACCCCACCCTTCAACCATCACCGATTCTTTGCTTCCCTGGAGCAGCAGAATTTCTTTTAAGCCTTTCTTCCCTCTGAGGACTATTTATTTACATTCTTTGACCATTTTTTATTAATATTTTCTTTGCCATGCCACACAGCATGCAGGAATCTTAGTTCCCCAGCCAGGGATCGAACCTGCCCCCTGCTTGCACTGGAAGCACGGATCTTAACCCCTGCACCACCAGGGAAGTCACAGAACTGTTTGCAAGAATCATCTAGTGGGGTGGCTCTGAACTAGGGACAATGTCATTCCCCTAGGGACACTTGGCAGAGTCTGGCGACATCCTGGTTTGTCGTAACTGCGGAAGTGTAGAGCTGGGGAAGGCCAGCAGTTGCAAAAGCTGAGACCTGGAAGGGGAGGACCCCCTCTGGAGCCCCACCAGCACATGGGTTTCAGACTTCTGTCCTCCAGAACTGGGAGCTTGCAATCCCGCTGTCTCCAGCCACCGCCGTTGTGGTGGGTCGTTAGCGCAGCCCCAGGAAACTGATCCGAAGCATTTGCAGAGCATCTCGCCGTTAAGGCCTGGCAGCAGTCATTGCCTCAACAGTGAAACCCATCACCAATATAATTTTTAGCTCTTTAGAAAAGGCTCTGTATCTTTAAGATGCTTTAAGCTTTGTGCCTCTCATGGTTGGGAGGCTATAAACAATTCACAGGTTGTAAAAAGTCCAGGCAGACTGGTTAGATAAGTTAGAAAGCCATCAAAGGGGTTTAAACCAAGACCTTCTTTTTATATGCAGGAGACTGTTAACTGAAGCCCTGAGTTAACTTTTTCCAGAGAATGTCAGAAGAGTGGAAAGCACAGTACAATAAAACAGGCAGACTCTGGTTTTTGGGGGTAGATGTTCAGGAAAACCCAGGGGAACCCCTGAAGCCAGATCACACCTTTGCGTTTTGTCGGGCTTCCTTCCTCATGACCTTTGCCATGGGCGGGATTCCTCACGCTGGCTCCTGGCACTGGGCATTCTGGACAGGGTTGGTTCCCAGCAGGGGAGCTTCCCTGCGGAAAAGCCAGAAGGGAGGCTGCCAGGGGCCCAGGATCTGTCACAAAACTTACTGGGTAGCTTTTCCTAGGAATGACCAGGGAACCATCATTTGTTCCCTCCAGGGAACCCAGTGCCACTTTTGAAATCTATCTGAAATTCGAGATCATTTGGAAGCTGATAAAGATGCTGATGTCAGAGCCCATCCCACACCTGCTGAGGCAGAAGCCCAGAGCAGGGCCCTGGCATCTTCAGGTCCCCAGGGCAAGTTTAAGGGTCCCCAGATTAACCTGTTGAGTCCCACTGAGGAAGCCAGGGTCCTGGAGTCCTGGGCACTGCTGTTTCTTTTCTCCCCAAGAAAGATCCTTTTCACAGGGCACCCAGCCACTTGGCCCTCTCCCCTTCCTGCCTAAGGGCTTCCTAGTGACTCAGTGGCAAAGAAGCCTGCCTGCCAACGCAGCAGATGTGAGTTCAGTCTCAGGGTCAAGAAGATCCCCTGGAGGAGGGCATGGCAACCCACTCCAGTATTCTCGCCTGGAGAATCCCATGGACAGAGGAGCCTGGCGAGCTACAGTCCATGGGGGTCACAAAGAGCTGGACGCGACTGAGCACGCATGCACACAGATATGAGTTTGGGGAGACACCACTCAGACAGAAGCCTGGGAGCTCTCACTGGAAGATCATGGCCCAGAGGCGGCTGCTCTGTCCTGAGGTTTGTCACATCCAGTCCCTCCTTCCTCTCCCCTAGCTGGTAGTCACTTCCTGGAAAACACAGGAACTACAACGCCGCCCCAAACTCTGCAAGACCCCACCCCTATCCACATGGGTCACTCCCGTGACATCCTCATCAGGGGGATCATTCCTGTAAGCACCCAGTGTGACCCCAGACGTTCCCCTCTCTACCCCACCCCACCCTTCAACCATCACCGATTCTTTGCTTCCCTGGAGCAGCAGAATTTCTTTTAAGCCTTTCTTCCCTCTGAGGACTATTTATTTACATTCTTTGACCATTTTTTATTAATATTTTCTTTGCCATGCCACACAGCATGCAGGAATCTTAGTTCCCCAGCCAGGGATCGAACCTGCCCCCTGCTTGCACTGGAAGCACGGATCTTAACCCCTGCACCACCAGGGAAGTCACAGAACTGTTTGCAAGAATCATCTAGTGGGGTGGCTCTGAACTAGGGACAATGTCATTCCCCTAGGGACACTTGGCAGAGTCTGGCGACATCCTGGTTTGTCGTAACTGCAGAAGTGTAGAGCTGGGGAAGGCCAGCAGTTGCAAAAGCTGAGACCTGGAAGGGGAGGACCCCCTCTGGAGCCCCACCAGCACATGGGTTTCAGACTTCTGTCCTCCAGAACTGGGAGCTTGCAATCCCGCTGTCTCCAGCCACCGCCGTTGTGGTGGGTCGTTAGCGCAGCCCCAGGAAACTGATCCGAAGCATTTGCAGAGCATCTCGCCGTTATTGCACTTGGCATTTCACAGTTGCTGTGGAGGCCGAACATACTTTCACTTGCTGTGGGCTATGCAGCCTTCTTGTTGGTTCAGTTCAATGTGGTTTAGTTCATTTGATTTTTTGTTTGCTTGTTTTTGGCCCTGTGGCTTGTGGGAACTTAGTTGCCCAACCAGGGATTGAACCCACGCCCTTGGCCGTGAAAGCATGGAGTCCTAGCCACCAACCATCAGGGAATTCCTTGGTTTGTCTCGCTTTAACAGCTTTGAGGTACAATCGGTGAACTGCACAATCCGGTGGTTCCCAGGAGGCAGGCTGTACCCCATCCCACCATATCCCACCCCCCGGCTCTTCAACTCTTCTTGCCAGCACTGACTTCCCTTCTGGTGTCTTGTGTGGCTCCCACTGGCCTGGCTCCCATCACAGCCAAGGAGCACCTCACATGCCTGCCCAGGGGGCAAGTTGGTTCTCAGGCTGCGCCTGGATCTGCTCTCCACAGCCCTCGGCCATGGAGTGATCTTCATCTCTTGGGACAGGCTTGGGAGTGAAGGGCAGACAGGGGCAAATCACACATGACGGATTAGCAAGTGGGGCCTGAGCGCATCTTCTGCTTCCTAGAACCTAGCAGGTGCTCTAGAAAGACTGGGGGGAAAGTTAGTAGCCAATGCTTACGAGCACTGATTCGTCAGGAGCTGCGGTATCTATATCTATTCTTTCTCTTATCGTGCTGCTACTGCTAAGTCACTTCAGTCGTGTCCGACTCTGTGTGACCCCATAAACGGCAGCCCACCAGGCTTCCCCGTCCCTGGGATTCTCCAGGCAAGAACACTGGAGTGGGTTGCCATTTCCTTCTCCAATGCAAGAAAGGGAAAAGTGAAAGGGAAGTCGCTCAGTCGTGTCCGACTCTTAGCGACCGCATGGACTGCAGCCCACCAGGCTCCTCTGTCCATAGGTATCGTGAGATCCTCTAATTGCAGTTGCTGCCTCGGGGAGGCTCAGGGAGGTTAAGCAACCTGCCTGTGCTGTGCTTAGTTACTCAGTCGTGTCTTTCTGACCCCATGGACTGTAGCCCACCAGGCTCCTCTGTCCATGGGATTCTCCAGGCAAGAATACTGGAGTGGGTTGCCATGCCCTTCTCCAGGGGATCTTTCCCACCCAGGGATCAAACACAGGTCTCCCGCATCGTAGGGGGAATCCTTCCCATGTGAACCACCAGGGAAGCCCAAGTAACTTGCCGAGGGTCACACAGTAAATAGGAGAATAAGGGGAAAAAGGAACAAGATGTGACACCCTGTGGCCACAGGGGCCCCTGGCCCATCCACTCTCTCTCTGCAGCTGCCAGGGCTCCTTCCTCTGCCCTGAGGATGCCAGTCGGGCACATGAGGAGAGCGCAAATGAAGGAGCCTGCGGGGTGGGAATGAAGGCATAGACACGAGGGTCTGGTGGGGACCTGAGTGGCTGGAAGAGCTCTGCTGGCTGAGGGCGTCCTGGAGGAGGCTGCCAGGGTCCCACTGAAAAAGTATTGATGCTTTGAAACTGTGGTGCTGGAGAAGACTCTTGAGAGTCCCTTAGACTGCAAAGAGATCAAACCAGTCAATCCTAAAGGAAGTCAACCCTGAATATTCACTGGAAGGACTGATGCTGAAGCTCCAATATCTTGGCCACCTGATGCAAAGAGCCAACTCAGTGGAAAAGACCCTGATGCTGGGAGAGATTGAGGTCAGGAGGAGAAGGGGACGACAGAGGATGAGATGGTTGGGTGGCATCACCAACTCAATGGACGTGAGTTTGAGCAAACTCCAGGAGATGGTGGAAGACAGAGAAGCCTGAGGGGTTGCAGCCCATGGGGCCGCAAAGAGTTGGACTCTTAGCGACTTAGCAACTGAACAACTACTTTATCTTTCTCCTTATCAGGTAACTTTCTGCCTGTCCTTCCCAGCAACCACAGCATCACCTGGAGTCACCCGGAGTTGCCAGACCTGTTCCGGGGGCCAGCTGTGCCAGGTGAGGCAGCCGAAGGAAATGCTGACGTGTGAATCAGTAGGAGGCCAGACCAGCTGGAGCTTCGGTTTGGTGATCTGTCACCCGGGTGCCTCTCCACCACCAGACGTGGGCACAGGGCGTCCGATTGGGGGGCTGCACAGGCAGCTGGCAGAGGCGAGGTGAGAGCGCGCATCTGGAGGCAGAATGTCAGGCGTAAAGCACCCAGGCTTGGCAAAGGATCCAGGGTCGGAGTCCACACCAGGGTACGTGGGGTCGGGGGTTGGGGGGAGGGGTGGGCCAGCAGCACAGGGTGGGGGAGTGGGGAAGAGAAATGGGATCCCGACCCCGTGGGGCCTCCAGGGCTGGGGGTCCGTGGGCCTGGGGCCTGGCTCGGCACAGGGAGGTGGTGCTGCCCTGCCCCCTGCTCCCCGCTCCCACTTCCAACCCCTGTGATGCCTGGGAACACTCTCGGAAAACCTGCAGCCCCCATGGGCTGGCCTGGCCCGGGGCAAGGGTGGAGGCTCCCCAGGCTCGGGGAAGAGGCCCTAACCCTAAACCCCTACCCAGCCGTCCGCCTCCTCATTTGATTGGGCAATGGTAGGGGTGGGCCTGAGGATATGGTCCCTGGGCTTTGATTCATTCTGGCCACATTCAGCCCTAGAGAGGCTCTAGAGAGCCACCGACAAAGCCAGAGCAGCGCCAACACGACCAGGCACCACCGGAACTCCAGCAGGGAAAGCTGGGTGGAGCGGGTGACGCTGGTGCCTCTGGGGCAGCCCTGGAACTTGAAGGTCTAAGGGTGCTCCTGGCCACCATGGACCGAGGGTGGGCGGGGCCTGTGGCCAGAGGCAGCCCCGCAGTCCCAGCTGCTCCGGGACGCGCTCAGGATGAAATGGCCCTGGTGCATCTTGACGCTGAGCCTGGGCCTGGGCGGGACTTCCTGATCTCCCTCTGCCCCTCTGCCATCTGGGGCGGGGGCGGGGGTTTAGGTGGGACCACCCCGGGCCTGGCTGTGGGAGGGCATAACTTGGGTCCCCTTCCAGCCCAAGAAAGGGCCAGGATACCTGCCCTGCCAACCACAGGTGGGAGCAAGCAGGTCCTGGGTGCCCCCTAAGAGCTGAGCTCCCGCTGCCCACCTGCCGAGGGGCCTCACCCACATGGCCAGCCTTCCCCCTCCCACCCAGCAGGACTTCCATGTCCCTGGTGTTCCCAGGCCAGGCCTGTGCTGTGCACGCCCACGGAGAAGTCTGTCCCCACTCCCCAGCTGAGGCGACTGAGGCTGAGAGAGGCGGAGGGGGCGGACGCTGAAACCTGTCTCACTCCTCGGTCAGTGCTCTGAGGCAGAGGTCCCTGGCTCAGGCCTGTGAGAGGCTGCTGGACCCTGAGGGTAGATGGCTCACATCGCACACAGAAAAAGAGAGACAAAGACAGACACAGAGAGACACACAGACATGGACAGAGAGACACTCAGAGAGACCTGGAGGCACAGGCGATGGTATGGTTTTGGGTCCCTGGTTGGGGTGTTCAGAGCCCTTTCTTGCTCAAAGTCCAGGTATTTCCCCCCAGAGGCCCTCCTGGGCTCCTTCTTCCCACCCCCATACCTCATCCCCTCCCCTCCCAGCCCCGCCGGGGTTCTCTTGGGTGTCAGACCAAGGCCAGATGGGCTCAAGGCTTCAGGCTGTCAGCTGCGCCTTCCCACGGGTGCCCCGCCCACCCCATTGCTCCTTGTTCCAGGACCACCTCCCCAGGGCACAGGAAGCCGTCCCATGCTCCGGGGCCCTGCGGCACACGCCAACCTCAGTTTCCCCATCTGCCACTGCAAAGTTCTGTGGTCTCTGAGGCAAAGAACCCCTCGAGGCCCCGTGGGGGCTGTCTCTTATACACATCTCCCCATGAGGGGGGAGGGCAGGGGTGGGGGCTGGAGCCAGCTCCATCCCCAGCTCAGTCCTGTGGTCCAGCAGACTCTTCCCTGGGCTGCCAGCTGCTCTACGTCAACTCAGTAAATCTGTAAGGCAGGTCTGACTGCTGTCCCTTGTCACAGATGGGGAAAGTGAGGCACGTGGGAGTTAAGTCACTTGCCCAAGGTCCCACAGCCAGATAGCGGCAGAGCCCAGGACCCATGCTCCCCACTGCAGTTCCCAGGGGCTGGCTGTGCTCACCCTGGAGACTGTCTCCGTGTCCACCCTGAGGACTCTTGGGGACCTCCAGCACTAGATCCGCTCCCTTCCCCCCCTGCCCAGGCCTAAGCCCCGAATCCCACCTCTACCACAGACAGCCTTTCAATCGGACATTTCGGAGCTCATCCTCTGCCAGAATGAGGTCGACTTGGCTCTCAGGAAGCTGCACACCTGGATGAAGGACGAGCCAACGGCCAAGAACCTGGTGAGACCTCTGGCCAGGCGGGACAACTTCAGGGCAGCCCAGCCGAGGCCCTGGGCAAGTCACTGACTTTCTCGGGACCACGGTCTCCTTGAGGGGACTCCACTGCACAGGCAGGTCGAGGGCTATGAGGGGTGGGCTTTGGGGTGATCCTTAGTGAGGCCTCACTCTCCATTCCACACCCCAGATCACGCAACTGGACTCGGCCTTCATCCGGAAGGAGCCCTACGGCCTGGTGCTCATCCTATCTCCCTGGAACTACCCCCTGAACCTGAGCCTGGTGCCCCTGGTGGGTGCCCTCGCTGCAGGTGAGAGGACGCCTCCACCCTCACGCACTCACGCCCCCTGCCTGTCCTCCCAGCTGCCACCAGAGCCAGGAAGGAGGGGGAGCTGGCACTAGGTGGCTGAGAAGGGCTGGTGCCTGTCTGGCCACCATCCCTGGGGCTGTGTGGCCTCGGGGCCAATAAGGCCCCTCTCTCAGCAGCACTAGGCGTGAGGATCAAATGGAGATGGGCGTGGCTACAATGGCCCCGCCCTCTCCCTGCCCCGCCCCGCCCCACAGGTAACTGTGTGGTGCTGAAACCCTCGGAGATCAGCAAGAGCACTGAGAAGGTCCTGGCCGAGGTGCTGCCCCGATACCTGGACCAGGTGAGGGTGAGCCTGTGTCCCACACCCCCGCTCCCACCAGTGGGAGATCCTGCGGGGTCCCCTGAGCCGTGCATCCCTCCCCGCCCCCTTGCAGAGCTGCTTTGCCGTGGTGCTGGGCGGGCCCGAGGAGACGGGGCAGCTGCTGGAGCACAAGTTCGACTACATCTTCTTCACGGGTGAGGGTGGCCCCGGCTGGTGTCCTGGGGAAAGAGGGATGCTGGAGAAGAGGCTGGAGAAGGAGGGGAGGGAGGAGGCGATGGCCAGCGGTGTGGAGCATCCTGATGGCAATAATCTGGGGCAGGTGGGCCTGGCAGGGTGGGGTCCTGGGGCTGCAGGGCAGGGGCAGATCCCAGTGGGTGAGCCAGGATGGGGCCAGGAAGGTGGTGCCTGAACCATCCGGCCAAGGGCAGCTGAGTCAAATCCCATGTTCCCAGGGAGCCCTCGAGTTGGAAAGATTGTCATGGCTGCCGCCACCAAGCACCTGACACCCGTCACGCTGGAACTGGGAGGCAAGAACCCCTGCTACGTGGACGACAACTGCGACCCCCAGACTGTGGCCAACCGGGTGGCCTTCTTCCGCTATTACAACATAGGCCAGACCTGCGTGGCCCCCGACTATGTCCTGTGCAGCCATGAGATGCAGGCGCGGCTGGTGCCCGCCCTGCAGAGCGCCATCACCCGTTTCTATGGCGACAATCCCCAGAGCTCCCCAAACCTGGGCCGCATCATCAACCAGAAGCATTTCCAGCGGCTCCAGGGCCTGCTGAGCTGTGGCCGCGTGGTCATCGGCGGCCAGAGTGACGAAAGCGATCTCTACATCGGTGAGCCCCGCCCTCCCTGCCATTGTGTCCCACCCCCACCCCAGCGAAAGCCCCTCCACACTGGGGGCCACAGCTGGGCCCCGAGTCTGGGCTCTGAGGCTCCCCCGACCCCACCGCTACAGCCCAGCCTGGTGCCACGACTCCGTGACACTGGTGTTTCCTGTTACTGGGCTCTGATCCCGCGACCCCACGACTCCACACTCTGGTTAAAGTTCTCCAAGCTCAGTTCAGTTCAGTCGCTCAGTTGTGACCCACTCTTTGCGACCCCATGGACTGCAGCATGCCAAACCTCCCTGTCCATCACCAACTCCCAGAGCTTGCTCAAACTCATGTCCATCGAGTCGGTGATGTCATCCAACCATTTCATCCTCTGTCGTCCCCACATCAGGGTGTTTTCCAGTGAGTCAGTTCTTCGCATCAGGTGGCCATAGAATTGGAGTTTCAGCTTCAGCATCAGTCCTTCCAATGAATATTCAGGACTGATTTCCTTTAGGATTATTTAGGTCTCCAAGCTCAGACCCCAGAGTTCTAGGCTCAGCTTCCCAACTTCAGCCCCACGATCCGCTGCTCTACGGGCCACACGACCCCAGGTGCTACGCGCCCACGATTCCGGTTCTCAGCTCCCAAAGCCCGTCCTGAGCATCTGCTCTGCTGTGAACAAAGAACCCTGGTCTCCTGGGCCAAACGACTCAGAGCGTCTAACAGTCTGGGACCTGGGGCCCCAGACTCTGGGGTCTAAGATCGGGTCACCCTCTGACTGTGAGACCAAGGCTGAGTGGTTCTCTGGGCCCACGGGCCCCGGTCAGGCTGGGGAGCCCCTCGTGGTCACTTCCCGGGGGCTGCGGGGAGAGGACTGTTCCTGGGACATCCGGGTCTCTGGGCCCTGACAGCCCGAGGGCCCGCCCACCAGAGGCCCCGCCCACCTAGGCCCCGCCCGCCCGAGGGCCCCGCCCCTGGGCTGAGCCGGCCCCTGTCTCTGGCAGCCCCCACGGTGCTGGTGGATGTGCAGGAGACAGATCCGGTGATGCAGGAGGAGATCTTCGGGCCCATCCTGCCCATCGTGAACGTGAGGAGCCTGGACCAGGCCATCGACTTCATCAACCGTCGGGAGAAGCCCCTGGCCCTGTACGCCTTCTCCAACAGCAGCCAGGTGGGGCTGGACGCAGGTGGGGGCAACAGAGGGGCCCAAAGGGGTAAGACTAGTCACCTCCCTTTGCCCAGCCCACTTACAAGGGTCAGGGAGCAGACAACTCCAGGGTGACTATTCAGTTCAATTCAGTTGCTCAGTCGTGTCCGACTCTTTGCGACCCCATGAATCGCAGCACGCCAGGCCTCCCTCTCCATCACCAACTCCCGGAGTTCACTCAGACTTGCATCCACCGAGTCAGTGATGCCATCCAGCCATCTCATCCTCTGTCATCCCCCTCTCCTCCTGCCCTCAATCCCTCCCAGCATTAGAGTCTTCTCCAATGAGTCAACTCTTCGCATGAGGTGGTCAAAGTACTGGAGTTTCAGCTTTAGCATCATTCCTTCCAAAGAAATCCCAGGGCTGATCTCCTTTAGAATGGACTGGCTGGAGCTCCTTGCAGTCCAAGGGATTCTCAAGAGTCTTCTCCAACACCACAGTTCAAAAGCATCAATTCTTCGGCGCTCAGCCTTCTTCACAGTCCAACTCTCACATCCATAGATGACCACTGGAAAATAATCCAGGCCACTGGACAACAGCTCCCTGAATATAGGTGTCCCGCTGAGACAGGGGTGGGGTTGGCGGGGGCAGCACCAAGAACCTACCAACGGGTGGGCAGCCAGCTGCCTGCCCTGGCCGGGGCAGCCTCCACCCAGACAAGGAGGTGCCCTTTCTATCTGCCCTGCCCCCCAAACACGCTTCTTTTCCTAAATTGTGCAAAAGTTCTGTATGGGTGTGCAGAGCCCCTGCAGGGGGATTGGGCAGAGCAAAGGTGGGGCCCTGCAGGCGGAGCCAGGCTGGCTGCCTGTCTGCTGTGGCTGCTAACCCTCACAGGCGCGTCTCAGGGCTGCGGGCTCCTCTTTGTGAACTCAGAGGGGCGACACTCACATAGCAGAGGATGGAGACCGGGGAGGCGCCTCTGCTCACTGTGGATAAGGAGCCTACGCTCCACCCCTGACCCCGGCCTCCTCCTCCCACCAGGTAATGAACCAGATGCTGGACAGGACCAGCAGCGGCAACTTTGTAGGGAATGAAGGCTTCACCAACCTGACTCTTACCTCCCTGCCATTCGGGGGAGTCGGTGAGCCCCGCCCTCCTTCACCCTCCAGCCCCAACTCCCAGGGAGGCCCAGGTGGGCGCTCCAGACCCAGGAAGGTTCAGTTTGGCCTTCACTCACGGTTCAACTTTATCCAGACCCCTGGCCTCTCAGGGCCTCGGTTTCCCTCTCTGCAAAATGGCTCATCGCATGGCCTGGCTTTCCCGGGGCTCCTGCTGGGCGGTGGGCTGCTGGTGGTGGTGGTGGTGTGCTCCTCGGCCTGGCCTTAGACCCTCACTTTCATGTCTGTGCAGGCAAAAGTGGGATGGGAAGATACCACGGCAAGTTCTCCTTTGACACCTTCTCCCACCACCGTGCCTGCCTGCTCTCCCACTCGGGCCTGGAGATGCTGAAGAACATCCGCTACCCACCCTATTCTGACTGCAGACAGAAGCTGCTCACCTGGGCCATGCGCAGCCACAGCTGCACCCTTCTGTGAGCACCCTGCCCGCCTCCAAGTCTCCGTCCACGACCCCACTATCCTGCTGCCGCCTGGGTGCTCAGTGGCCCCCCAAAAGCAGGCGTCCTGTCCAGGAACAGAAAGGTCCTGCCCTTGGGGCTTTGTCTGAACAGACGCCCGGCTGGACAGACCTCTGGGCCACCAGTCCAGCCGCTTTCAGGACCAGAGTCCCCTCTGCAGCTTTCTAACAGATTTGTTGACCCTCTGGTTGAACATGTCTGGTGACAGAGAACTCACCCCCTAGGTTGAGCGGTCCTGGTGGTTAGGAAGGCCTCTCTCACATCAGATCTATAATTAGGCTCCCAAAGTACAGAGTGCGGAGAAGGCAATAGCAAGCCACTCCAGTACTCTTGCCTAGAAAATCCCATGGATGGAGGAGCCTGGTAGGCTGCAGTCCATGGGGTCGCTAGAAGTCGGATGCGACTGAGCGACTTCACTTTCACTTTTCGCTTTCACACAATGGAGAAGGAAATGGCAGCCCACTCCAGTGTTCTTGCCTGGAGAATCCCAGGGACAGGGGAGCCTGTTGGGCTCCTGTCTATGGGGTCGCACAGAGTCGGACACGACTGAAGCGACTTAGCAGCAGCAGCAGCAGCAAGTGGTGGTGTGCTCCTCGGCCTGGCCTTAGACCCTCACTTTCATGTCTGTGCAGGCAAAAGTGGGATGGGAAGATACCACGGCAAGTTCTCCTTTGACACCTTCTCCCACCACCGTGCCTGCCTGCTCTCCCACTCGGGCCTGGAGATGCTGAAGAACATCCGCTACCCACCCTATTCTGACTGCAGACAGAAGCTGCTCACCTGGGCCATGCGCAGCCACAGCTGCACCCTTCTGTGAGCACCCTGCCCGCCTCCAAGTCTCCGTCCACGACCCCACTATCCTGCTGCCGCCTGGGTGCTCAGTGGCCCCCCAAAAGCAGGCGTCCTGTCCAGGAACAGAAAGGTCCTGCCCTTGGGGCTTTGTCTGAACAGACGCCCGGCTGGACAGACCTCTGGGCCACCAGTCCAGCCGCTTTCAGGACCAGAGTCCCCTCTGCAGCTTTCTAACAGATTTGTTGACCCTCTGGTTGAACATGTCTGGTGACAGAGAACTCACCCCCTAGGTTGAGCGGTCCTGGTGGTTAGGAAGGCCTCTCTCACATCAGATCTATAATTAGGCTCCCAAAGTACAGAGTGATTTCTAACAGCTCCAGGCACACCTGGTTTGGGAAGCTGGGTTTGTCTGGGTCTCAGTTTCCCCAACTGCAGTGGAGAACATGGGCCCTTGGAAACGTCCATGCCCTCCAGGCCAGCGTCTGCTGTGCCCGTGTCTGCCCTCCAAGCTTGCACCTGCCCCCTCGCCCCTCACTCCTCTCAGCTGCCCCTACCCAGGAGGGAGCCTCCCTCCCATCTCACAGGCAGGAGCCAAGGCTCGGAGAGGGCACCGACTCCCCAGGTCACACAGCCTTCCGGGGAGGGGGGTGTCGGAGCCAGGGGGGCTGGGGGTCCCTCTACTTCCTGGGACTCAGAGGGGCAACAGTCGGCCCACCTCCGGACTGGTCTCACCGCTGTGGCATGCACACGTGTTGGTACACATAGCACAGGTGTGAACACACAGATCCTCAGCCAGGCAGACACCAGCGCTCAGACACTTACTCGCACACTCAGTTGGGGCTGGAGGCTGCTGTTTCTGGGGGCTCTTGTGCCAGTTCCCTGATGCCCTTCCGTTCTATGAACACCTTCTGAGGGTGTGGAGAAAAGGGAACTCCCCTACACTTTTTTGTGGGAACATAAATGCGTGCAGTTACTATGGAGAACAGTATGGAGGTTCCTTAGAAAAACTAAAAATAGAGAAACTGATGACCCAGCGATCCCACTAGTGGGCGTATATCTGGAGAAGACTAATTCAAAAAGATACATACACCCCAATATTCATTGCAGCACTATTTACAATAGCCAAAATATGGAAGCAACCTAGATGTCCAACAACAGATGCATGGATAAAGAAGATGTGGTACATATATACACAACGAAATACCACTCACCCATAAAAAGTATGAAATAATGTCATTTGCAGCAACGTGGATGAACCTGGAGATTATCACACTAAGTGAAGTCGGTCAGACCAAGACAAATACTCCACACTGTCACTTACATGTGGAACCACAAAAATAGTACAAATGAACTTATGTACAAAACAGAAGCAGATTCACAGACATGGTAAACAAATGTATGGTTACCAAAGGGGAAGTGGGAGAGAGATCCATTCGGTGTATGGGATTAACATATACACACTACTGTATATAAAATAAACCTAAGGTCCTACTATACAGCACAGGGAACTATAGTCAATATCTTATGATAAACTGTGATGGAAATTATTTGAAAAATATATACATAAAGCACATTGTGAC
The DNA here is from genome assembly GCA_006410635.1 of Cephalophus harveyi. NCBI lineage: Eukaryota > Metazoa > Chordata > Mammalia > Artiodactyla > Bovidae > Cephalophus > Cephalophus harveyi. The sequence goes on from SJYT01042112.1 coordinate 553,130, forward strand.
TTAACTATGTTGTTGTTCAGTCACTAAGTCGTGTCCAACTCTGCGACGCCATGGACTGCAGCTCGCCAGGCTTGCAGGTCCTTCACCATTTCCTGGAGCTTGCTTAATCTCATGTCCATCGAGTTGGTGATGGCATCCAACCATCTCATCCTCTGTCACCCCCTTCTCCTCCTGCCCTCAATCTTTCCCAGCATCAGAGTCTTTTCCAATGAGTTGACTCTTTGCATCAAGTGGCCAAAGTATTGGAGCTTCAGCTTCAACATCAGTCCCTCCAATCAATAGTCAGGGTTAATTGCCTTCAGGATTAACTGGTTTGATCTCTTTGCTGTCTAAGGGCCTCTCAACTATCCTTCAATCTAAAAAATAATAATAAATACATGTATATATAAAAACACCTTCTGAAACACAGAAGCTGGACCTCAGCCAAGGGAACTGAACTTTCAGGATCCCCTAATGCTGTCCTTCCCAGAACAGGAGGCCCCACACCTCCTGGCAGGAAGCATTTGGGTCTCCAGAAACTGCCCCTCATAGCTGGGGGCTGCTGATCAGGCCCCCCTTCCTTCCCAGGAGGCTCAGCGGCCTGGGCAGGCCCCTCGAACAAAGGCTGTGGCTTCTGACTCATAAAGTGGGTCTCCGAGGCCCCCGCCCTGGGAGAAGCAGGGAGCAGGGACCCTAAGGCAGGCAGACACACTCGCTCCACCACCGCTGGCCGGGGATCGGCCAAGTCGCTGAGCTTCCTGGAGCCCAGGTCTCGCCCCGCAGCTCAGCAGGAATGAGAGCTGCGCTGCCCCTGCAGGCCTCCAGAGTCCCGCCCGGGACCCTCACGCTGAGGCAGCCGAGCACGGGTTGGAAAGGAATTTGCAGGGACAGAGCATTGCAGAAGGGATTGAGTTTATGAAGAGCGGGGGACAGAGATGACGAGGGCGCTGCAAATGCAGCCCGCCGACCCCCTGACAGACCGTTCCGTTCAGTCGCTCAGTCGTGTCCGACTCTTTGCGACCCCGTGGACTGTAACCTACTAGGTTTCTCTGTCCGTGGGATTCTCCAGGCAAGAATACTGGAGTGGATGAAAGTTTCCTCCTGTTAGTCGCCAGTTTTATAGCCTCAAGACAAAATTCCTGCTGGGAGGTTAGGTGATTGGTTAGGGCGTAGAGAGAGACTGCTGGGGTGTGCATTCTAGCCTAATTTGGGGTCAGGAAGCCTACAATGGTGATGGGCAGGGGTAGGGGAGCTTTGGGCAACAAAGGGGATCTGCTGGGCCCGGAGCTGACCTTGCTTCTGGGCTCCGTGTCAGTGGCCTTGGTATAAGACCTCCCACCTGTGGCCTTGGGGCAGGACTCAGCACCTAAAGGAGGTCTCTGCCCTCCCTTTGCCGAGGCTCCAGATCCCTGGAGGGCGCTAGCAGGGCCCCCCACCCCCTTGGGTGACCCAGCCTCAGATTTCAACCCTGTCCACCCCCGCCAGCTACCCTACGGAGGTGCCAGCACCCTGACAGGCCCCACAGGTCCCGCCGTCTGGGTGGAGGGTGGGACAGCAGGAAGCGTGTGAGCTGGGCGCTGCAGAGAGGGCTGGCCTGGAGGGAGCTCTGGCTGCTGGGCTGGCTCTGGAGCCAGGCTGAGACCTCCTGGGAGGACAAGGGCTGGTCGTAAAGAAGGCCTGGGACCAGCCGCCCGGGGGAGACCCAGCCTCAGGGCCCCAGCATGGGCAGCCGGCAGGCGCTGGGGACATAGTCTTCATCCTGCCCTCCCTGTGCCTTGAGACCAGCAGGACGACGGTGGGCTCAGATTGGACGCCTACCGGTTCGGGCCCTAAAGCAGCAGACCAGAACACCCACGTGAGGAAGGAGCTGGTGCCCCCACGACTAAGGTCCGGGTTTACGTCGCGGCGGCAGCAGGCCACTGGGACAGGCAGGGCAGAGGAGCTGGGTCTCTGCAGCTCCCCCAGGGCCCGCGGCTGGTGCCCGGCCGTGTAGATACCAGCCATCTCATTGCCGCGGTGGCCCTGGTCACTGCCCGGGGGCGGGGGCAGGGACTCTCAGGGCCCCAGCAGCGAGCACATCGCCAGTGTGGGGGCGGCTCACCTGGAGGGTGGAGCTGCTCGGGCAACCTTGGCACTGGCGCGGGCCCAGTGCTGTGGAGGGCAGGAGGGGGCGCCTTGACAGCCTGGACACCCCTGCCTCACCGTGGAAGGGAGAGGGCGTGGAGCGGGCACCGCCCAGTTCATCTGGTGAGAGGGGCAATTACAGAACCCTCTCTTTCATTAAACCCTCCCGTGGATTCTGTGAGCATCCCTCTGCGCATTAGCAGGAAGTCCAGCGTCTCCGTCTCCCCATCTCCCCTTCCTCGCTGTTATAGGAACTAGGTCTTCCTGCTTCTACACCTGGCGAGGAGGAGGTTGGCAAGAAGGGGCCGCCCACCAGCCACAGCTCTGTAGGGTCCGCCACATGGGGTCGCTGTTGAGCAACACCCCTGCCCTCCAGGGGCCCTCAGGTCCTGCAGCCCCAGAGGCAGGGCCCTAGCCTGCTTACTAACTGCTCCCCAGGGAGAGCTGGACCTTATTTAAGGCTGAATGCCAAAGAACTGATGATTTGAATTGTGGTGCTGGAGAAGACTCTTGAGAGTCCCTTGGACTGCAAGGAGATCAAACCAGTCAATCCTAAAGGAAATCAACACTGAATATTCACTGGAAGGGCTGATGCTGAAGCTGAAACTCCAATACTTTGGCCACCTGATGCGAAGAGCTGACTCAATGGAAAAGACCCTGATGCTGGGACAGATTGAAGGCGGGAGGAGAAGAGGGCAACAGAGGATGAGGAGGTTGGATGGCATCGCCAACTCGGTGGACATGAGCTTGAGGAAACTTTGGGAGAGAGTGAAGGACAGGGAACCTGATGTGCTGCAGTCCATGAGGTGGCAAAGAGTCGGACATGACTGAGTGACTGAGGCTCAACTGGCCTTCAGAGGTGGGAGGAGCTTCCACGAGCACCATCTGTTGGCACTGGCTCACCCGCCCTGTGCTCCTGAGCCCAGGGACCAGCCGCAGCAGCCTCCTCCGTGGGTTTCCATCTCAGGGGCCTCCACCTCCTTCCTTGATCAGCCCTGTTCATCCCTCCTGGGGCAGCTGAGATCTGGCTCCCACAGCAGGCTGAGCTCCCAGCCGAGGGCACAGCAAAATGGGGATGCAAAGAGAAATATTACGAAGAGGCTGACATGTCAAAAATATGATCCTTTTTAAAGGACCAAATAACAATGACAAGAAAAAGTCAGAACTTGGCTGGACTTCTCTGCTCTTATTACAGCTTCAGGTTTTATTTTGAGGTGTTACGTTACTTGCAACATTATGGTGGAGGAAACACCGTCCTTTCAGGGTTTGGAGCTAAAGACCCATCTTCCCTGCAGATGCTAAATAATAGTGATTTTGAGTGATTTCTGCCACAATTTAAAATTTTATTTAATACATTTTTATATTGTAGTTACTGCGTGTCAGACACTGGTTTTTGTTGTTGTTGCTGGTTTTTTGTTTGATTGATTGATTGGTTTATGGTCTGGATTGTTCAGCTTATAGGATCTCAACTCCCTGGGAATCGAACCTGAGCCCAGCTCAGTGAGAGCACTGAGTCTTAGTCACTGGACTGCCAGGGAATTCCCCCCAAACCCTGCTTTAAGCACTGTTAGCTGTTTAATTTAAACCTCAGGATGATAGGAGGAGATAGTATAATCCCAGCTTTACAATGGGAAGGCTGAGACCCAGAGAAGTTGAATGACTTGCTCAAGGTCACACAGCTGGCAAGGCTTTGAAGCCAGGCTTCGCCGTCTGCGCCTGTGGCCACTAGGACACACAAGGGCAAGCATCTTTCTGAGGTGACCGGGGTCTCCATTTCCAGACACACAGCCAGCTGGCGGCTCAGCAGACACCCTGTTGCACTGACTGAGGAGGCGAGGGGCGGGTGGGCAGGGCCATCAGTGAAGGGCATCTCTTGGCAGCCCCTGCTGGGTTGCCCCCTTTGGGGCCAGGGCAGAGGTTGGCCCCAGCAGCCTTGGCCCCTGTGTCCTCTCCCAGGACCAAGCCACTGGCCACGGTGACTCGTCTTCCAGATGTTCAGTGGTGAGGACGTGCTCTGTGAGGGGGAGCCCACTGCATACCCCGTTTCATCAACACGGCGCCAACTGTGAGAGGGGCATTGTCTTCCCCTAAACTGAGAAGCTCACGTTCTCTGGGCCTGCCCTGCCCACACTGGCTCCCCGCCCCAGCCTGGGTCCCCAACCCAGGCCAGGCCTGCCCGGCCTCAGACCTCCCTTCTGAACAGTGGGTCTTGAGACACAATCTGCAGCCCAGGGCCCGCCTTTGCCCCCCACCGTCTGCCACATCTCTTGCCAAACCCACACCTCCATGCCTCAGTTTCCCATTCTGTAAAATGGAAGGCGTCCAGGGGTCCACGGCTCCTGTCCTCTCTCCTGCGTGGGAGAGGACCCCTCTCTGTGACCTCGGGATCTGGGGCAGGTCTGCCTCAGGGTGGTCTTAGACCTGCTGTGTGTTCTGGGGCCAGGGCTGACTGTCTCTGTGCCCACACTATTTCATCACAGCCCAGGGGGAAGACCCCATAGTGCGTGTGTGTGTGTGTGTGGAGGGGGACTTGGAGAAAGATTGCCCTGGGGCCAGCAGAGGGGCTTTCAGAGGAGGCCATGGTCCAGAGGAGGGCTTCAAACCCTCTATGTTCACAGGACCACAGAGTCGATCTGGGAGGGCAGAAGTCTGTGGCTGTGTATGTGCCCACGTGTGCAGGCGTCCAGGCATGTGTCTGCCCAGGCGCTGTGTGTGAGCACACATGTTTCTGAGAGCCTCAGCACGTTGGCCCTTCTTCCAGAAGGATACATATGTGGTATGTGGCACAGCCCAGATGCGCATTTCCAAGTGTGTAATGAGCCCAGTGCTCATGGGACTCAGGGGGCGTCAAGGCTGGGGAAGGGGTGCAGCTCGACAAGGCTCTCCCCACCCGGGACCACCTGTCCAGGTGCAGGGGTGCAGGGAGGAGGTACAGGTAGGGCAGGTAGGGTGGTGGAAGTCCCACCAGGGAGGCTGAGATGGTCAGGGTCCAGGAGGGAGCGGGCCCAGTCCTGCCCCTGAGGTCCCCTCCATCCTAACCAGGCACTCTCTGCCGTGTCCACTGCAGGGCCACACTGGCTGGGGCGGGACGAACCTTGAGCACAGCCTCACACCGTCCAGGCCTCCCCCGCCCCCCCGTGCCTGAGAGCTTTGCTCCTGCTTGACAGGGGGGCTGGAGGAGCCCAGCGCTCCGTCCTCCCCAGCTCTCCCTCCCTGGGCCCTCTGCACCCGCACCCAGCCCATCCATCTCCCCGCGGCCACGGCTGCCGCGCTCCCTCCTGCTATCGAGCAGCGAGATGAGAAGGTGTGAAGGATATGGGGGCACCTGGGACAGGCTGGCAGGCAAGATGGATGAGGGGCCAGGGGGCCAGGAGGTGCCTCGGGCAGGAAGAGCGGACCGGCTGGGGAAGAGTCTGTTGAGGAAGGGAGGCATGCCTGTGTGTGTGTGCGCGTGCGCGCGTGTAAGAGACAGCATGTGTTTCTGTGCACAGAGGAGCATGTGCACATGTGCACACGAGCGGTGGCAGATCATTGAGTCTTGAGTCTGTGTGTGCCCATGGGTTGGCATGCCAGTGAGCTCACATACATGTGGCAGGCTTTCCATCTCACAGACCAAAGGCAAGTGCAAGCGCGTACACACACACACAAACACACACCAGAAGCCGATAGACCCCTAGGCCCCTGGGAGTTCAGGCTGAGGGGCGCCAACCCCATCACCTCTCCTATCTGCCCCCTGCCTCACCGTGGCTCCTGGGGCAGGATGGCATGGCTCTGCCTCACTAGGCGGCCGCTCATCCCTGGGAGACTCTGGGACACTCCTCAGAAGGGCAGAGGACTCGCCCCATCCTGCCCAGCAGCAGACCCCAGGGCTGGGTCTGTGCCAGGGTCGGCCCTCACTCTCCCGGCGGGATTCCTCCCAGCCTGGCCCCAGGGACCTGGGGCATGTGGCAGGGGGTGAGGCAGCAGCCCCCCTGAGCTGAGGGAGGAGAGTTTGCCCCCATCGTGTGGGTCCGGGAGGGGCCGGGGTGTCACGCTGTGTCCCCAGAGCTAGACTGTGGAGGAGCTGTGGGGTCCAGTTGACTTTAGGAACCCCGATCGGGCACGCCTGGTGCCCCGGCCCAGGGCTCTAGAGTGGGCCAACCCAGGGTTAGTCCGATGACCTGCGCTGGGCCACACGGCAGCCAGCAGCATGCGGAGACCCCGTCCCTTTCTGACTGGCCACCTGCGTGTTCCCTGAATGCCACGCTCCAGATAGGCAGGGGCTGCTGGGGAAGGTGCCCGCTCAGGACTTGCCCCCGAGGCCTCTGACCTGGGCCAGCCTCCCCTGGCCCTGTGGGGCCTGTGTAGGCACCATCAGCCAAGATGGGGACAGCTTACCGCACCTTCCAGGCAGGGCCAGCCCATCCCAGGCAGAAGCGATTACGCACTTAGTTCAGTTGGGGAAACCGAGGCACAGGGCCGTCGGGTCCTGCCAGTGTCACAGCTCATGGGCTGAGCGGTCAGGAGGACCTGGCCTCCCACCCCCCAGTCCAAGGGCTCTGCTTCTGCTCATACACGTGGCTGCTGCCCCCTTGCCTTTCCGGCCCAAGGTCCCTGGTGATTCCACGACAGCAGCCCCCAGTCAGGGGTGTGGGTCCTGGGAAGAGGCAGCGCCTCTGCAATTCAGCCTTCCATGCTTCTACCGCAGCCCCTCAACCTCCCTGAGGCCCTGTCAGCCCCAGCCCCTCCATTCAGCCGGGCCCAGACCCCTGCGGATCTCCCAGCCTATCCTGGAGGTGGGCCCCCGCCCTGCGTGATCTGGGCCCATTGATCAGGAATGGCTGGGGGCTCCTAGCTGGGGAGGGGAGGAAGCCAGGAGCGGGACCGGGAGGGAGAGAGGCGGCCTCACCACGTCAGAGCTTCCCCACCTGCCCTCCTCCCGCACAGCATCGCGCCTGGAACCAGACGAGCCCAGCCCAGGGCCTCACGCAGTCCAGTCTGAGGGTGGCTTGCAGAAGGGTCTCTGCACGCCCCAGCGCTGAGGTCCCACCTGCAGAGACCAGGTGCCTGGCTTGGGGAGAGAACCAAGACGTAGACGATCCAGGAGGGAAGGACAGTCCTGCCAGGAGGCTGGGGACCGAGGGAGGGCCTGAGCACTGAGCCGTGCTGCCGATGGACTGGGAGACCGGGAGAGGCTGACCACCGGGGCGACAGGAAGGGACCGCAGCTGAACCACTGTCTCCAGGAACTGGAAGTCCAGGCTGTCCCATGGCAGGTAAGGGGCAGGCGGCCAAGGCAGTCCCACAAGTGGGTTCAAGCTCCGGGGT